>CM076569.1:260045979-260498822 GCA_034641835.2 Pinus albicaulis
CTGACTTGTAAATCAAATTCATGGCTGGCCTAATAAACAAGTCTAAAAAATATTTGTAACTGAATTCATTTCCTTCCTTTCTGAGCAAGGATGTACAAAATATTATTGATAGAGGCTGGTCCTCTACATTCATCTTGTGTAAAGAAATGGGAAAATTTTCAGCTTGAAAAAATAGAAACAAATGGAATAGATATGATGAATATCTAAAAACTCCTTCATTAGGCAATGTTGTCAACTGATGATGGATGCTATCAACAATGAATCTAGAAAAATGAAAGACCATGGTAGGAGGCTGCCCAGGAGACAATGTACATAGAAAACCAATGATGGATGCATCTGTGAATTCATCTTTGAAGTATCCTAGTATAAATGATAACATGGAAATCACCTGTCTAGAAGTTTCAGGGAACTTTGAAGTGGAATAAGGAGGATTAACCTTTGTGATGTCTACATATGCAGGCATGAAATTCTGAAAGACCATAAACCTCTTAGGAAAATCCATCCCTAAATATAACTAGGTCAATGATTCAATAGACAATGGAACTACTCTGGGATCAAATTTGATTTGAAGCATCTCATTTATAGATTCTGCTGTAACGGAAAACAAAATCTCACTATCTGCATTGACAATGGATCTTTGATCAGGAAAATAATGCTGTTGACACACTCTGACAAGGTCTTGGGCTGGATGAGTGGCAGGAACTACGTATTTGGGTAGATTGGACTCCCAAATAGGTATGTCATCTTGATTTTAATCCAAAAATTTAATATGACACCAGTTATTAATCTCTAGTAGATTAAATTACACTATAGGGTCTGCAATATTGTAATCTAAATCAGTTAAAGGAATGCTTTATTCAGTGGAAATTGGAGGTTGAAGGGGATTAACAATGGCAACAGTATTGGCAGTGATTACTGGAGTAGGTTTATTTATTTTTGAGGATTCGGGCTTGGAAGGCTTGACTGTCATAGCTTTATAAGCTTTGGGACCCCCAACTTTAGGTATAGTCTGCTTCTTTGTCATTTTTAGGGTAACTAAAGCAAGATTATACTGTTTGCAGTAGTTAATTTATAGAAATAGAGGAATCTTAAGCAAACCTGGGACAATTTAAGAATCTGGAAATTTGAGCAAGAATTCAGGACAGAAAACACAGGTTTTCTGGATGGATAAGATTGAAAAAAGATATTTTTTGGCTTTCTGTGCATTTTTAAACCCTTTTGAACCGTGGAATTTGTCTTTCAATGGTCTAGAATTGAGAAATTGGCTTTAAAACAGAGCTTTCCGCAAATGTCAATTTCTGAGAAAAATTTGCGAGGGTTTGCCCTCTTTTTCAAGGTTTTGGACACACTAGGATTGGAAATTCAATTCTTTGTCTCTTAATTCATTTGATTGTTGGTTCAAATCATGAAATTTGTAGGTCAAATTTAGAAAAATACCTGATTTACATGTGTCTTGATAATCGAAAAGGGTTTTTGGTGGTATCTTCAGCTTTAAACTCGATTTTTTGACGTAGAGGATGGCTTCAATGTGCTCCGGATATGAAAACAATGGTAAAATCCAGCTTCGGGGCAAGAAATTTGTCAAACATGGGCTTAGGGTTCTTTACACAGTCGGGCGAAGTTTTCTTACTAGTCAGGACTATGCAATTACATATGAAAAATGATATATTAAAGGTTTAAAATTTAATATGAATCAACATAGAATGCATTAAATGGAGGTCTAATCCAAGGCGGGAGGTGGTTTTGGTTTTTCGAATGCGAAAAACAATTGGTGGGTTTCACGTCGAGATAGAGTGGTAAGTTGTTTTTTGCAAATCGAACGCGATCGAATAATATGGCGCCACGTTGCGTTGGGTGGTTTAATAAAACAACTCATTTCACGCGATTTCGAGATCAGGGCCATCGATCAGTTTCATAGTGCGAAACAGATCGTGTGCCGTTGGATCTAAAAAAATGGGAGCGAACAGTCGGTATGTGATAGGAAGGTGTGGGGAAAAGGTTATGGTGGGGCCAGGGCAACTTTATACGATGGCGAAAAATATAATAAAACTTTTGTAAAAATATACTTTATAACCAAGGTTTTAATATATGGAATGGTTTATATATAAGCTGGCATAATGCAAAGGTTTTGTTGGGCGATGTTATATATATAAACAAAGTTCATATATATGGTAAAAGAACGCGTGAGGCGAGTTTTAACCAAGGTTAGGATATGGTAAAGCTTAGAATGATAATAAGCATTTTATAGTGGCGCAGATGAAAAAAATTTAGGATAAATGATATAAGAGAGGTGATGTGGTAAAGCTATATTTTTCCAATAGCTTTATTTATATTTATATTTTATTATATAGTTATAGACCATGGAGGGGTCCAATAATTATATGGGACAAGATTATTGATATATGGTTAGTTTTAGACCAAAGGGGGTATTTTTTGGGTTTTTAATTTAACACGTGGATATTTAACTTCGGTCAAAAATCTTATAATAGTGGGGTTTTAGGGATAATAAAATAAAATGAGCTATAATAATTAGGATAAGGTTTATTTATAAGGATTTAATAGATAAATTAGCAATTAATATGACAAGGAAAATGAAATACTCAAGAAATACACTTATATGACAAAGTAAAGTGAAAACCTTTAAGCCAAGTTTTTCATTTGATGATTTCACCACTTTAACTTAGGATAAGATGTTTTTTGAGGGTTTGTATGCTTTATGAAATGAATGAAGTTAATCAAAAGGGAATTTGATTATTCATTAAGTAAAAAAGGATTCCTTACTTATGAAATTGAATAATGATGAGTACATGAACGGTAAATCATGAAAATTGAGGATTAACATAGAAATTCAACACTTTTAACTTAACAGTCATTGAGCCTTGGGTCCGGTCCCAATAGAAGTCAGAGAAATTCTCTGAGCCTCTTTGACTCAAAGTATAGAATGTAGAATAACTTTAAGGAAGGTGAAATTAGTGATTTTTTCCCGGTGAAAGATATATACAATGATTTTCCCACTTCTTTCTACCTCCCCAATATTTTACTCTAACATTTTTTCTTCCATTTTATAGGTGCATTTGAGCTAGAAACCTTGAACATTTTATTCTTTTAAAAGCAAGAAATCTATCTAAATCTACCTTATATCATCCGAGGGCTCAGATTAAACTGATGAGCTCCTCTTTCTTCTCTACCTATCTACTAATTAGTCTGGATTAAACTGTCTGACTAATTTTTATTCACTATTCTACAACATTAAAATTGAAACATGACAAGTCAAGATTAAGCAGTTCAACTCATCATGGATTATGGAATTTATTGACACTCTGCCATAATCATCAATAACAAGGGAAAAAGTAGCAGTATTTAAATTTGCACACTTTCACGTTTTATTTCTTTTTTTTCTTTTGGGGTATATTATTTTTTCTAAGTCCTTTGATCTTTCTTTTAGGACTTTTACCCTCTTTTTGATTTTCTATGTTTTTATTTTTTACAAAATATGGGAAAACAACTTGCAGAAAGCAAGGTATGTACATGTTTTTACAAAAAAATCATAAGTCAATTCCAAATTATGAATCCTATACTTATAGGATCCTAACAACAGCTTCACATGGGGATGGCATTTCTTGGTGAAATTTGAAGAACTCTAAGATCAGTAGCCTTCCATTTTGACCATGACGATCTTGTAACTGTCTTTTGACTTCTGCAAAAACTCATATTTATGATATTTTACTTTTCAAAGCTTAGGGCCTTCACTCCAGGCTTCAACTTTTGAGAAGAAAATATCCAATCCAATCTACACACTTGCAATGCATATTTACAATGATGTAAGAGAAAATTAGGAATGATAATTAGTTAACTCAGATGAAAAGTAGTGTTTAAGCATTCTACCATTAACTGGTCCATCTTTCACGTCATTTCCATCTAAATCTCTGAAGAAGAAAGCATTGTTACCCATGTATCCATAAATTTCATAGGGTCCTTCCACAGAAAGTCAAACTTTCCATGCTTACCTTTTTCTTCTCTCCTGGAATCCCATTTTAACACTTTATCTCCTATGTAAAATTCATCTTCTTTTATTATTTTATCAAAAAATTTCGTTATTTTATCTTGAATGACTTGAGATTTTTCATATACTTCTTCCCTAGTCTATTACAAATGAATAGTCTGATTTATCCTTCTCTATATATCATTGATTTCTACCTGTGATTCTTGGATAATTTTCATAACTGGGACACCTATAGATGATGGGAAAACTGCATCCATCCCATATACAATTTGGTAAGGAGATTTTCCAATTGACTTCTTGGTAGTAAGTCTATCTGCCCATAGGGCATAGACTAACTTTTTATTCCAAGTTTTCTTACTTTCTTCAAGTAGTTTTTTGATAATATTCACAAGGATTTTGTTTGAAGGCTCAGATAGGCCATTACCCTGAGGGTAATAAGCAATAGAGTGGCCTAGGGTTATATGGTACTTGTGACAAAAGGCAATAATTTTATTAAATTTGAATGCAGCTACATTATCAGTAATAATTTTCTGTGGGCATCCAAATCTAGATAAAATGTTGTTTTCTAGGAAAGATATAATGACTGAGTCAGTGGCTTGTCTGCTTGGAATGGCTTCAATCCACTTGGTGAAATAATATATGGCAGTCAATATCCATTAGTGTTGGCCAGAAGATGGAGGGTGGATTTCTCCAATGAATTCTAAACCCCATTGTTGAAAAGGCATCTCAGTAGAAATAGGTTTGAGTGGTAAAGGTAATAACTTCCTTTTTCCTTCATAGTTCCGACATTTGTGACATGGAATAATTTTTTTTTTCACATCAGCAAATAAGGTAGGCCATTAAAAACTGACCCTAAGAGTCTTATCTGCTGTGCTTTTCTAGTATAAGTGTCCTCCACAATCACCTGCATGAAAATCCTCAAGAATTTTGTCAGCTTCTGATTTTAGTAAACAATTTAGTAAAATCCCACTTTGTTCTTTCCAATAAAGCATTTTGTCTAGAATACAATATCTCATTGCTTTCATTTTGATGAATCTAGCTTTAGTTCTAGTTAATCCAGAAGGAGATTGTAAATTTTTAAGTGTAAATATAATATCTAAGTACCATGGTGAGTCTAAATAGGCTTCGCTGATCGATGGAGTCGCCATCTCTTCCTGGTCATGAACTTGGGCAATAAAATTTATATCTAAAGAATTACAATTGGATTCAGCCATATACCTGGCTAAACCTTGTCCTTTTATGAGCTTGGTTGATTTAATCTCTATGTCATATTCAAGGATAGTGGAAATTCACTTTCCTCTTCTTCAATCTGGCTCATCCTGTGTAAGAATATCTTTGACTACAGTATTGGGGACATATGCAATAATGTGGGAGTAAAGAATGTACACTTTGAAATATTTTATGGCTTTAACCAAGGCGAAAGCTTGTTTCTTCATGATGTTATATCTCAAAGGTGCATCTCTAAGGGTTTTACTAAAAATGCTATGGGTTGTTCAAAACCTTGGTCATTTTTCTGCAGTAGAACTGCAACTATGGTATGTTCTGAGGCAAATGAAAAGATTATGAAATCTTTCTTGAAGTCTCTACTGATTAGGACTGGTGTTTATTTTAAAGCATGTTTAATAGATTCGAATGACTGTTTTGCTTCAACTGTCGATTTTAATACAGAGTCATTTTTTAACATGTTATTCAATTTGTTGATAATTTCTGCTAGATTAGAAATAAATCTTCTTAAAAAGTTAATTTCACCTAAAAAAGCTTGTAATTCCTTAATGTTCCTAGGTGGTTGAATTTACAATATGGCTTCTATCCTCATTGGATCTATCCTAATACCTTCCTTGGAAATTATGTGTCCTAATAATTTACCTTCTTTAAATCCAAAAAGACTCTTTTTGGGGTTTAAGGATATACCATATTTTCTACATTTAATGAATACCTATCTCAAATGATCCAAATGTTCATTATCAGATTTAGAAAACACAGTATTATAATCTAAGTAAATAACAAAAAAGTCATGGATTTATTTAGAAAAGGCTATGTCCATAGCCTTTTGAAAAGTAGCTCCAGCATTCATCAACCCAAAAGGCATTTTCACATACATGAAAGTGCCCCAAGGAGTGGTAAAAGTTATTTTAGGTTGATCTTCCTCTTGAAAATTTATCTAGTTATATCCTGAGAAATCATCTAATAAAGATATCCTAGAATATCTAACTACCCCTTGTAAAATATGATCCATCTTAGGTAAAGGGTAGTTATCTTTCAAAGACACTTTATTGAGATTTCTAAAATCTACACATAATCTTATTCCTCCTGTTTTCTTCCTAGTAGTTACTAAGTTAGAAACTCAATCAAAATATCTGATTGGTGCAATGATTTGGGCATCATACATGCATTTAACTTATTTTTCAATCAATGGTAACAAGATAGGATTAATCCTCTTCAATTTTTGTCTAAATGGTTTATGTTTACCTTTTATAGGAATCTTGTGTTGAATGATGTTAGTGTCATATGATTTAAATCTTCGTAGTTCCATGCAAAAACATCTTGGTATTCCTTTAAAAGTTAAACATATTTTTATTTTTCTTGAGGGAGTAAAATTTTTGACAATTTAATCATTTTTGGTTTTGTGTCTGTCCCAATATTACATTCTTCTATGTCAGACTTGACTGGTTCCATTTTAGGCTTTTTGGGCACATCATTGGAATCAAACAAGTCTTCCAAAGGAGTTAATCCCTTAGGTAAAAAATTATCCTTCAAATCTAGCATTTCAATTTCACCTTTAATTACTTCCTCTATATCTACCTTCTCTAAGTTATCTATGTCGAATTGAGTAAATAAAGTGGGTTTAGTAAGTTTATGTGCATCTAAATTATTTATATTACAATTAACATCTAAATCTATGTTACATTCTAAATTTAAATTACAATCTATGTCTATCATACAATTTTGAAATTCATCCCCACTATTCAAAAAATGATAAATCTGTTCATCTTCAGAGAAAATCTGCCAATATTTGACATTGTCTGGGACAATGGGTCTGTATTTAACTTCAACAGTATATCTAGGTGTTGGTTGAAAAGGTAAATTACATGTGCTAGAAAATGTTGCTAGGCAATGTGCTTGCAAATTTTCACTTCTGGGAATAAAGAAAACTTAAACTCAAGCAAATCATCAACCAAGTCAATTTCTGCATCTCTATATCTGGTTAATCTAGGATTATGAACATAATATTCAAAATTTATTTCTCTAATAACTAATTTCGAATCTCCCATGATTAAAATTCTCTTACCTCCTAAATTTTGGATGATTTGGAGGCCTAAGATAAGTGCCTCATACTCTGCCATGTTGTCGGTGCATTTAAGGTTGAGTCTAAAGGCATGTCCTTCTGAATGACTGGTCTCAATGTTTGTGATCCACACTCCAGCTCCTACTCTTGACCTATTGACTGTATCATCAAAGTCTAAGTGCCAAAGGGCTTGGTGAAAGATATTACCATTGTTTGGTTTAGGCTTTATGTCAATTAATTTAGTTTATATCTCATTATTATTTGAGTTACATTAAATGAAAGAATCTAGATCAGTTGGTGTTGAGTAAATTGGATAATTGATTGATCTCTCAACACTTCTAACCATGTATTTCATTATAGTTTCTCTGTAAAGTTTCTTGGGTTGTCCAAACACTGTTATGGTGGCATAGCTCATGTCGAATTGTAGAGATCCCTGCAACTTAGCTCCCCATGAACGAGAAAGAAGCATACCATACTTAGGTGGGATATCAGCTACTACAATATCCATGACCATACTTTTACCCATATATTGAACCAAATTGACACACAAGTCTTTTATCAATCCTATGCATTTGACCTTGCTTGAATCAAAAGAGAATAAGTATTTATAAGGCCTTGTTATTTCTAAATTCACAGTTTCCATAATAGATTTTGGCATTAAGTTGTGAGAAGCGCCTGAATCTAACATTGCATTATGTAGAATTTGATCGTGAATAGTAATACTTATATAGAAGGGAGGAACTGATCCATTGGATTTTTTACCATTAACATCTGGGCCAAAAATTAATTTAGGCTGATCATCATTTAGATTAATAGAATCTTCACCAACATTCATACTTCAAGTCTCAGTAATTTTTGTTTATACACATCATTCTTTACCAATTATATCAAAGGAATTGGTATCTTTAACTTTGCTATTTCAGTTTGAATGTTAAATGCTGGTTGAGATTCTAATCTGAATTAGTTCATCTTTTGTGACAGTTATCTGAGTGGGTTTTTTAGGTGTTTCAACAGATTTACTCTTATCTTGAGTTGTCTTTTTGTTTTCTGTTTGAGTTTCCTGACTCTTGCTGTCTTTAACTCTCTTTTCAGGGACAAATTCAGGGGCAGTAGGAGTTTTTTCAAACTTTGAATTTTCAGCAGAAGGTCTATTGTTAGCAGTTTTTGGATTTTTAGAATTGGCAAGATTCTTTTTGGGATAAGGAATTGTTCATTTTGTTGAATTAGGGGATTTAGTAGTATTAGACTTTTGGGCATTATTGGAGGATTGGGCCACTTCTTCAGCGATGTCAACAATTTTTAGACTTGGTCCTTTCTTGGGACTGGGAGGATTGGAATTTTGCTTGTTTTCCCTTGGGAGAATTTGCAAAATTTTGGTTTTTGGTGCTTCTACATTCTTTTTGGTTTGATTTTGGGAGGTGCTTTTTGTAGAAGGCTCAGTGCTTTTTCTGTTTCTAAGGTTATACTGACTGTGAATTTCATTAATGGCGAAGTCATAACCTTGTTTGAAATCAAAGGATTCACTAGATCCTATTTTGAGTTGTTGAAGCTCAAAAATTTCTTGATCCTCCTCTGTAAGGAAAATTGTGTTTTCTTCATCTGTCCCCATTACTATATTGATGTCATCCTCATCTTCTTCATCATTGTGAGAACTCTCAGCATAGTTCTCTTGGAATGGGGGCCTAATGTTTTGATCTGGGGAAGGTTTTTTACCTTTTCCAAGATTGTTGTTTTTTCTGTTGTTGGGATTTCTGATTTGGGGTTGATTATCCCATTGCGTTTTTTTCTCAATGTTGTCTAATCTCTCAACTACTCTTTCTAAAGTTTTAGCAAAAAGATCAAATTTACCAGCTAATTTTGAATTATCTTATTTGATTGTGACTCTCCTTTCATTCCTAATTTTGCATTTTCTGGCTAGGATATTAATTTCTACACCAATAGCATCTAATTGCATCTATTATAATGTTTCAGTATTTCTTTCTCTTAATTGGTATGCCATATCTGGATCAAATCCATCATGAAATTTAAGAATTACTGAATAGGGTGTAGGTTTAAAATCAACAAGGATGGCATTATAAACACTGTTATATCTGGTGCAGTAATCCTGAACAGACTCATTTGGAGCTCTTTTTAAAGAATCAAACTCAGATATAATTTTAAAAGGGTTCTTTTTCTTTTCCCATTTATTTAAGAATATTCTATGAAATGCAGCTAAATCCGCTATACTACCAGCAGCTAAATTCTTAAACCATTTCTTAAATTCCCCAGTTAAACTTTGAGCAAACAACCTCATCTAAACATCTTATTCATCTATTTCATAGATTTCACAATAATATGTTATTCTTGTAATATGTTTCCTAGCAGTAAGTTGTGACAATCCATCAAATAGTGGTATATTTTTTCTGATAATCTTGGGGCATATCATGGAGGTTTTGGGGCAAAACAAGGGGTGCATATCTAGCAGCCATAGCTTGAATCTTAGCTAAACTAGGGGGTACACTAGAAATGACAGGAGATGTGCTGGTTATAGTAGCTGATGTGCTTAAAGCTGTATTTGAAGAACTTGGAAAAGATGTTGGTATATATATGGAACTGGCTGGAAAAAATGTAGTGCTTATAAAACTGGTGGATGCAATAGACTGAGTGAATGATGGAAATACTATCCTAGGCTACAAAGGAAACTCAGGAATAAATGGTTCTGTGGATGAAATTGCAGTGGACTGAGGGTATGATGAAAATATAATCCTAGGCTACAAAGGCAACTTAGGACTAAAAGGTTATGTGGGTGAACTGACAGTGGAGTCTAAAAATGAAGTGACAACATACAAATTTGAATCTGCTGTTGGAAAGATTGTTGTGTGTAATTGAGAAACTGGAGGATTAAAGTGAGATAAAAATTGAGCTAATTTAATAGCTTCATAAACATCTTTAATCCGTGTAACATTAACCTTTTCTACTGGACTTTGAGTTTCAGAATTGTCTGATTTTATTGATGCTGAAATAATTTTCTCTTTTTCATTCACAAAAGAAGTAAAAACATAATCTATAATAGTTTCCTTTAAATTAGTTTCAGATTTATTTCTAAATAATAAATTTTCAAACTTGAAATCAAAATCAATATCGGTTAAGCTCACTAATTCTTTGGGAAAAAGGATCTATTACAGTATATTTTAAATTAGTTTCAAATTTATTTTTAAACAATGATTGTTCAAACTTGAAATCAAAATCAATCTTAGATAATCTCACTAATTCTTTGGGTAAAGAATTAGCTTTTCTTAATGGTACTTCAGTTTCTAAATTGACAATTTTTTTTTCTTTTTTCCAATCTATTCTGGGTTATCTACTATAACTGCAGGTTTAGGATCCGGATTAGACCTGGTAAAGTAGGTTTTCCTAGAAGCCAAAATGACCGTTTATGAATACCCACAAACCTTAAAAATAATCTTAAAGTAAAAGGATAAATGAAAGATCTTCCTTTAAGACTAAATTTAAAACAAGAGATTGGTTAGTCCCCAGTATGGTCTCACCCTAGTAATTTCTCAAGATTGTGGGCTTTTTGTTTTTAGTTTAAGAAAACTAGGGGTAACCACAAACCTACCTTGGAAATTTAGGATCTAGCCTTCCTAAATTTCAGAGAGGGCTCTCTCTTTATAATTTAACTTTGTTTTTGTTTAGTGTTTTAGGCTAGTTATGATAGAACAATTGGTTTTGGTTTTGAATTGGTTTGGTGTGAAAAAATCACTTAAAGGTAAACTAAGGAGAAATCTACTTGACCATTGGGCTAATGGAGTCTAAGTATAGATATAAGTACTAGAAGGCAAGGCCAAAAGGATGAAAATGTATTCAGGGCAAGATAGATAACCCTCAGAGCTTTGGGTAAAAGGTTTTTGATGAAATGGTGAAGTCTGGACAAAGGGCAATGAAGCATCCTTTGATCCGGACAATAGAGGAAGGAGGAAGAAGTCAAACGGGAGTAGGAGTAGTTAAGAATTCCTAACACCGAAAATTAGTTGAAAACATTTAAATGGTAACTTAGTTAAGACATGGAGCCATAAGCTAGTCCTGAAGTAATATTCCTAGTTACTCATTAAGAAAGAACAAACACATAATGAATTGAATGGAACTTGAGAAAATAAACAATGACAAGATAGATGTACTTTACTCATTAATTTATCATGAGAATCCTGAATTATGATGTCCAATTAGCTTTGTCTAGTCTGCTACTTTCGAAATCAACACATGTAGGCATCCAATGTATCAGAAAAAATCTATAGTAATCTTAGCAATTTTATCCCACACTAAACATTTCAAAGATTGAAGTATTTATACACAATATTGTTTACAAAATATCCTAGAGAAATCTAGGAATAACTCTAGGAAATATAAAATATCTTTACATATAAAGAGGGACAACTGCTTAACATTTTAGCAAGTTGTCCTCCTAGCCAAAAAATATAGAACAATTTTAAACTAATCTAGGAGCCTTTACTGGCTAGCTGTCCTGCTTGATGGAAAAGTGGAAAATATCTTTATTCGAGTTGTTTTGACTAACACTTTTCCTTCTGATACACTTTGATTCTGTAATTTCATCCCGATACACTTTGACTCTGTTTATTTACTATTTTACTGATGTAAAAAGAAGACTGCCAACAGTAAAAAAAAATCAGTTTACTGTTTCTAAAGTAATTTTCTTCACTGTTCTGCCCTTTCACTGCTACATTAAATCTATAAAAGCCTGCCATTTTTTTGCATCTAGTATTTTTACACTTTTGAGTTTCTTGAATTTTTCACTAGAATTTGTGTATTTAGCAAAATTAGTTTAAAAAAAAAACAAATGTTGAATCTCATTTTGAAGAAAAAACAAGTCTTCAATATATTGAAGAATGACCTTTCCTGTGGGAGAGGCCTGTGGCAGTGGCTTGTTGATCTGTTCTTTTGCACGATCCCTTATTTTCTTGTCATAATATTTTTGGGCCATTAGTTTTTCATTGCATATATGAATATCTGGATGACCAGTTTGTCTCAACATAGTGTATTTTGCTAAAAACTTGGTTATAGAAATATTCATGGCATCACATTTTTCATTTAAATTGTTCATCAGATTTTTCTTTGTCAGAACCTTCTTAATCTACAAAATAGTATCTTTCCTATCCTGTATCTTCAATTATTCTAGCTATGTTCTATTTTTATTGTTCAAGAAAGTGATTAGCTTTAAGGCTTGTGTTGATTTATTTGCTAATTATTCTGTTGTCTTTTGGATTTCCACTTGTGCTACTAGAAGTAGGTCTCTCTGTTCATATATGATCTGGATTGATGGCCACTGAAGATGTATAACCTCAATTATATTGGTCCATAGGTAATTTCTTATGTAATAAATTTGTGCAGTGAACCTCAAGTCTTTTGGAAGGCTTTTGATTTTCTCTTCAAGTCTTTTGGCCCTTTGCTCATAACTGTTAGCATTGATTAATGCTGCTTTGTTGGATACTTCCAGATTTTGAATCATTTTCTACAAACTATTAATTTCATTGTTTTTCAGTGACAATTCCTCCATAGCTTTTACTATCTGACCTGCATCATCTGTGTGATGTACCTGTGTGGTTGAAGAATCTGTTGCCGATGTTGTGGATGATTTTACTGGCACTGCAGTTGCCAATAATTCTTTTGGTGCCAATTTTTCTCCCAAAGTGGAGGCCGCAACTGTAGTGATTATAGGTATAATTGTAGGGATAATTGGAGCTTCAGTTTCTTTGATAATTTCTTTCTCTTTCATAGGCTGATCCAATTGTGTTTCCATTTCTTTGATTTGGGTAGTCAGTTTGATAATCAACTGTATCATGTCTTCTTTCTCAGTCTGTTCTTGAATAATTTCTTTAGTTTGAGGGTGCTCACTGTGAGGAAGCTTCAACTGTTTCCTCAAAGCTGCAATGTCCTCATTTTTCTTTTTAATCAATATTTCTGCTGCTAGAACATCTGAAGGATCAACTCCCACCTGTGAAACTAAGTCTTCTAAGGCTTTTATCCTTAAATCTTTGGCATACAAAGAGCCTTTGTCAAGTTTCATTTGGTCCTGCATGCTGATAATGGTATTCTGCAACTTGGTGGCACTCATAGCCTTTGTTACCATAGTTAAATATAGCATCTCAGAGCTACGTATGTGGAATTCTATTTGATCCATTTCATGCACATTTTCAGTATCTACTTCAAATTCAACCTTTTTGTAGTCTGCCACTGTCTTAGGTGTTGAAGTAGTTGGTTGCAGATATGACATGATCATTTTATTTACGGAGTAATCAAATGTTGTAAGTAACCTATTCTGATTCCCTGGATTCTGTTTGAGAAATTGAGAATAAATCTCACTCTTAATCTCTTCATTCTTTTGTTTGATTTTCTTATATCTTTCTTTGATGTCTAGGTCTTTTTCCTCCACTATGTGTGAGGAAGAGGCCTCCATGTTTTTCTGCCTTTCAATCGTTTGAGTATCTTGTTCACATGTTGTTTGATCTATTTGTATGTGTGAGAGAGTTTCTTTTATTATTTCTATAGCCTCATAATTATTTACCTCAGGCTCATTGGTATCTTCAACATCAATAACTTTTTCTTTCCCTATGGAATTGAATTTGAGCCTTTTGTTTTAATCAACTTGAATTTAGTATCTGTGGTGGTCTCTGCTGTGTAGGCTCCCTCATCTCTACCTCTTTTTGTAGAGGTTTCAGTCTACTTTGAAGTTTTCATGGCAAGTGTGGTATCCATATTTTGTTGGCTCTGCATTAATGACTGTATCTATTAATGTGTTTCCTACCCATTCTGTCTTATTTGCAAGTTTCTCAATATCAGGCTTGGGTTTATGTATGAAAGGAGGCATCTTACATTTAACCCTAAATTGCTTAGAAGACCTTGGGGATAATAATTCCAAGGGAAAATTACCTGAATTTTAGCTCTGACAATCTTTTTTCTATCTCTTTATCGGCTTCCCTATTATTTACAATGAAAGGACCAATCTGATTTTTTGACTTGAACTGGATCTTCTTTTTGGAATCCATGAAGTTAATGGCATCAGAATTCAAAACTTGCCTTAAATATTCTAATGCAAAGACTCTGATAGTCAAATACTTGGGAAATTTGTAAGGCAGTCAATTGGACCCAAAAATCCTCAATTCGGTATGCTTTTTATACAAATACCAATCTCCCATATTGCACTGTTCTGATAACTGCAAGATTCTCTTGATGTCGTCACTTATCCTAGGATGATCTGCTTTGTACAGTAAACTCATAGCTGGTTGGATGAACAAATCTAAAAAGTTTGAATAACTAAACTCATTTTCTTCTTTTCTCAACAAATATTTCCAAAATATAATGGATATAGGTTTACCCTCTACATCCATTTTTTGCAATGTTATTGGAAAATGATCAGCTTGTGAAAACAAAAACAAGTGGAATAAGTAGGAAGAGTATCTGAAAACCCCTTCAGTGGGAAACTTGGTAAACTGATGATGGATAGAATCAACTGTAAATATGGCATAGTCAAAAATCATTTCAGGAGGCTGACTAGGAGATAGAGTAGATAAAAAACCAAGGATGGATTCATCAGTGAAGTAACCTAGTATGAAATATAACATTGAAATCACATGCCTAGAACCCTCAGGAAACTTGGAAGTGGAGTAAGGAGGATTTAGCTTTGGAATGTCCACATGATTAGGCATAAAATTCTCGAAAATCATAAATCTCTTAGGGAAATCCAATCCCAAATATAACTGAGTTAATGCTTCAATGCATAGGGGGACTGCCCTAGGGTCAAACTGTAGTTGCAGCATTTCAATAATAGACTCTGTAGTGATATAAAATAGAATCTTCCTATCAGCATTTACAATTGCTCTTTGGTCTGGAACATATTACTTTTGACACAATCTTATCAATTCTTGACCAGGGTGTGTTAATGGGACTACATATTTGGGTAAATTTGTTTCCCAAATAGGCATGTCATCTTTATCTAGGAATTTTTCATAACACCAATTGTGAACTTCTAATAGGTTGAATTCTATCACAGGGTCCACAATTTAATAATCCACATCAGTCAGGGGGATGATTTCTTCAGTAGGTATTGGTGGCTGAAGGGGATTGACAGACACAGTAGTTTTTGCAGTGAGTGCAGGAGTGGATTTTGGGGCTTTTGCTGCTTCAGACTTAGGAGGTTTGGATCCTCCAGGTTTAACATGCCTAAAGCCTCCAACTTTAGCTATAATTTGTTTCTTGGTCATTTTTAAATAACTAAAGCAAGATTAAACATTTTTCAGTAGTTGGATTTGTTGAAACAGAGGGTAATTGTGCAATCTTGTAGGCAAAGATGATGACAGTGGGTTCTTCAGTGCTCAATTAGGAATCTGGGACACATGCCATAGGTTTAAGATAGAAAAAACAGGTTGCTTGAATGATTATGACTGCAAAAGATACTTTTTATGTATTATGTAGGTTTTAAAAACTTTTCGGGCTATGAAATTGATCTTTCAGGGGTTTTAGACTGAGGATTTTGCTTTTAATGAAGCTTTTATGAATCAAAGAATTCTGGAGAAATTTTGCGAGGGTTTGCCTTAGTTTTGATCGTTTTTGTGAAAATTAAACAGATAACTTTCTCTGTTTGAAGCTTAATTCATTAACAGAAGGCTTAAACTCTCTAGATTGCAAGCTAGATTGGGAAAAATACCTTGATTGCAGGTATTTTGATAGTCGGAAGGGTTTTTGCAACTCATTGTAGTTGAATTCGAGCTCTGGTTCAGATAACTAAATTCGAAAAAGTCTTTGCTAGTCTTCAAAATACAATTCTATGGTGAAAATGGGCTTTCAAACATGAAATTTATAAAACGAGGTTTAAAACAGGGTTTTGGGAGCTAAAAAATGGCTAAGTGGAGTTATTTTCACTGTTCAGAATGCGGGAATGGCATTTGAAAAATAGTATAATAAAGGTTTTAAACCTTTGTTATAAATCTTTACTGTAATAAATTCTAGTCATATCAAAGGCGAGATGGTTTTTGTCTTCGAATGCAAAAATAGGAAATGATTTTCATGTTGGTAATGGGTAGTAAGTGGTTTTAAGCAAATCGAACGCGACACGTCACCGAAGGCGGAAATGGGAAAACCACCCATTTCGCGTCCATTTAGGCATCGAGCTGTTGTTTGGTTTGCGAGCGCAAAACTCATCGTCAAGCGTTGGATCTGAAGCACGAGAGCGAAGGGTTGATATTAATTGCAAAGTTGCGGTGGAAAAGGCTAGGTGGGACCAAGTATTTTATTATGCGTCGACAGATGTAATATATAATAAAACCTTTGTATATTTGTATTTTAACCAAAGTTTTAATCAAAAAGGTTTTATGTATAGATGGGGTCAATACATGTTTTTCGAAAGGGGTTTAATGTGCATGCTATATATATAAATAGAGTTTATATATATGGTTAAAAATTCATGTGAGGCGGGGTAAATTGGCAAGTATATTGCAAAGGCTTGGCGGTTGATTTTTGTTTCCAAAGACACAAGATATGCTTGAAAATCATATTTACATTTTTATTTTATTATATAGTTTTAGACCATTTTAAGGGTCTATAACCATAGGGGGGCGGGATATTTAGTTAAAGGTAGCTTTTTAGACCAAAGGGGTATAATTTGGGATTTTATTTTAGCACGTGGATAATAATTTTGGCCTAAAAATCTTATAATAGTGGGTTTAAAAGGGTATTAATATAAAAGGGAATTATATTAATAGGAAAAGGTCATTTTAGGGATTTAATATATAAATTAGAAGTTAATATGACAAGGGACAATGTAATACATCAAAAATACGATTATATGACTAAGTAAAGTGAAAATATTAAAGCAAAGCTTTTATCATTTAGAATTTAACTACTTTTAACTTAGGATATAATTTTTTTTGAAGGTTTTTATGCTATGTATGTTTGAAGGGAGTTAGTCAAATGGGGAATTTCATATTTTATTAAGTAGAAAAGGTGCTTACTTCTGAAATTGAATAGTAAGGACTGTATGAAAGGTAAATGATGATAATTAGGGATTTAATATAGAAATTCAACACTTTTAACTTATCATTCATTGAGCCTTGGGTCCCAATAGAAGTCAGAGAAATGCTCTGAGCCTCTTTGACTGAAATTATAGAATGCAGAATAACTATAAGGGAGGGCAAATTAGCGATTCTTTTCCCGACGATGAATATTTACATGCTTTACCCACTTCTTTCTACCTACCCAAATTTAATCTAACATTTTTTTCTTCCATTTTGCAGGTGCATTTGAGCTAGAAACCTTGAACATTTTTTCTTTTAAAAGCATAAAAACTATCTAAATCTACCTTATATCATCTGAGGGCTCAGATTAAACTGATGAGCTCCTCTTTATTCTCTACCTATCTACTAATTAGTCAGGATTAAATTGTTTGAATAATATTTATGCAATATTCCACAACAATAAAATTAAAATCATGACAAGTCAAGTTTACACAGTTTAATTCACCATAGATTATGGCATTTTTATTAACAGTCTGCCATAATCATCAGTAACAAAGTAAAAAGTAGTGGCATTTGAATTTGCACACTTTCATATTTTATTTCTTTTTTCTTTTTGGGTTTATATTTTTTGTAAGTCCTTTGATCTTTCTTTTAGGACTTTTACTCTCTCTCTCTCTCTTTTTTTTTTTTTTTTTTTTACAAAAATATGGGAAAACAACTTGCAAAAAGAAAATTATGTACATATTTTACAAGACTATCATAAGTCAATTCCAAATTATGAATCCTATACTTATAGGACCCTAAAAATGACTTCACATGGGGATGACATTTCCTGGTGAAATTTCAAGAACTCTAAGACTAGTAGCCTTCAATGTTGACCTTTATGATCAAGTAATTGTCTTCTATTTTCTACAAAAACTCATATTTATGACATTTTACTTTTCAAAGCTTAGGGCCTTCACTCCAGGCTTCAACTTTCAAAAGAAAATATCCAATCCAATCTACACACTTGCAATGAATATTTACAATGATGTAAAAGTAACTGAGACTAACTATTGGTTAACTCAGAGGAATAGTAGTGTTTGAGCATTCTACCATTAACTGGTCCATCTTGAATATCATTTCCATCCAAATCTCTGTTGAAGAAAGTGTTGTTACCCCTATATCCATAAATTTCATAGGGATCTTTCCATAGAAAGTCAAACTTTCCATGCTTCCCTTTTTCTTATCTCCTGGAATCCCATTTTAACACTTTATCTCCTATGGAAAATTCATCTTCTTTACTTATTTTATCAAAAATTTTCTTGATTTTCTCTTGAATGACTTGAGAATTTTCATAGACTTCTTCCCTTGTCTGTTGTAGTTGAATAGTCTGATTTATCCTTCTTTGTATATCATTGATTTCTACTTGTGACTCTTGGATAATTTTCATTACTGGAACACCTGAAGATGATGGGAAAACCACATCCATCCCATATACAATCTGGTAAGGAGATGTTCCAATTGACTTCTTGGTAGTAATTCTATCTGCCCATAAGGCATAGACTAACTTTTTATTCCAGGTTTTCTTGTTATCTTCAAGTATTTTTTTAATGATATTCACAAGGATTTTATTTGAATATTTAGCTACGCCATTACCTTGAGGCTAATAAGCAGTAGAGTGGTCTACAGTTATATGGTATTTGTGAAAAAAGGCAATCATTTTCTTATATTTAAATGCTGCTTCATTATCAGTAATTATTTTCTGTGGGCATCCAAATCTAGATAAAAGGTTGTTTTCTATGAAAGAGATAATGACTGAATCAGTGGCTTGTCTGGTAGGAATGGCTTCAATCCACTTAGTGAAATAATCTGTAGCAGTCAATATCCACTTGCATTGGCCAGAGGATGGAGGGTGAGTTTCTCCAATGAAGTCTATACCCCATTGTTGAAATGGCATTTCAGTAGAAATTGAATTTAGGGGTAAAGGTAACAATTTCTTTTTTCCTTCAAAAATCTGACATTTGTGACATGAAGTAACAAAATTTTTCACATCAGAAAATAAGGTAGGTTAGTAGAAACTAAATCTAAGAATATTATCTTCTGTAATTTTTCAGTATAAGTTTCCTCCACAATCACCTGCATGAAATTCTCCAAGAATTTTGACAACTTCTGATTTTAGTAAACAGTTCAGTAATATCCCACTTTGTTCTTTCCAATAAAGCACATTATTCATAATACAAAATATCATTGCTTTAAGTTTAATAATCTAGCTTTAGTCCTTGTTAATCCAGGAGGAGCTTGTAAATGTGTAAGTACAAAGATAATATTTGAGTACCATGGTGAGTCTAGAAAGGCTTCACTGATCAATGGAGTCGCCATCTCTTCCTAGTTATCAACCTGAGAAATAAAATTTATATATAAAGCATTGCAATTGGATTCATCCATCAGTATGGCTAAACCTTGACCTTTTATGAGCTTGGTTGGTTTAATCTCCATGTCATATTCAAGGATAGTGGCAATCCACTTTCCTCTTCTTCCATCTGGCCCATCTTGTGTAAGAATATCTTTGACTACAGAACTAGGGACATAGGCAATAATGTGGGAGTAAAGAATGTACACTCTTAAATATTTTATGGCTTTAACCAAGGCTAAATATTGTTTTTCCATTATGTTATATCTCAAAGGTTCATCTCTAAGGGTTTTACTAAAAAATGCTATAGGTTGTTCAAAACCTTGGTCATTTTTCTGCAGTAGAACTACAGCTGTGGTATGTTCCGAGGCAAATGAAAATATTATAAAATCTTTCTTGAAGTCTGGCCTGATTAGGACTAGCGTTTTTGTTAAAGCATATTTAATGGATTCGAATGATTGTTTTGCTTCAACTGTCCATTTTAAAACAGAGTCCTTTTTAAGCATGTTATTCAGTTCTCTGATAATTTCTTCCAAGTTAGAAATAAATCTTCTTAAAAAATTGATTTTACCTAAAAATTCTTGTAACTCTTTGATATTTCTAGGTGGATGAATGTTTATACTGGCCTCTATTCTTGTAGGATCTATCCTAATACCTTCCTTTGAAATTATGTGTCCTAGTAATTTTCCTTCCTCTAGTCCAAAAATAGTTTTCTTAGGATTTAATGATATACCAAATTTTCTACATTTAATAAAAACTTGTCTCAAATGATCCAAGTGTTCATTATTTGACTTAGAAAAGACAAAAATATCATCTAAATAAATAACCAAGAATTCATGTATTTCCTTCGCAAAGGCTATGTCCATAGCCCTCTGAAAAGCAGCTCCAGCATTCATCAATTCAAAAGGCATTTGCACATACATGAAAGTGCCCCAAGGAGTGGTAAAAGATGTTTTGGGTTGGTATTCCTTTTGGACAATTATCTAGTTATATCCTGAAAAACCATCCAATAAAGATATCCTGGAAGAACCAACTACCCTTTATAAAATATGATCCATCTTGGGTAAAGGGTAATTATCCTTCAATGATACTTTATTGAGATTTCTAAAATCTACACATAATCTAGTTGCACATGTTTTCTTCCTGGTAGGTACTAAGTTTGATACCCAATCAGAATATCTGATTGGTGCAATGGTTTGGGCATCATACATGCATTTAACCTCCTTTTCTATCAAAGGTAATAAAACAAGGTTAATCCTTCTCAATTTTTGCTAAAATGGTTTCTGATCATATTTTATAGGAATATTGTGTTGAATTATGTTTGTATCATAGGCTTTTAGATCTTCATAACTCCATGCAAACACATCTTCACACTCCTTTAAAATTTCAATGTATTTTTCTTTTTCTTGAGAGGGTAAAGATTTTGATAATTTGATCATTTTTTGTTTCACTTCTGTCCCAATGTTAAGTTCTTCAATGTTAGACTTGACTGGTTCCATTTTTGGCTTTTTAGGCACATCATTGGAATAAAAAAGGTCCTCCAAAGGAGTTAAACCTTTAGGTAAAAAATTATCTTTTAAATCTAACATGTCAATTTCTTTTTCAATAGCTTCCTCTATATCTACTTTCTCTAAGTTATCTATGTCAGATTGAGTAAATACAGTGGGTTTGTTAAATTTATGTACATCTATGTTATATATTTCGTAATTAAAATCTGAATCTATATTACAATTCTAAAATTCTTCCTCATTATTCAGAAAATGGTAAATTTGTTCATCTTCAGAGAAAATTTTCTAGTATTTGACATTGTCAAGGACAATGGGTCTATATTTAACTTCAGCAGTATACCTATGTGTAGGTTGAAAAGGTAAGTTGCATGTGCTAGCAAAGGTTGCTAGGCAATGAGCTTGAATGTTCTGTTTTCTAGGTATATTAGCAAACTTACATTCCAATAAATCTTCACATAAATCAATTGCCGCATCTTTATATCTGGCTAATATAGGATTGTGAACAAAATAATCTCCATTAACTTGCTTAATGATCAATTCTGAATCTCCCATAATTAAAATTCTTTTACCTCCTAATTTTCTGATGATTTGGAGGCCTAAGATAAGTGCCTCATACTCTGCCATGTTATTAGTACATTTGAAATTGAGTCTAAAGGCATGTCCTTCTGAATGACTTGTTTCAATGTTTGCGATCCATATTCCAGCTCCTGCTCTTGTTTTGTCCACTGAGCCATCAAAATCTAAGTGCCAAATAGCTTCATTATTTGGTTTTGGCTTTATGTCAATCGGTTCTGTCTGGATTTCATTATTACTAGAGTTACACAAAATGAAGGAATCAAGGTCAGTGGGTGTTGAATAAATGGGGTAATTTATGGACCTTTCTACACTGTTGACCATGAATTTCATTAAATTTTCCCTATAAGTTTCTTGGGCTGTCCAAATACTGATATAGTGGCATAGTTCATGTCTAATTGTAGATATCCCTGCAACTTAGCTCCCTATGAGTAAGAAAGAAGCATACCATACTTTGGTGGGATGTTAGCTACTACAATATCCATAACCATACTTTAACTAGGATACTGAACCAAATTCACACATAAGTCTTTAATCAATCCTATGCACTTGACTTTGCTGGAATAAAAAGAAAATAAGTCTTTATAAGGCCTAGTTATTTCTAGATTTAGAGTTTCCATAATAGCTTTTGGCATTAAATTGTGGGAAGCTCTTGAATCCACCATTGCATTGTGTAAAATCTGATTGTGAATAGTAAGATTGATATAGAAAGGAGGCACTGTTCCATTTGAATGTTTACCATTTACATCAAGGCCAAATATCAAATCTGGTTGATCATCATTCAAATTAATGGCATCTTCACCATCATTCATATTCAAAGTTTCAGTAATTTTTTATTTATATAAGTCATTCTTTACCAATTCTGTTAAAGGAATTGGCATTTTTAACTTATCTATTTCAGTTTGAATGTTGAATGAGGGTTGAGACTTACTAATCTGAATTAGTTCATCTTTTGTGACAGTTATTTGAGTGGGTTTTTCATGAATTTCAACAGATGTACTTTTATCTTGAGTTGTCCTTTTGTTTTCTGTCTGAGTTTCTTGACGTTTTTTGTCTTTAGTTCTCTTTTCAGGGACAGATTCAGGGGCATCAATTTTTTTTTTAGATTTTGAAATTTCAGCAGAAGCTTTAGTATTAATAGTTTTGGGATTTGCTGATTTAGAATCAGCAGGATTCTTCTTTGGATTAGGAATTGCTGATTTTACTGAATTAGGGGATTTGGTAGTGTTTCCCTTTTGGGCATTATTGGAGGATTGGGCCACTTCTTCAGTGATGTCAACAATTTTTGGACTTGGCAATTTTTTGGGACTGGGAGGATTGGAATTTTGCTTGTTTTCCCTTGGGAGAATTTGAAAAATCTTTTTTTTGGGTGCTTCTACATTCTTTTTAATTTGATTTTGAGAAGTGTTTCTTGTAGAAGTTTCATTGTTTTTTCTGTTTCTAAGGTTATACTGACTGGGAATTTCATTAATGGCGAAGTCATAACCTTGTTTGAAATCAAAGGATTCACTAGATTCTACTTTGAGTTGTTGAAGGTCAAAAAGTTCTTGATCCTCCCAAGTGAGGAAAATAGTGTTGTCTTCATCTATCCCCATTATTAGATTGATGTTATCCTCATCTTCATTATTATTATGAGAACTCTCAGCATAGTTCTCTTGAAATGGGGGCCAATGTTTTGATCTGGAGTGGCTTCTTTAGCTTTTCCAGGGTTATTATTTTTTCTGAAGTTGGGATTTCTAATTTGTGGTTGGTTATCCCATTGTGGTTTTCTCTCAATATTTTCTAATCTATCTAACCACCCTTTCTAAAGTTTTAGCGAATAAATCTAGTTTAGCATCTGAATTTGATGTTTCTTCTTTGATTGTGACTCTCCTTTCATTCTTAAGTCTGTATTTTTTAGCTAGAATATTAATTTCTACACTAACAACATCTAATTGCATCTGTTCTAATATTTCAACATCCCTTTCTCTTAGTTGATAAGCCATATCTGGATCAAATCCATCAGGGAATTTAAGAAGTAGAAAGTAGGGTGTAGGTTTAAGATCAGTAGGAATGGCATTATAAACACTGTTATACCTAATGCAGTAATCTTGACTAGACTCATTAGGAGATATTTTTGAAGCATCAAACTCAGAAAATTTTTGTAAAGGATTCTTTTTCTTTTCCCATTTATTTAAAAATTCTCTATGAAATGCAGCTAAATTAGCTATACTACCAGCAAATAAATTTTTAAGCCATTTCTTAACTTCTCTTGTTAAAATTTGAGAAAATAACCTCATTTGAACATCCGACTCATCAATTTCATAGATTTCATAGTAGTCTATCATTTTTGTGACATGTTGTTGAGCAGTATATTGTGACAGGCCATCAAATAGTAGTATATTTTTCTGGTAAACTTGGGGCATATCATGGAGGTTTTGGGGTAAGACAAGGGGAGCATACCTAGCATCCATGGCTTGAATTTTTGCTGAATTGGGAGGTATAACAATAATGATAGGAGTAGTGCTGGATATATTAGCTGATGTGCTGAAAGTTGTACTTGAAGATCTTGGAAAAGAGGTTGGTATATATATGGAACTACTTGGAAATAGGGATGTAGTGCTTATAAAACTAGTGGATGCAGCGGATGAGGGGAATAATATCCTAGGCTGCAAAGGCAACTTAGGACTAAATTTTTTTGTGGATGAACTTTCCGTGGAATCTAAAAATGAGGTGACAACATATAGAGTTGAATCTGCTGCTGGAATTATTGTTGTGTGCAATTGAGAAACTGGGGGCTTAATGTGGGATAATAAATGGGCTAATTTAATAGCTTCATCAATGTCTTTAATCAGTGTAACATTAATCCTTTCTACTTTACTTTGAGATTCAGATTTATCTGATTTTATTTTTACTGAAATAATATTCTGTTTTGCATTCAAAAAAGAAGTAAAAGTAGGATCTATTACAATATCTTTTAAACTAGTTTCAGATTTATTTTTAAACAATGATTGTTAAAACTTGAAATCAAAATCAATATCAAATAATCTCACTAATTCTTTGGGTAGAGAATTAGATTTTCTTAATGGTACTTCAGTTTCTAAATTGACAATTTGTTTTTTTCTTTTTTCCAATCTGTTCTGGGTTATCTACTATGATTGCAGGCTTAGGATCCGGATTAGACCTGGTATAGTAGGTTTTCCTAGAAGCCATAATGACTGTTTATGAATACCCACAACCCTTAAAAATAATCTTAAAGTAAAAAGATAAATGAAATATCTTCCTTTAAGACTAAATTTAAAACTGGAGATTGGTTAGTCCCCAATATGGTTGCTAGTATGTTATCACCCTAGTATTTTCTCAAGATTGTGGGCTTTTGGTTTTGGTTTAAGAAAACTAGGGGTAACCACAAACCTACTTTGGAAATTTAGGATCTAGCCTTCCTAAATTTCAAAGAGGGCTCTCTCTTTATGATTTAACTTTGTTTTTGTTTAGTGTTTTAGGCTAGTTATGATAGAGAAATTGGTTTTGGTTTTGAATTGGTTTGGTGTGAAGAAATAACTTAAAGGTAAAATAAGGAGAAATATACTTGACCATTGGGTTAATGGAGTCTAAGTATAGATAATAGTATTAGAAGGAAAGGCCAAAAGGATGCAAATGTATTCAGGGCAAGCAAGATAGCCCTTAGAGCTTTGGGTAAAAGGTTTTTGATGAAATGGTGAAGTCGGGACAAAGGGAAATGAAGGATCCTTTGATTCAGACAATAGAGGAAGGAGGCAGAAGTCAAACAGGAGTAGGAGCAGTTAAGAATTCCTAACACCGGAAATCAGTTGAAAACATTTAAATGGTAACTTAGTTAAGACAAGGAGCCATAAGCTAGTCCTGAAGTAATATTCCTAGTTACTCATTAAGAAAGAACAAACACATAATGAATTGAATGGAACTTCAGAAAATAAACAATGACAAGATAGATTTACTTTAATCTTTAACTTATCATGAGAATCCTGAATTATGATGTCTAATTAGCTTTGTCCAGTCTGCTACTTTCGAAATCAACACATGTAGGCCTCCAATGTATTAGCAAAAATCTATAGTAATCTTAGAAATTTTATTCCACACTAAACACTTCAAAGATTGAAGTATTTATACATAATATTGTTTAGAAAATATCCTAGTGAAATCTAGATGATAACTCTAGGAAATATAAAATATCTTTACATATAAAGAGGGACAGCTGATTAACAGTTTAGCAAGCTATCCTCTTATCCAAAAAATATAGAACAAATTTAAACTAATGAAGGAGCCTTTACTGGCTAGCTGTCCTGCTTACTGGCAAATTGGAAAATATATTTATTGGAGTTGTTTTGACTGACACTTTTCCTTCTGATACACTTTGATGTTGTACTTTCATCCTGATACAGTTTGATTCTATTTATTTACTCTTCTACTGCTATAAAAAGAAGACTGCCAACAATAAAAAAAATTAGTTGATTGTTTCTAAAGTAATTTTCTTCACTATTCTGCCCTTTCATTGCTACATTAAATCTGTAAAAGCCTGCCATTGTTCTGAATCTGGCGTTTTTAAAATTTTGAGTTTCCTGAAGTTTTCATCAACATCTGTGTATTTGAAAAAATTAGGTTTAAAAAAAAACAGATGTTGAATCTCATTTTGAAGAAAAAACAAGTCTTCAATATATTGAAGAATGACCTTTCTTGTGGGAGAGCCCTGTGGCAGTGGCTTGTTGATCTGTTCTTTAGCATGATCCCTTATTTTCTTGTCATAATATTTCTGGGCCATTAGTTTTTCATTGCAGACATGAATATATGGAAGACCAGTTTTTCTTAGCATAGTGTATTTTTCTAAAAACTTGGTTATAGAAATATTCATGGCATCAAATTTTTCCTTTAAATTGTTCATCAGATTTTTATTTGTCAGAACCTTCTTAATCTGCAAAATAGTCTCTTTCCTATCCTGTATCTTCAATTCTTCTAGCCATGTTCTGTTTTTAATATTCAAGAAAGTGATTAGCTTTAAGGCTTGTGCTGGTTTATTTGCTAATTATTTTGTTGTCTTTTGGATTTCCACTTGTGCTGCTAGAAGTAGGTCTCTCTATTCATATATGATCTAGATTGATGGCCACTGAATATGTATAGCCTCAATTATATTTGTCCATAAGTAATTTCTTATGTAAGAAATTTATGCATTGAAACTCAAGTCTTTTTGAAGGCTTTTGATTTCCTCTTCAAGTCTTTTGGCCCTTTGCTCATAACGGTTAACATTGATTAATGCTTCTTTGTTGGATACTTCCATATTTTGAATCATTCTCTTCAAACTATTAATTTCATTGTTTTTCAGTGACAATTCCTCCATAGATTTTACTATCTGCTCTGCATCATCTGTGTGTTGTACCTGTGTGGTTGAAGAATCTATTGCTGATGTTGTGGCTGATTTTACTGGCACTGCATTTGCCAATAACTCTTTTGGTGCCAATTTTTCTCCCAAAGTGGAGGTCACAGCTATAGTGATTATAGTTATAACTGTAGGGATAATTGGAGCTTCATTTTTTTGACAATTTCTTTCTCTTTCATAAGTTGATCCAATTTTGTTTCCATTTCTTTGATTTGGGCAGTCAGTTTGATAATCAACTGCATCATGTCTTCTTTCTCAGTCTATTCTTGAAGAATTCTTTAGTTTGAGGGTGCTCACTTTGAGGAAGCTTCAGTTGTTTCCTCAAAGCTGCAATGTCCTCATTTTTCTTTTTAATCAATATTTCTGCTGCTGGAACATCTGAAGGATCAACTCCCATCTGCAAAACTAAGTCTTCTAAGGCTTTTATCCTTAAATATTTGGCATACAAAGAGCCTTTTTCAAGTTTCATTTGGTCCTGCATGTTGATAATGGTATTCTGCAACTTAGTGGCACTCATAGCCTTTGTTACCACAATTGAATATAGCATCTCATAGCTATGTCTGTGGAATTCTATTTGATCCAGTTCATGCACATTTTTAGTATCTACTTCAAATTCAACCTTTTGGTAGTCTGCCACTGTCTTAGGCATTGAAGTAGTTGGTTGAAGATATGACATGATCATTTTATTTGTGGAGTAATCAAATGATGTAAGTAACCTATTATGATTGCCTGGCTTTTGTTTGAGAAATTGAGAATAAATCTCAATTTTAATCTCTTCCTTCTTTTTTTTGATTTGATTATATCTTTCTTTGATGTCTAGGTCTTTTTCCTCCACTGTGTGTGAGGAAGAGGCCTCCATGTTTTTCTTCCTTTCAATCATTTGAGTATCCCGTTCACCTGTTGTTTTATCTATTTGTATGTGTGAGAGAGTTTCTTTTATTATTTATGTAGCCTCATCATTATTTACCTCAGGCTCATTGGTATCTTCAACATCAATAACTTTTTCTTTCCCTATGGAACTGAATTTGAGCCGTTTGTTGTAAATCAACTTGAATTTAGTATCTGTGGTGGTCTCTGCTGTGTAGGCTCCCTCATATCTACCTCTTTTTGTAGAGGTTTTAGTTTTCTTTGAAGCTATCATGGAAATTGTGGTATCCATCTTTTGTGTTGGCTCTGCATTGATGACTGTATCTATTAATGTTTTTTCTACCCATTCTGTCTAATTTGAAAATTTCTCAATATTAGGCTTGGGTTCATGTATGAAAGGAGGAAGCTTACATTTAACCCTTATATTTCTTAGAAGACCTTGGGGATCATAATTCCAAGGGAAACTTACCTGAAATTTTAGCTCTGACAAAAATTTTTCTATCTCTTTATCAGCTTCCCTATTATTTACAATGAAAGGACCAATCTGATTTTTCAAATTGAACTGGGTATTCTTTTGGAAGCCATGAAGTTAATGGCATTAGAATTAAAAACTTGCCTTAAATATTATAATTCAAAGACTCTGATAGTCAAATACTTGGGAAATTTGTAAGGCAGTAAATTGGACCCAAAAATCCTCAATTCGATATGCAGGTTATACAAATACCAATCTCTCATCTTGCACTGTTCTGATAACTACAAGATTCTTTTGATTTCCTCACTTATCCTAGGCTAATCTGCTTTGTACAGTAAAGTCATAGCTGGCCAGATGAAAAAATCTGAAAAGTTTGAATAATTGAACTCATTTTCTTCTTTTCTCAACAAAGATGTCCAAAAGATAATGGATAGAGATTTACCCTCTACATCCATTTTTTGCAATGTTATTGGAAAATGATCAGCTTGTGAAAAAAAAAACAAGTGGAATAAGTAGGAAGAGTATCTGAATATCCCTTCAGTGGGAAACTTGGTCAAATGATGATGTATAGAATCAGCTATAAATCTGGCATAGTCAAAAATCATTTCAGGAGGCTGACCAGAAGATAGAGTAGGTAAAAAACCAAGGATGGATTCATTAGTGAAGTAACCTAGTATGAAATATAACATTGAAATCACATTCCTAGAACCCTCAGGAAACTTGGAAGTGGAGTAAGGAGGATTTAGCTTTGGAATGTCCACATGACTAGGCATAAAATTCTCGAAAATCATAAATCTCTTAGGGAAATCCAATCCTAGATATAACTGAGTTAATGCTTCAATGGATACGGGGACTGCCCTAGGGTTAAACTGTAATTGCAACATTTCATTAATAGACTCTGTAGTGATAGAAAATAGAATCTCCCTATCAGCATTTATAATTTCTCTTTGGTCTAGAGCATAGTACTTTTGACACAATCTTATCAGGTCTTGACCAGGGTGTGTTAATGGGACTACATATTTGGGTAAATTTGTTTCCCAAATAGGCATGTCATCTTTATCTAGGAATTTTTCATAACACCAATTGTGAACTTCTAATAGGTTGAATTCTATCACAGGATCCACAATTTTATAATCCACATTAGTAAAGGGGATGATTTCTTCAGTAGGTACTGGTGGCTGAAGGGGATTGACAAACACAGTAGTTTTTGCAGTGAGTGCAAGAGTGGATTTTGGGGCATTTGTTGCTTCAGACTTAGGAGGTTTGGATCCTCCAGGTTTGACAGGCCTAGAGCCTCTAGCTTTAGGTGTCATTTATTTGTTGGTCATTTTTAAATAACTAAAGCAAGATTAAACAGATTGCAGTAGTTAGATTTCTTGAAACAGAGGGTAATTGAGCAATCTTATAGGAAAAGATGATGAAATTAGGTGCTTTAGTGTTCAATTAGGAATCTGGGACACATGCAATAGGTTTAAGACAAAAAACACATGCTTTCTGAATGACTATGATTGCAAAAGATATTTTTTAGGTATTATGTAGGTTTTAAAAACTTTTCGGGCTGTGGAATTGATATTTTAGGGGTTTTAGACTGAGGATTTGGACTTTAATGAAGCTTTTATGAATTAGAGAATTCTGGAGAAATTTTGCAAGGGTTTGCCTTAGTTTTGATCATTTTTGTGCAAATTAAACCGATAGATTTCTCTTTTTGAAGCTTAATTTGTTAACAGAAAGCGTAAACTCTTGAGATTGCAAGCTAGATTGGGAAAAATACCTTGATTGCAGGTATTTTGATAGTCAGAAGGGTTTCTGCAACTTTTTGTAGTTAAAATCGAGCTTTGGTTCGAATAACTGAATTCGAAAAAGTCTTTGCTGGTCTTCAAAATAGAATTCTATGGTGAAAATGGGCTTTCAGGCATGAAATTTATAAAATGAGGTTTAAAACAGGGTTTTGGGAGCTGAAAAATGGCTAAGTGGAGTTCTTTTCACAGTTTGGAATGCGGGAATGGCATTTGAAAAATAGTATAATAAAGGTTTTAAGCCTTTGTTATAAATCTTCATTGTAATAAATGCTAGTCATATCAAAGGCGGGATGGTTTGTGTTTTCAAATGCTAAAACAGGTAATGGTTTTCGCGTTGGTAATGGGTAGTAAGTGGTTTTAACCAAATCAAACATGATGCAATAAGAACGCAACACGTCACCGAAGGCGGAAATGGGTAAACCACCCATTTCACGTCCATTTGGGCGTCGGGCTGTCATTTGGTTTGCGAGTGTGAAACTCATCGTCATGCGTTGGATCTGGAGCATGGGAGTGAAGGGTTGAGATTAATTCCAAAGTTGCGGTGGAAAAGGCTGGGTGGGACCGGGTATTTTATTATGCGTCGACGGATGTAATATATAATAAAACCTTTGTATATTGGTATTTTAACCAAAGTTTTAATCAAAAAGGTTTTATGTATAGACGGGGTAAATGCATGTTTTTCGAAAGGGGTTTAATGTGGATGTTATATATATAAATAGAGTATATATATATGGTTAAAAATGCACATGAGGTGGGGTAAATTGGCAAGCATATTGCAAATTCCTGGGGGTTGATTTTTGTTTCCAAAGACATAAGATATGCCTGAAAAATCATATTTACATTTTTATTTTATTAGATAGTTTTAGACCATTTTAAGGGTCTATAACCATGGGAGGCGGGATATTTAGTTAAAGGTAGTTTTTTAGACCAAAGGGGTATAATTTGGGATTTTATTTCAGCACGTGGATAATAATTTTGGCCTAAAAATCTTATAATAGTGGGTTTAAAAGGGTATTAATATAAAAGGGAATTATATTAATAGGAAAATGTCATTTTAGGGATTTAATATATAAATTAGAATTTAATATGACAAAGGACAATGTAATACATCAAAAATATGATTATATGACTAAGTAAAGTGAAAATATTAAAGCAAAGCTTTTATCATTTAGAATTTCACCACTTTTAACATAGGATATAATGTTTTTTGAGGGTTTTATTGGTCGGATAAATCGATCTTGTGGACAAGACCGATCTCCCTAGTATCAGAAGATAGTCTAGCAACAAACATAAAAATAAACCTATCTTTCTCTAGACATATGCGATTTATAATTAAATGCTATAGGGGTGTTAAGATCCTACCTTAGATCCAGTGCTTGTTCGTAGTAGTCGTCCTCCAGTTGGCTAAAAGAGTTATCTTTGAAGACCAGCAGTCATAAACAAGAAAACATTAAATAGCACCTGCATAGCATATATTATAAATCATGCCTATCATGGTAATCAAGGAATCCATAAAATAAACAGTTAATTAACAGCTTATTGAGAAAAACAAATATGTTTGTATTACCTTTGAATAATAGAAGAACCTTACAACCTTTTCAGCCTTGATGTTGAACAAGTCCTTCCTGGGGTCTGAAGCATGAATTTCCTTTACTTTGAGAAATCTTGCACTCCTCAAAACGAGATACATAGAGGTATGTAATCTCTCCTCATGAAATCTCAACTAAAGAAGTCTAAGTTCCAACAACACTTTACCTCAAATAACACTAAAGCTTGAACTCCCTTTGAGGCTGCCCAATGCCTCTTTTTATAGTGCAAAGGAGGAGGTTAGAGTTCCATATATGAAGGGATAGAATCCTCCTTCAAAGGGATAAACTCCTCACATCAAGGGGTTAGCTCCTTAAGGTATGGGATACATGAACCTCAAAAGAGCGGACATGCCACCGTAAGATTCCTTCCAGAAGCTTCTAGAAATGACTGAAAATGAGTTTTTCGTGTTTACTTTGCACCCTTTTTGAATTTTACAGGGGTTCGCACCCTTTACACTGAGAAAGTGCATTCTGGAACGCAAGTAACCTGACCATTAGGTGCGAGACCGCACCTAAGACAAAGAGAAAGTGCATTCTCAGAGTTTTAGAGATTTTTAAGGGTTTTTCTCTGATTTTCAGGGCTTGACATGAGGAACTGATGTTTTATACTTACAAAGGAGGAAATTATGAGTGATAATGAGCTCATACACATAGCAGAATGCCAAGGTGACAATTTTCAGTGCAACAGATTGCCCCCTAAAGTGCGAAGTCTGTAACAGATGAAGATAGAGTCTGTCATGTATGAAGAGTGAAGTACTTTATCATTTCAAGGATCATCCTGTGGACACCCCAGTCAGAACTTGTAAAAACATTCAATGCAAAAAATATATATGTAGACATATCATCGTTGAGGTAGGCATTCCCATACTCGGATCAAAACTAACTAGAAAACTGACTAAATGGTTCTGATACAGGAATGATTTTGCAATACATAAATAGTATAGACATGTGTAGACATAGTATGGACGCAACTATCTATTTATGAATAGTCCACTATATAATGAATAACAAAATTCCTCATAGCCTAGATGGTAGAAACTAGATCCAGGGTCTTGATTTCCGCTTCCCGAACTAGTACGATTCTATCCATGTGAATGAATGCGTCGAAGTCGAACATGGTAGAAACCACTTGATTACCAGTCAATGATGTGGACTGTTAGCAAGTGTGAGAGAAACCACCAGTAATGACAATGGCCCTCAAAGTACTCAATACAATCCATGAAATGTGAATGAATGAGTTGAAGTCAAACATGTCACGGAATCATTCGATCGAAGGTCAATGATGCAACCTGTCGTCAAAGGCGAGAAACCTGCCATTGAGGCATGTAGATTTCAAGGTACTGACGATTTCTAGATCAACTTCCTAGATAATGAAGAGTGAAGTAATTTATCATTTCAAGGATCATCCTATGGACACCCCAGTCAGAACCTGTAAAAACATTCAATGCAAAACATATATATGTAGACATATCATCGCTGAGGTAGGCATTCCCATACTCAGATCAAAACTAACTAGAAAACTGACTAAACTATTCTGATACGCCAATTTGTTGGCCAGATAAATCGATCTTGCAGACAAGACCAATCTCCCTAGTATCAAAAGATAGTATAGCAACAAGCAGAAAAATAAACCTATCTTTCTCTAGACATATGCGATTTATAAATAAATGCTACATGGGTGTAAATATCCTACCTTAGATCCAATTCTTGTTCGTAGTAGTCATCTTAAATCAAATCTAAACTTAATTGGAAGAAGAAATCGTAATTTTTTCAAAAAATTTAACAGGGTTCACAGGCTCCAGAAGAAACAGGTGCGGCCCCGCACTATTTACTCAAGGAAAGTGCGAAGATGCCTCATTGTTTGTGAAGAAAGAGTGCAGTCCCTAGAAAACTTCAAGAAAAACAAAAAATACTTCAAAACTTTCAAAAGCAAAGTAAAGCTAAGCTATCCAAGCTAGTATACATCAATAAAAAACCAGAAAAAAACAATTTTCTCAAGTCAAAACAAAGGAAAACCAAAAATCAAATGCGGTCCCTAGTGGAGTCGCCAATTTGTTGGCCGGATAAATCGATCTTGCAGACAAGACCAATCTTCCTAGTATCAGAAGATAGTCTAGCAACAAACAGACAAATAAACCTATCTTTCTATAGACATATGCGATTTATAAATAAATGCTACAGGGATGTTAAGATCCTACCTTAGATACAGTGCTTGTTCGTAGTAGTCGTCCTCCAGTCACCTGAAAGAGTTATCTTTGAAGACCTGTAGTCATAAACAAGCAAACATTAAATAGCACCTGCATAGCATATATTATAAATCATGCCTATCATGGTGATCAAGGAATCCATAAAATAAACAGTTAATTAATAGCTTATTGAGAAAGACAAATATATTTGTATTAACTTTGAATAATAGAAGAACCTTACAACCTTTTCAGCCTTGATGTTGAACAAGTCCTTCCTGGGGTCTGAAGCAGGAATTTCCTTTACTTTGATAAGTCTTGCACTCCTCAAAATGAGATACATAGAGGTATGTAATCTCTCCTCATGAAATCTCAACTAAATAAGTCTAAGTTCCAACAACACTTTACCTCAAATAACACTAAAGCTTGAACTCCCAATGCCTCTTTTTATAGTGCAAAGGAGGAGGTCAGAGTTCCATCTATGAAGGGATATAATCCTCCTTCAAAGGGATAAGATCCTCACATCAAGGGGTTAGCTCCTTAAGGTATGGGATACATGAACCTCAAAAGAGAGAACTTGCCACCGCAAGATTCCTTCTAGAAGCTTCTAGAAATGACTGAAAATGAGTTTTTCGAGTTTACTTTGCACCCTTTTTTACTTTTACAGGGGTTCACACTGTTTACACTGAGAAAGTGCGTTCTGGAACGCAAGTAACCTGACCATTAGGTACAAGACCGCACCTAAGACAAAGAGAAAGTGCGTTCTCAGAGTTTTAGAGATTTTAAAGGGTTTTTCTTTGATTTTCAGGGCTTGACATGAGGAACTGATGTTTTAGAATTGCAAAGGAGGAAAGTATGAGTGATAATGAGCTCATACACATAGCATAATGTCAAGGTGACAATTTTCAGTGCAACAGGTTTTTATGCTATGTATGTTTGAAGGGAGTTAGTCAAATGGGGAATTTCATATTTCATTAAGTAGAAAAGGTGCTTACTTATGAAATTGAATAGTAAGGACTGTATGAAGGGTAACTGATGATAATTAGGGATTTAATATAGAAATTCAAAACTTTTAACTTATCAATCATTGAACCTTGGGTCCAGTCCCAACATAAGTCAGAGAAATGCTCTGAGCCTCTTTGACTGAAAGTCTAGAATGCAGAATAACTATAGGGGAGGGGAAATTAGTGATTATTTGCCCGGTGATGAATATTTACATGCTTTACTCGATTCTTTCTACCTACCCAAATTTAATCTAACATTTTTTCTTCCATTTTTCAGGAGCATTTGAGCTCGAAACCTTGAACATTTTTTCTTTTAAAATCATAAAAACTATCTAAATCTACCTTATATCATCTGAGGGCTCAGATTAAACTGATGAGCTCCTCTTTATTCTCTACCTATCTACTAATTAGTCAGGATTAAACTGTCTGACTAATCTTTATTCACTATTCTACAACAATAAAATTGAAATCATGACAAGTCAAGTTTACACAGTTTAACTCATCATGGATTATGGCATTTTATTGACACTCTGCCATAATCATCAGTAACAAAGTAAAAAGTAGTGACATTTGAATTTGCACACTTTCATATTTTATTTCTTTTTCCTTTTGGGGTTTATATTTTTTGTAAGTCCTTTGATCTTTCTTTTAGGACTTTTACCATATTTTTTATTTTCTATTTTTTTATATTTTTTACAAAATATGGGTAAACAACTTGCAAAAAGCAAGGTATATACATATTTTACAAGACTATCATAAGTCAATTCCAAATTATGAATCCTATACTTATAGGACCCTAACACATGCCATTCTTCAAACCGTCCATGCCTTTTCTCAAACCCTCCATCTTAGCTTCCATGCCTTTCTTCAAAACTTCCATTTCATTTTTTTTTTCTCTTTGTGAGAGCGAAATTTGGTGCACTTGCTCTTGTAATTTTGATATGTGACGTTGCGCTTCTTCCTCTTCATGAGTCATAGTAGAGCCTTATGAAGGATTAATGGGTGTTGAATTCTTATTAGGTGGAATTTTAGAACCCAATACTAATATCTATGCTTCAATATGCCCTTGGAATCACTTCAAACTGATTTTTCACACAAGACTTATGCAATTCGAAAAAAAATACACACCTTTTTCTTGATTTTGAGGAGCTTGATATTGAAACTAAATTATCTATGTGATTTTAGATCTTCAATATCTGAAATTCAGCCCTATCATAGCCCTCTTAACCTTCTTTCTAATTCCAGAGGTTTGACATGATTTGGATTCTTCAAGGAAAATTTATGCCCAATCTCCCACAATGACCTAATTATGGACTAGTTCAGTAGAGCGAACTTGTATGATGTGCCATGTGTCACTGTTTCCTCCTTCAGCTTTGAAATTGATACACATAAAACTAAATTCTGTGTACTTGAGGCTAATTCTTATAGAACTCCAATCTAACGCTCAGAGAGAGAGTTATGAATATTTTCCCACGGTCACCTCTTTGAGATGCAATTTGGGAGCCTGAAAAACCCTAAATTCCACAGATCATATCTATGAAAATATTGCAAACCAAGCTCTAAAATTTTTACAAGAAGTTCTTAAGGATTTTTTTTTTTCTGTATAAAAATTTTAGCTTCTGAACCTTCGTAGAAAGCAAGTTACAGTGAAAATTTTATGATGACCTGTTTAAGGTGAAATTTGGGAGCCTGAAAAAACTCTAAATTCCACAGATCATATCTCTGAAAATATTGCGAACCAAGATCTGGAATTTTTATATGACGTTCCTCAAGATTTCGGCTTCACTCTGTCAAAATTTCAGCTTATGAAACTTCGTAGAAAAAACGTTTTAGCGAAAATTCCATGATGACTTGTTTGGAGCAGCGAAACCCTAGAATCCAAAGCTCTGATACCAAATGTTATGAAACCAACTCCAAAAATAGAAGAAAAGAGAGATCAAAACCTTATAAATAGCCACTTCAAGGGGGAAACCTCAAATACATTAGCTACATGAATATTTCTTGGATGATACAAATGACAAAAATTCCTTTTGTATATAGGAGTCCATGGGGTTACAATATAATCCTAGCCGACCTAACAATAATAATGTAAGGGCACAATAATAACAATATTGGGGTTACAGGGGTACAAAAATAACAATAAGGGGGTTACACTAACAACAATAAGGGACTATACTAGTAATATAGGGACCTTACAGAGGTGTTGCCTTGAACATCTCAAGTAGTTTAGTCTCGTGCTTGTTTATCTGAATTTAAATTGTTGTTTTTTTAAATTAAATTTCCTTTATTTAAAAGTAATTTGTTGTTTACTGCATTTTCTAGATTTGATATTTCTCGCAATTTCTAGATCTCATTTAATTCACTGCCCTAGATTAGCATTTGAATTATGTTGAGTGTAATAGGTTAAATTTACAATTCAACAATGTGTGATTTAATTTAGTATTGATTCAAGTCGTTCGATTAGCATAATTATTTTCTTGTCATTTACTTTATGTTTTGAGATTTAGTATTGTTTTTTCAAGTCTTGCATTTCATTTCTTTTCGAATGAGCTTGATAGTGCAGAACATAATCATGTAGAACCAATGTTAGTTGTTGGTATTTTATATGCATATATAATTCCAATTTCCTTGAAATAAAAAGACGTTCCCTGGTTGATAATTAATGATTAGGTGATTAGTTGTTTTAATTAAGCAAATAATTTTACCCAACAGTTGGGTCCCTATGAAATTGATAATGTTTTTTATAATGGATCTATTTGGGTTTAAACTATTGATGATGGGAATGTTACCTTCTTGGTGAATGGGCACAAACTCAAGCTATATTAGAAACCCCAATCTAAGGAGGAATTTGTGGAAGAAATTGTGAAGAAAAAGGAGATGGAAATGGTGGGAGAGGGAGTCATTCCTTTCACTGCCTCTTCTTGATTTTTTCCTGACACGTTGAACTCAATTTTTTCCTCCTCATGCTCAGTAAAACATGAGAGGAATGTCTATTGGGTACAAATTTATTCCTTTTTTTTGGGCCCAATGGACTAGTTACAGAAATGGAGCCCCCTTGGAGTCTTATTTTTCAGTATTTCAGACTCTCTAAAATTTAAATCTAGCAAGCATGGACTACCTTGGGCTTGTTAAAAAAATAGGTCAGTAGATCCTTTGGTATCCTCTCAATAAATTATATTTTTTAGTTAATTTTTGGATTTCTCATGTTGGACTGATGTGGGATTCCTTAAGGCCCTCCTTCCAACAATCTTGGCCCATCGACATTAGAAAATTATCTGGGTGCAAGAAAAAAGCCTTGTGATGCTTTGAAGCTTTTATGCCCTAATGACAGGTTATCCCACCAGCAACAATGGGGAATCATTATGGCTCCTTGACTGTTGGATCCTACGGGGGGTTCAACAACAACTCATAAATTCACACCTGATAGGATGCATTAGATTACCTTAGTCTTCAATCTCATTAATGGTGATGGGCCTCACATTGGTTAACAATTGATCTCAATGGTTGGTAATCCAATGAGATCATTGCAAATTCGACATCAACACTTTCATTCATGTGCAATGAAATATACATGAAGGGGAAGAAATTTTTTTCCTGTAGAAGGATTTCCTGCAGTGATCGTTCCATTTCCTACAGCAATGCCACTGGTTTCCTGAAGAGAAAAAAAATTGTAGAGATAACATTAGCTTAAATTAATCTGATAAAGTATTGACAATTTTATTATTGGTCGAGATCATGAACCATATAATTATGCATGTGATGTAATTTCAAAGTGAGTTATCTTTTCAAGACAAATTCAATCGTCATTGAAGGACTGGACTGTTGGATGGTAAGATCGATAAGGTACGGTTGGTGACAGGACGCTTAAGGTGAAAGGTAATGATGCTTTATTTTTTAAAAATTTGCATCAATTTAAGTCATGGTAACCCTTGCGGAAAAACATGGCTATGATCCGTTACGTCATAAACTGAGTTCCATGCCTAACCATAATAACTCTGACACATCTTTTGGTTATATTTATGATATCCATTCCACAGATCAGATCATGATGATAGTCATGATCACGACCTGCATTTTCGAAATTGCCATATTCTCCAATATTTCCAATTTAAACTCTCGTTGTTGAGTTTTTCTTCAAAGTCTTGGAGGTGTCTCTATGAGCTTAATTAACTCTATCTCTCCCATCCCTAGCCATGTTGAGTTTGCGTTCCCCTATTTTATTTGAACTGCAAGGCCCTATGCTGTTAGAATTTGACCCTCGCAGCAAGGCGAGACTAGAAAAAGGAGGGTGGCTACCACTATTTCAAAAATTCAGTGGGAATAATTCAGAGGTAAAGAAGTCCTTTGCTTTGAATTTAAATGGTGAAAAATCACAAATTGGGAATGTCCAATTTTGATTGACAGAGGATTTGGTGGATCAAGCATGTGACATCCCATAAGACAGGGAGCATTGGTTCAATAAAGGGACACCACAAGAATTCCTGGGAATTAAGTATCGACATCTGTTGTTTTTCCTGTAGAAATATATAACATGTGAAGGCAACTTTGGGCTTACATTCTTATTTCATATTCGCCTTCTCAGCCACTTTCGATACAGTCCTTTGAATTTACCTTACTATTTGAGAATTTCCCTAATGAAAATGTCCACTACTGCTAAGGAAAGGGAAACCCATTTAGAGGAGAACCTTTATCACCATGGGTTGATAAAAATCATCCTAACAGAGGTTTTGCAAAAGAAGAAGAAAACACAAGAAGATTTCCTATCAGAAAAATATTTTGTGGAAGATGAGAAGGAATCTAGTCCTTCAGAAGCCAAGGAGGAAAAACCAATAGAAAACCAAGGAAGAAGCCACGAACTCGTGGTCCACTGATAGAGGAGGACATAAAATATGAAGAGCTGATGGTGGCTAGGGAGACCACAGGGGAAAATCCCAAATTGAAGGGCACTTCCACCCCTGCTAAGAGATTTACAAGGAGCCAGGTTGCAAAGATGGAAACAAAAGAAATTACAGAAGGGGGGTTACCGCAAAGAAAAATTGATAAGAAGAAAGAAAAGTCGCATGACCTGTCCAAAGGAAAAGGGAAGGTGGAGACATCAGAATTCATTGACAAAGAAACAATGTCCTTCGAGGATCCACTGCTACAGGAAAGCAGGAATAAGACAACAAAAGACCACCAAGGGCAGGAGGAGCCTAGTTTTCCCCAATCCTCCCAGGGACAACATGGAGGGGATGAAATTCCCCAGAAAAAGCAGTCTCGGCAAGAATTGGAGGAGATCATTGTTGAGTCAAATTTTAGACTTATAATTTGTCAACATAAATTATCAACCCAGGGCAAGTAAGCTTGTGAGATGCTGTGCAAAATATATGTAGACTTAATACTTCAAGTGCTTACTAATCAAACCAGTCAATCACACATAGAACTAATGCCTCTTTTCTGCATCAAAATTTTTAATCAAAGACTATGGAGTGGATTTAAACATCCCTCTACATCTCTTAGTATTGCTAATGTGATCAGAAAAGATAAGAGACCAAACTTACAACAAGAAAGAAATCAAGTTGACAATGTAAATCAAAATAATTAAATGAAATCCACAATTTAACACAGAAACTTAATCATTCAATCAATTGATAATTTCCGTTGAAATGTCAGAAAGAGTACATTAGCTGTGTAAATGAATTATTACTACATAAAAAAAAAAAAATGTACACACACACACTGCAACTAAGGGAGTTGTGAGCAAAGGGGGCCCTCCCTCACTCACAACCCCTCAGAGATTAAAGAGGCTTGCTCAGTAGAATGGAAAAAACATCCAATATTATATTAATTTGAGAATATGACAGTCAAGTACAATCTGATATGTGCTATCAGCAAAACCAACCCAACCCTTTATAATATGAAACATAGTCGAATTTATACAAGTTTTAAAGCCCATATTTGGCTCGAATGAGGAAAAACACTAATATGAGCTATTAATTATTAATACAGGTACAAACTGTCAAAATTAGCTCTGCTGAGTCTAATCCATGACTGAAAGCATGGATTAGACAAATTTCGTTACATTGATAAAGTTTATCCTCATGCAGCCAGTGAGAGGAGGTTTACGGATCTGGGTGGTTTCGAAGGTTGATTTGAAACGACCAATAGGACAGCCTCCATGTATGATGAATTCCCCACAAAACCCATGTTCTCGTTTTATTTGGAAGTGAGTGGAACATAACTAACCACTAATTCTATTGTACGAAATCTGGGCGGCTGCAGGAAATCCACCTCTACAGGAAATACAACTGCATGAGCTATCTTAAAGAAATTTCGGAGTTGTTTCGAATCAAATCAAATCTACATAATATTTCTAGATAAGTTGGCATGATAATTCAATGAGGAAACAACTAGCTTAAGGAATTCTTAAGATAAAGGTAAAATGACACTTTTTAATGTTAATTTGCATACCTCAAGCATATAGCACCCTTTTTTCCAAAATCCTAGATGATATAACCGAAGTAAGCATAGTAAGGGTCAAGGAGCAATTGAAATGAGAGAGGTAAGGTCTAGGAAAGGTGTCAAAATTAGGCAAAATTGGGACTCAACATCTCCCCCACACCTGGCTTCTTGCATGTCCCTTATGCAAGAAAAAATGTTGCAACCTCCAAATCATGAAATTGGTCCTTTCCTTGGGCTGCAGCTACTGTAGTCAAATGATCCAATTGGGCCCAACTAGACTCTGCCTGAACATAACCCTTGTAAATTTCATTTTTCTTCTTCAGATGGTCAATCTGAGCCTGCTTCTTCATGATTCGGGCCACCCTCTGATGCCATTCCTCACGCTCTTTATACATGCGTAGGTTGTTTTATTTTATGGTTTCATTCTCCTTCCTCAAATCCTCTTCTGAAACAGTGAGCTCAATGATAATCTCCTCTAATTATTATAGAGATTTCTTTTTTGTGTGGAGTTACTTCCCCCTCATGATGTCCTTGGGAAGATTGGGGCACTTGCTATTCTTCTGCTGTTTCATTCCTACTTTCCTGCAACATGGAATCTTGGAAGGACATTCTTTCTCCATCAATGAATTGAGTTGTCTCTACCTTCTCCTTTCCTTTAGGCATGTCGTGGGGTTTTTATTTCTTTTTATCAGATTTCTTGGGTAGTACCCCCCCTTCTACAATGTCCTTTATAGCCAGCTTGGAAGCATGGCTCCTTGTGAATCTCTTAGTGGGGGTGAAGGTGCCCTTCAACTTGGGATTTTTACCTATAGTCTCTCTAGTCACCACCACTTCTTCATATTTTCCATCCTCCTGTGTCCGTGGCCCATGAGTTCACGGCTTCTTCCTTGGTTTTTCTACTAGATTTTCTTCCCTGGTCTCTAAAGGATAAGAGTCTTCATCCTCCACCAAATAATTCCTACCCAGAAAATCCTCCCACATCTTATTCTTCTACAGAAACTCCATTAGGATGATTTTTACCAACCCATGATGATAGAGGTTTTCCTCTAAGTGGGTTTCCCTTTCCTTAGGGGACATAGACATTTTCATCAGGGACTTCTTCAAATAATATGGAAAATTCAAAGGCTTGTCTCAAAAATGTCCGAGAAGCTGAATGTGAAATAAAAACGTGAGCCCAAAGCGACCTTTGCATGTTATATACTTCTGTAAGAAAAATAACAGGTGCCAATAATTACTTCTTAGGAATTCTTGTGGAATCCATTTTCTCTAGTCAGGATTTGAATGCTCTTTCTGAAGAAAGGACACAAAAATTTCCTTATTGAAATGATGGTTCTTAAACCAACGTTCCCTATCCTGTGGAATTACGCATGCCCAAGCCACCATATCCTCTGTTAATCTGAATTGGACATTCCCAACTTATGCTTTTTCATCGTTCAAATTCAGGGCGAAAGATTTCGTGACCTCTGAATTATGGCCACTGAATTTTTGAAACAAGGGTGACCACCCTATTTTCTCCAGTCTCGCTTTACTACGAGGGCCAACTTCCAATAGCGTAGGGCCTTGTGGCTCGAATTGAACATGGGCACGCAATTTCGGCATAGTGAGGAATAAGAGAGACATAATGAACTTGGCTCATAGAAATGCGGTGCCAAGACTTGCAATAGATCACTCGACAAGGGAGGGTTAAATTGGAAATATCGGGGAGCACGAAGATTTTGAAAAGTAGGTCGTGATCATGATTATCATCATGTTCCGACCTGGGGAATGGATATCGGGAGTACAACCACCGGGCATGTTAGAGTCATGATGATTGGGCATGGAGCTCAATTTATGATACAACAATTTACGACTGCGTTTTTCCGCAAGGGTTACCATAGCTTAAATCATACACATTTTTTAAAAATTAAAGCATCATTACCTCTTACCTTAAGTGTCCTGCCAATGGTTGTACCTTACTGAGATTACCTTCCAAATGTCCAGTCCTTGGAAGACATTTTCTTGTTTCTTGAAATGATAACCCAGTCAAAACATACATCATATGTATAATCACACAATGCATGACCTCGAACAATAATAAAACTTTCAGTACGTTATCAAATAATTTAAAATAATGTTCTGTCTATGAACTTTTTTATTCAAGAAACCAAGGGCTTTTCTGCCGGAAATGAAGCCATGACTACTGAACATTCCACAAGAAATTATTATATAGGAAAAATTGTTTCTCCCCCGTTTATGTATAGTTCATTGCAAATGAATGAAGGTGATGATGTCGAATGTGCAATGATCTCATTGGATTACTAGCCATTGAGGTCAACTGTTAACCAATGTGAGGCTCATCACCATTAACAAGAGTGAGGACCAAGGTACCCTGATGCATCCTATCAGGTGTGAATTTATGAGATGTTGTCGAAAACCCTGTAGGATCCAACAATCAAGGAGCCATAATGATTCCCCATTTCTGATGGCGAGATAGCCTATCATTAGGGTAGATAAGCTTCAAGGCATCATAAGGCTCTAATATTGCACCTAGATAATTTGCTGATGTCGATGGACCAAGATTGTTGGAAGGAGGGCCTTAAGGAATCCCACATCAGTCCAACACGAACAATCCATAGTTTAACTAAAAAACGTAATTTATTGAGAGGATTTGAAAGGATCTACTAACCTATGTTTTTAACGAGCCCAGGGCAGTCCATGATCGCCATATTTCAATTTTAGAGAGTTTGAAATACTGAAAAATAAGACTCCAAGGGAACTCCTTTTCCGTAACTAGTCCATTGGGCATAGAAAAAAGAATAAACTTGTACCCAATAGAAATTACTCTCATGGTTTGCTGAGTATGAGGAGGAACAAAGTGATCTCATTGTATCAACAAGAAAATCAGGAAGAGGTAGTGGAAGGAATGACTCCTTCTCTCACCATTTCTAGCTCTTTCTTCTTCACAATTTCTTCCACAAATTCCTCCTTAGATTGGGGTTTTTGATATAGCTTGAGTTTGTGCCCATTCACCAAGAAGGTAACATTCCCATCATCAATATTTTTAACTCGAACAAATCCATTATCAAGAACTTTCTCAATTTCATAGGGGCCTAGCCAATGTGTGTTGAATTTCTGTTTAAAGTTCTTAAATTTTGAATCATACAACAATGCCCAATATCCCTCTTTGAATTGTTTCTTTATAATGTGTATGTCGTTCCATTTGGCCCATTTTTGTTGGATCAAGTTAGTATGCTAAAAATAATCCCGCCTAATCTCATCCAACTCATTGAGGTGTAATATTCTCTGTTGTTGAGCTTCATCAAGGTCTATACCCAAATCTGTTGCCATCTTGATAGTTCTGATTTGAAATTCAATTAGCAATAAAACTTGCTTTCCATACACCAATTCATATGGAGAGAAGCTAGTGGTATTTATCCATGTGATCCTGTAAGCCCACAATGCCTTACGAAGTCGATCAGACCAACCCTTCTTATGGAATTGCACTGTCTTGGTAATGATTGTCTCTAACACCTTTTTTGTTGATTCCACCTACCCATTGGCATGTGGATGGTAAGGGGTGGAATTTCTATTAGTAATATAATATTTTTTCACATTTACTTGCATAAGATTTGACACAAAATGAGTACCTTGATCAATATTTATTTCCCTAGGTACCCCAAATCTTACAAAAATATCAGAGAAAAGAAAAGCTACCACTGCTTTCTCCATTGCTCTTACTAGTGCTCTTGCCTCCATTGACTTTGTAACATAATCAGTACAAACCAAAATATAATTCTTACCTTTGGACATAGGATTGATGGGACCTACAAAATCAAGACCCCACATCTCGAAGGGTTCTATGAGAACCTATGGCTACAAAGGCATCTCGTCTGATTGTACAGGCCGCCCCATTCTCTTCTAGCTATCACTCTTCCGAACATATTCCTTTGCATATTTAAAAAGACTTGGCCAGTAGTAACCTTATCAGATGATCTTATAGGTTGTCCGCTTGTCTGCAAAGTGTCCTCCACAAGGTTCATCATGAAATGCCCTGAAGATGTCATCGATCTCATCTTCCATGACACACCTGCGAATAATCAAATCAAGTCTAGTGAAAAAGAGATCTCCCCTAATCCAAGAGTAATAATTTTTTTTCCTAATAATCCTCTTTTTCCGATTAGATGAAAACTAGGGTGGAAACTTGATGCTGAGATACTGGGTTAAACAGATCCTAGCATATAAAAACTCATGTGCTACCTTCAAAGTAAAACTCTTCGTTAAAACCACAAATATGTTCAGCTCAAAAATACATATGAAGGAAAGAGAGCCACATAAATAAAATAATGATATAATAACATAAAAACTCTTTGGCCAAATATTACAATGGGAAGCCTCTTGGTTCTCGGCCCTTCAAACAATTTTTCTTACTCTCTGTATTCCTCACTTCCTCACTTCCTTGCTTGTCCTTTCACACTCTCACAAGCTACATATTTATACATATATATGAATTTATTCCACTCCATAATTTCCTCCACACAAATCTCAACTTAAAATATAAATTAGATTTATCTTTTTTTGGACTCAACTAAGTCTCGTTTATGGAATTCCTAATCCCTAGATTATCTACCTAATTCAACTCAACTCATATCATTAATTATTTAAGGAATATTTACAATAATCCTCACATTTATGTTTTCTCTCCTAATTTATTAAAAATGAGAAAATTAATTAATAAAATAATTAAAAATCATCACCCCCCTAATTACATAATTGAATAATGAAAATTTAGCTTTGATGCTCTTGCATCAGACTCCCCATGTAGAGAAGTTTCCATAGACTCCTGTCTATGAGGTCCATCGCTTTTCTGTAACAATGCAACAACCACAAGTCCTGGTGACTTTCTCCCTCGAGGATTCCAAACTCTATTATGCCACTGGTCCTTCGAATTATCAACTCAATTTGGTAACTCATCACTCACTATGTCGATCAGATTCCATCGGCTCATCCAACACTTTCTTTCACCAATTTCTTTTAGTAACTCCTCTTTGTCGAACTCTTTCATCTCCAACTGAGCTGAACACTTAATTTTATGCAATGAAGAATAATGAAGAACTCCTTCTTGATTACAACTATATTCTTTTATTGTTTTAATAGTAACAACTTTCTTGTCTAGTGTTGTACTTGCATTCACCAACAAACTGTTAGTTTTAAAAAGATAAGACCTTTCGGTCTCTTTTGATGCTTCAAGCACCAATCTCCCATCATCGATTTTCTGGATTTTAGTATATTATGTTTTTAACCATTGGCTGCTTCCATCTTTATCCTGCTGGATCAATATTTTTGTCTCCCTTATGTCTCTAAGGACATAATTTTCTTACTATTCCTGATCTTTCATCCCAATGCCAAAAAGTTTCTGCATCATTTTCTGTACCTACAGTTACATTATTATTTGCAAAGTTATAACATTCATTCAAATCTATAAATTTTAAAAACATTTCATCCCTATCCTGCATAGTAACTTTAATTTCTTCTGGATCAGGCTCTGCAAGCTTTACTTCTCCCTCAGTTTCCTTAAGCCATCGTTCCAAGAACTTGATTTCCATATAAAATCTTTCCAACACTTTGTCACAACTTTCCTTCCCAGTGTCATTCTTCTTCTGGCAATCTTCCTGAGTTGTCTTGGTTTCAGCATCATTACATTGTAAAATTCTGTCAGCAAATTCACTAAACAAATACATTTTTTTACCTCCTTGGAATATCTCTTTGGCATTTCCATTTTGCTTCTGCTCCATAACAGCTTCAATTGTCTGTCTTACCCCAAATAAGAATTAATTTATGATTTCTTCCCACTGCAACAAATCATTACCTTCCTCCTCTGAAAGGAATTCTCCATCACACTTCACCTCAAGAGTTTCATTCTTCTCTGTGAAAGTTTCACCAGACTGTCCACCATCTTTTGCACATCCTGCAAACATACATAAAATGTGAGATTTAAAAATGCAAGGCTTCATAGCTATTAGTATGAATCCTTTGTCGAAGTGTACGAAAAAAGACCACTTTAGCTACGCATAACTAATAGCCCTAACATCAAAAGTGGTTGCCAATATCTTCAGATCTGCAGTTAGTTGATCAAGACAAGAGCTGCAAAAAACCAGATCTATGCATAGAAAGACATTAAGCAGTAAAAAGAAGGGTTTGCTCCATATATCTAATAGACAAGACAAGAACAATTTTTGAAAGAATTTTTTGTATTAAGGGCACCTGGGAGGAAAACAAGAATATGTTTCCAATTCTCCTCAATGGGATGGGTTCTTGGAAGTCCTCAGCACTTCAGATCTAGAATCTCTCTCTCTTGTTGGTGTAGAAAACCCAGACAAAGATAGAACTCAAGGGAGCTCACACAGCAAATAATGTAGAAAAATGTGACCAAGTGTATAGATCCAGAGTGATCTAATAGGCAACAAAAGGTGAAGAATGGTAGGAAAAACCCTCCTATTTATAACAAAATATTGGGTCATTCTAGATCTTGGTGCATGATTAAAATAATGTTAACCAAATCTAGATCCACCTTTTATGGAATATTTTATTATATTTGTTGCAGGATTTGACTTGGGTCAAATCCCTTTATTTGTTAATAATAAATAAATAAATGATTTATTTATCTTTTTAAGGAAGTGGTTGAAGGATAATCAAATAAATAATGATTTATTTAATTATTTGTGGGTGATTTGGTCATATTTAACAAGGAATATTATCTAAATAAGATTTAAATAATTATTCCTAGAAAATAATAAGATAAATAAAGGTTTATATAATTAATTTCTTTGTTTTGGGTTAAACATGACTAGGAATAATAATTAAATTATGGTTTAATTAATTATTCCATGAGTAAAATCAAACAAAATAGGTTTGTTTAATATTTCCTTTTGGGGTTTCCTGTTTAGACCATAAACAACCTAATAAATGTGGTTTATTAAGTTATTTTACATAGTGAAAGAAATTTTACTTAGGGTAAAATTGGTCTTACATGGTGTACTTAGGTCCATCTAATGATAATAGGTTAGATGACCAAAAAATGGTGTAACAGATTGCCCCCCAGCATGCGAGTGTTAGGAGCAAATCGTATGACCGAAGTACGTTGTAAGAACTCAATCACCAGACATCAAAAGGGAAGTCAGAGAGAGAAATTTAAGGTAGACTAATGTGCTGAAGAACTAGACCCTGAGGAAACGAGACTTGCAGGTGCAACAAGTCTCTTTTTATGAGAGGGTACCTGTGCTAAAGGCGACGGGGGAGGCATACCTATGCCCGCCGAGACAAAGTACAAAAGAATAGTGTGTCCAGTAAACAAGGGACCAACCATAAAGTACAGCCGGCATAAACATGAGCCAGATAAAAATACAATGAGGGATCCCACATACATGCTGTGCCTGGGATAACAGCCAGGACTTATACAATAATATCTGAGTACATGAGATACAAATACAACCCAAATGCCCCCCTAAAAGCGAGGAAGGGCTCACAAAATCTGACTGATAGATGCAAATCAAAGAGGCGCTGCAAGCGGCTAAGGAAGACATCATCAAATATATGGAGCTACATCAAGGGCTGCAATGAAGAGGTCATCCGGGCATGTGGGGGGCTACCTGCAGGGCCACCCCCTCATGAGGGCTGAGACATCTCACACACACCCGGGAATCACCAAGAGCTACTGCTGCATCACTAAACCATCAAGTATATGGATCTCGATCATGTTAAAAGGAGCTGGTGTGGAGAAACAATCAAGTCAAAGGGAAATGAGAGATCCCTTTTCCTGATCCGAGGCACCGAACAAGAGTGGAAGCTGGAACCAAGGTACACCGCTCTCTAGACCTGTCCTCTGGAATGAAGGAGATGATGTCAACATAAGGAGGTCTATTGTAGGTGAGGCAATGAGAGATCCTCAACTAAGGCACGAGAGAAAATAGTAGAGCGACTGACAGACTAATACCAATGATGATGATGGAATGGAGGGGACTGAGTAGCAAATGGACGACTTCCCTTGCTAGAGCATAAAGGACATGAATGACATGGTAGCAACTGACACAATATCATAAGGGATATGGGACAGTGGGACTGAAGGTCATAATATGCGACACAAGAGAGAGACCAAGCAATGAAGGATGGAGGACTATAGCGGGGTACAAAGGGACTCGGGATAGACTCCATAAATGCGATGATGACTCAACTTGGATTCTCTAAACAAGGGTGACTCGATGGCACTGCCACACAGTAAAGGTCCTATGGGGGACCATGAAAACACGAGTACAAGATGGTATCTCATGAAGAAAATCAACACGAGCATGGATAAGTGCCCCTAATATGAGTGTTGCAAGTGAAGAAATTCGATTTTGAGGAGGGTTATGGTTGAGGGGCATAGGTTCCCCCAAGCATGGTGTGGTCATGCCAAAATTTATTTAGAAAAATGGGAATCTAAACACATTTTAATGATGTGGTGTGCCATTTGTTGTCTTTATGGTTATGCAGTTTGAGAAAGGAAATGGAGGATTACCAATCTCTTTTAGGACTGCATATATGAAGAAAATGGACTTTAAGTTTTCGGGTTGGCATACCTGGTGTCACTATCCCAAGGTCCATTTTCTCCCAAAAAAATGGACTTTAAGTTGGGATAGTGACACGAGGTATGCCAACCCTAATAACTTAAAATGAACGCGCAAGGTCCATTTTCTCCCCAACAAATAAATATCTTCCTAGCAATCTTCTAACATAAATCTTTCCCAGCAAACAAATGTTAGAAACCTTCAAAGTACGCATAATATCCCCTCTTATTTTAAGCCAAGTTACTTCATCTCAATCTTTCCAATTTCAATTTCTTGCTTTGAAAACATGAAATCTTAATGTAACCGAATATCCTTTGAAGATTACATTCTAAAAAAAAAAAACGTACATGAGCTATTTGCAAACACTTTACCTTGATCAATCCCAGTGACCTTTTCTTGCACTAGAAGATGGTACTGTGGAAATACTGGATCCATACCTTGAATATTATGTTGGAGCCCCACCTCTTTCACAAGCCCCACACATGCCATTTTTAAGTGCCTTGATATGTCTGGCTTCCAAAACTTGATGTAGAAAACACAATTTCCACTTACAAATTAGTGTAGAAAAATTTTCAACTTAACTAAGACCCAGGTTTACTCTTCAAATGATGTAATTTGATTCATTCTTCGCCACTCAATGTGCAATTACATACTCCACTTCATCAACACATAAACATTTAAATATTGCAGCATTATGCAGACTCCACTTTTCCACCATAAATGGGTTCTTTTAAGGACCATTTTATTTAATAGTGAATAATCAAAAGTTGGAATTTAGAATCCAACCAAGCCATTTGGAATCCAACGTACTCCCTGAATAAACCAATGAAGTCAACAATTTTATGATAATATTAAGCAAATAACATACCATTAGGTTGGTCTAATCCACAACATCACATCTCCATGGAAATTTACGCAAACAGAGATGGAGTTAATTTTATAAGTCGATATTTGGATTGGAATCGACACCAATATCTATGCCATTCCTCAACGTTGACTTGCACATTGAACCATGACTCATACAAATCAATGCATTAATCAGCCTTCATGAATGTTTAAATAGTTCAACACACAATCCTTGCTAACCAAAATGAAGTGACTGCACATGGATCAAATTCAACGTGGTCGAACTGTGTCGTTGCAGATTCGGAATAGATTCATCGCAAGGCTTCTCTGCATCACAATAATCCACTAGATGCTGGCAACACATCCTTGCAGGTGTTAATACTGCATTAAAGGTTTCGATCCTCCTTCCTGGTGGCTATGTTAATTGCTGGCTGCTTCATTAATGAATATGCTATCTCTTTAATCTGTCCTTAATTTCGTTCCTTGTTTGTAATTCAAGAAATCCGAATTACTACTGCTGCAAGTGCCAATCCAAATGCATACTACTTACATAATACCCTAGGTCATTACCATATGCCACAGCCTCCATCGCTCACTCTCATCACACCAACAATTCTTCACGCAATGACTATGCCATTCTGCCAGCAATATTAACACAAATCCGCAATGCAGATGACTGCGCCACTATCTAGTAATGCTAACGTAGGTTAAAACATAAACACCACCATCAAATTTGTTTTATAGGAAGGTCAAATTTAATATGCGATTACCTGGAAACATGAATGTACTGACTGTGCCCCCTCTGATTAAATTTGCAGAATTGTATATTTCGGTTTCATCACAATCCCACAGAGTCATGTTATGACAGTAGTGCTGCTGACTTTTTTTGTCACAACTTTTCCACCACGGGATTCACTACACCGTCCAAGGATTTCAGTGTATCAATGTTTTTCCGGAGAGTATTTGTCTGCATCCACCCAATGCCACACTCCACTATAATGCTTTAAAATTGCGTATCACCCTCCACAATGAAAATTGTCTCCCTGCAATTTCCATACTAATCTATGGCATATCAATATACTAGCAGATTCAAAAAAAAATGTAGAACAAGCATCTTTCCTGCTCTAATACCAAATGATGCTAGGATACTGGGTTAAACAAATCCTAGCATATAAAAACTCATGTGCTACCTTCAAAGTAAAATTCTTCGTTAAAACTACAAATACGTTCAGCTCAAAAATACATATGAAGGAAAGAGAGCCAGATAAATAAAATACTAATATAAAAACATAAAAACTCTTTGGCCAAATATTACAATGGGCAGCCTCTTGGCTCTCGGCCCTTCAAACCATTTATCTTACTCTTTGTATTCCTCACTTCCTCACTTCCTCGTTTGTCCTTTCACACTCTCACAAGCTACATATTTATACATAAATATGAATTTATTCCACTCCATAATTTCCTCCACACAAATCTCAACTTAAAATCTAAATTAGATTTATCCTTTTTTGGACTCAACTAAGTCTCGTTTATGGAATTCCTAATCTCTATATTATCTACCTAATTCAACTCCACTCATATCCTTAATTATTTAAGGAATATTTACAATAATCCTCACATTTATATTTTCTCTCCTAATTTATTAAAAATGAGTAAATTAATTAATAAAATAATTAAAAATCATCACCCCCCTAATTACATAATTGAATAATGAAAATTTAGCTTTGATGCTCCTGCATCAAAACTTTTCTGTAGCAAGCTAGCTAGCCATGTCTACAAACCAAGGTGTTTTGACAGAAACAACAAACAAATTTTCATCAAGAAATCTATCATTAACATGAACATCCTCACCTGCATGGTTGAGCCTAGATAAGAAATCAGCTACCTGATTTTCCTTTCCTATTCTGTCCAATATTGTGATGTCAAATTCTTGCATCAGCAAAAGCCACCTAGTAATCCTGCCATTAGTGACTATTTTGTTCATGAGATATCGAATGGAAAAATGATCAGTGTGTACAAAAACTTCATAGCCCGTGATGTAATGTATAAACTTATTAATATCATAAATCAAAACAAGGAATTCTTTTTCAGTTACCATGTAATTTAATTCTGCAGGAGTTAATTTTTTACTAACAAAATAAATATCATTGGTTATAGAATCCTCCAATTGACCCAATACTGCTCCTATGGTTGAATCATAGGCATCAGTAGAAATGTGAAATGGAAATTTCCAATCTGGGTCTCTTAAGATAGGTGTTGAAGAAACATTTTCCTTGAATGTATCAAATGCAACTTCACACTCATCATTCCAATAAAATTCAGATTCTTTAGTTAATAATTTGACAATGGAGAGGCTACCTTGTAAAATTTTCAACAAACCTTTTGTAGTAGCCTGCATGTCCAAGAAAACTTTGAATTCCCTTTTCACTGGTTGGTGGGGGCATCTTTACAGTAACTTCAATATTTTCTGGATCAACTTTAACTCCTGCAGTAGAAACATGATGACCCAAAATAATACCTTCAGTCATAATCACAAAACATTTTTCATTAATTAACAAAAGATTAGTTTCTCTACATCGCTGCAAAACTTTCTAAACATTAGGTAAAGCCTCTTCAAAGGAATTACCCATTATTGTAAAATCATCTATATAAACTTCCACACAATCATGCAAAAGGTCAGAGAAAATACCAAGGACCACCCGCTGGAATGTGCCTGGTACGTTGCACATACCAAATTGTAATACCTTATATGCATAGGTACCCCAGGGAAATGTGAATGTTGTATTCTCCTGGTCCTTTGGAGCTATACTAATTTGATTGTATCTGTTTAACCCATCTAGGAAGGAAAAATAATTTTTCCCTGCTAAAGTGTCAAGCACTTGGTCTATAAAAGGCAAAGGGAAATGATCTTTTAATGTAGCTTTCTTTAGTTCCTTGTAATCTACACACACTTTCCATTTACCATTACTTTGGGGAAAATAACTAGTGGAGATACCCATTGGCTATCTAATATAGGATAGATGAACCCTACATTTAACAATTTCTACAATTCATCTTTTATAATTTCCCTTAAGGCATGGTTCATCCTTCTTTGTGGCTGTCTCACAGGCCTATAATTTTCTTCTATATAAATATGATGAATGCATGTATCTGGGTGAATGCCCCTCATGTCTGTATATTCCCATGCAAATGTATCTATTTTTTTTTTCAAAGTTTGAATTAACTTTTTTTCTTGTTCAGGAGTTAAGGCAGAATTAATGTGTAAAGATTTCTCAGGAAAAAATTCAACTACCTTACCCCCCCATTCAGTCATGGAATATGAAATGAATGTAGATAAGAGCATTAAATGTAGTTCAAATTCTGTACTATTCTCATAAAAATCCTACAGATTATTAATGATATCTAAATTATGACTAGACTGCCCTTCTAAATGGTGCGAACAATCAGGATTAGAAATACAACAATTTATCAGATTTTCTTATGAATTTTCCTTAAGACTGATGGCTTAAGCTATTGTTAAAGCTCTTTGGGTACATTCTAAATCGTGCTCCCCTCCTTCAACCCATTTTGTATTTTCTGATCTTAAGAGGGGTTTAGTAGGGGGATACAAATTAATGTGCTTTGTTTCAGCTCCATGAGCGATGGTCATGTTTCCAAACCTACACCCTATGTAGCATCTGCCATGGATAACCAAGGCCTCCCCAAGATCAAAGGATGCCCTCCCAAGTTGGTTTTAGGTTGAAGAACGTAAAAGTCTGCATGGTACTCCCAAGAATCTAATGAGATGACAATGTATTATAATGCCCCCTCTGGCTTTACCTTAGACCTATATGCTAATTCTAACATGGTAGGAGTAGGTAATAAGTCAAAGGATCCTATATGAGATAAAGTCTCCATAGTTATCACATTAATGGCTTCACCTATATTAATTAAAGTGTTCTTTATGGGATACCCATTGATAAAGGTGGTGACCACAGGGATTTTGGGGTCTGCATATTTTTAAGTAACAAATCCGGTGGACATTAAAATTGCAAGCTTTCCACCTACTTGAATTGTGAAGGGTTCTCTCTTATGTCTTCCTAGTTTCTTGGTACATATCTCCCTCACTGTTTTGGCATAAATCGAGATATCCTTAATCTCTTGCAGTAACAGGATCTTAATGCACACATTTCTCAGTTTAGACACAAGATCAAACTCAGGCTGTTTTATTTTCATTTCCAACCTCTATGGAAAAGGAGGCTAGACCAAATGGGATGAGGAAGGTTTGCATGGACTTATAGTAAGTTGTTATGCTGGTTCAAGTGTGGTTTCAACTTCAAGCATTTCCAGAGTGTCTTCCTCTACAATCTCTTCAATTCTTTTGGGCTGAGTCACCACTTTTCTCGATCTAAGTTTAATTTCCTACAACAACATAGGAAATTCTGTAACATAGGAACACAAATTTCCTGCAGAAGCTGTGGTGCAATACATTAGGTAGGAAAAGTGGGATAAGTGACCAATGCAATATTGTGAGTATATTGGATGGTTTTATTGTTGGGGTTAGACACTGGCTGAGGATCGAGTTGTGTGGGACTAGGTTGGTTTGGTGGGGCAGGAAATTGAAGTTGTTGTTGTGGCTGTACTATTTTTTGCGGTGTGGGCTGCAGAGGATAAAAGTTTTGAGTTGGAAAATTCTGTGTAGCAGGGTGAGAAAAGTTCCCCTACCAAGGTTGTTGAGGAGGCCAGGGCATTGGAATATTACACATCTGATTCTGAGCATAAGGAATTGAAAATGTGACTGTGACATACCTGTAGGACGTGTCTTCCATGGTCTTTGAGGTGCCATTGCATACAGTGCATTGACAACTCCCTGATATGCTATATATGTTGCTTTAATTTTATGAAGCGAAGGACATTGATCAGTGGAATGCTCAACTTCACAAATTCGACATACCTCTATGCTGTCAGCAGGGCATTCCCTTAGAGCATGTTTCTTTCTGCATTTGGAGAAGAAAAAAAACATGGCTTTTTCCAATTCCTCCTACTTCTTCTTAGCTTGAAAAACATTGAATTGTGAAGATAAAGTGCTAAGAATATCAGTCTTAAAATTTTCAAATAAATTACCCATTTCAACTCTGGTTACTCTAGTTCTGACAAATGATTTGACACTCCCGGAAGAAGTATCTCTTGTCCCACCTCCGACCTTGGAATGTCCTCTTGAATATCTTCTACACATCTCACACACATCATCATAGCTCAAATTTGATACATCACCAGCTCCCATTAAATTTAAAATCTCTAGAAATTCCAGTTTTATTTCCCTGAGAAAAATTGTCCTTTTGGTTTTTTTTCTCAGTGGATTCATCTTGGATATCTGTAGATTATATTGAAATATTTCCACCAAGTCCTCCACACTCTCCCCTTCCTTATGATTCATGCCAAAAATCTCTTCTCTGAGGTCTCTAGTTTTACAATAATCTTGGTATTTCTTCAAGAATACCTTCTTCATTTCATCCCAAGTTGAAATGGAGTTTGGACCCAAACCCATAAACCACTTGAGAGTTGCATCTTTCAATGTAGCAGGAGACAATTTCAGCTTTTGAGCATTGTAATAATAGTCATAAATTCTCCATACACATCGAATTCAAATAATAAGGCATTAGGATCTTCACTAGAGGCACCACGAAAATTAGGCAAGGTTGAGAGAGGAATGTTTTTCAACTGAGTAGCACCACTAGTATCCTTGATAGGGAATTCAAATGTGACTAGTTCCTCTTCTTTCTTAATGTGGTTCCCATCTAAGTTACTAGTACCCTCTTCATGAGCCATATCGGACCAAGAGAGAGAAGGACCTCTGTAAAATACAGATTCTTTAGAATCAATGGTTTGCAACTCTGGTTCTTAAACATGATTGAAGAGGAATTCATCTTTAGGCTGACCACTGAGAAACGATGCTGAATTTCTTATGAGGGAAGGTTCTAAATGGGCAGCAACAAAGGATTTCCCAATAGAATATTATGCTGTAGAAGTATTGCTTTTTTTAGAATCAACAACCGAGCTCTCTTCAGGTCTACAGACCTCTTGTTTATATTCTCCTTCCTTTGCTGCCTTGTTTCTTGCAAAATTCCTTGTTTTGGCTAGTTTATTAGTGAATGAAGTGGTGCTCACACCACCATGAAAAAAAATTGAAAATATTGGATCCTATTCATCTATTATACAAAAAAATTCAAAAATTCTACTTACCAAACAAGCAGGACATGGATTTGGAAAATTTTTGATCTCTGTAGGTGCCTAGGCCTTACCCTACGTCTTACCACTTCGGCTCCCCTAGTCTTGCAAAATCTCAAAAAAAAAAAATCATAAAAACAATTTCAGTATCATCGATTTGCACCTCCCCAAAAACGATGCCAAAATGTTGAGTCAAATTATAGACTTCTAATTTGTCAACATAAATTATCAAACTAGGGTAGGTAGGCTTGTGAGATGCTATGAAAAATATATGCAGGCTTAATAATTCAAGTGCTTACTAATCAAACCAGTCAATCACACATAGAACTAATGCCTCTTTTCTGCATAAATATTTGGAAGCAAAGGCTATGGAGTGGATTTAAAAATCCCTCTACATCTCTTAGTATTGCTGATGTGATCAGAAAAGATAAGAGATCAAACTTACAACAAGAAATAAATCAATTTGATAATGTAAATCAAACTGATTAAATGAAATCCACAAATTAACACAAAAACTTAATCATTCAATCAATTGATAATTGTTGCTGAAACTTCAGAAAGAGCACATTAGCCATGTAAATGAATTATTACTACATAACATAAATTAAAATGTACACACACACACACTGCAACTAAGGGAGTTGTGAGCAAAGGGGGTCCTTCCTCACTCACAACCCCTCCAATATTAAAGAGGCTTTCTCAATAGAATGGAAAAAACATCAAATATTATATTAAAATGAGAATATTACAGCTGAGTATAACCTGATATGTGCTATTAGCAAAACCAACCCAACTCTTTACAAAATGAAACATAGTCAAATTTATACAAGTTCGAAAGCTCATATTTGGCTCGAATAAGGAAAAATACTAATTTGAGCTATTAACTATAAATACAGGTAAAAAATGTCAAAATTAGCTCTACTAAGTATAATCCATGAGTGAAATCATGGATTAGACAAATTTCGTTACATGGCTGAAGTTTCTCCTCATGCGACCAACTAAAGGAGGTCTGCAGATCTAGGTGGTTTCAAAGGTGGATTTGAAATGGCCAGTAGGACAACCTCCATGTATGACGAATTCCCCACAAAGCCCATGTTATCATTTTATCTGGAAGTAAGTGGAACATAGCTAACCACTAATTCCATTGCAGGAAATCTGGGCAGTTGCAAGAAATCCGCATCTACAGGAATTTCAGAGTGTCTGCAGGAAATGCAACTACACGAGTTGTCTTCAGGAAATTTCAGAGTTGTTTCGAATCAAAGCAAATCTGCATAAGATTTCTAGATCAGCTGGCATGATAATTCAACAAGGAAACAACTAGGTTAAGGAATGCTTAAGATAAAGGTAAAATGACACTTTTTATGTTAATTTTCATACATCAAGCATATAACACCCTTTTGGCCAAAATCCTAGATGATATAACCGAAATAAGCATATTAGGGGTCAAGGAGCATTCGAAATGAGAGGGGTAAGGTCTAAGAAAGGTGTCAAAATTAGGCAAAATTGGGACTCAAGAATTATCACTGAACTTACCGTTTTAGAGAGGGATTTGCGAAAGGAGAATGAAACCCTGAGAGAAAACAGCTTACGCATGCAAAAGAGCATGATGAATGGCATCAAAAGGCAACCCAAATTATGAAGAAGAAACATGCCTATATTGATCATTTTAAGAAAAATAACGAAGCATATGCGAGTCAGGTTCAGGAAGAGTCCAGCAGGGCCCAATTAGACCATTTGGCTACTGTAGTTGCAGCTCAGGGCAAGGACTAATTTTTCTTCTAAGTGTGCAACCTTTTTTCTTGCATAAGGGACATGCAAGAAGCTAGGTGTGGGGGAGATGTTGAGTCCCAATTTTTCCCAATTTTGACAGCCTTATAAGACCTTTCTTCTCCCATTTTGAACTCTCCTTGTCCCCTAATTACACTTATTTCGGTTATATTATCTAAGTTTTGGCCAAAAGGGTACTATGCGCTTAAGGTATGAAAATTAACTTCAAAATTTTCTTAAGTATGAGAGGTTTCTGTAGTGCATTATATTAGATATCATTTTTGGGATTCAACTGCATTAAGAAAGTCATTCATCTATGACCATTTCCATGAGAGGTAGTCATAACTAATTAATTTCTCATGATTTTTTGAATAATCCACTTAGCACTCATTGCATTGGGTGATGCTCACAAGGGTGAAGAAGTGGGATTGAAACTAGTGAAATGAATCAAATAGCGTCAACCATCACTTCCGGGGCTTGCACCCAGTAACCAACACTTCCCGGGAGGTCACCCATCCCAGAACTCCTCTGGCTCAAGCACACTCAACTGTGGAGTTTTCCCCACAATCAAGCCCACTTAACTTGCTACCCCATTTGCAAAACCTTAGCAAGTATTGTGCCTCATGAACCATTCAAGTAGAGCTCCCTTTACTCTTTGTATTTTAAGTATGAGGAGTCTCCACAGTGCATTATATTAGATATAATTTTTGGGATTCAACTGCGTTAAGAAATTCATTCATCTATGACCATTTCCATGAGAGGTAGTCATAACTGATTAATTTCTCATGATTTTTTGAATAGTCCACTTAGCACTCATTGCATTGGGTGATGCTCATAGGGTGAAGAAGTGGGATTAAAACTAGTGAAATGAATCACATAGCATCAATCATCACTTCTAGGGCTTGCACCCGGTAACCAGGACTTCCCGAGAGCTCACACAGCCCATAACTCCTCTGGCTCAAGCGCGCATAACTGTGGAGTTTTCCCCACAATAAAGCCCACTTAGCTTGCTACCCCATTTTCAAAACCTTATCAAGTATTGTGCCTCATGAACCATTCAAGTAGAGCTCCCTTTACTCTTTTTATTTTAAGTATGAGGGGTTTCTACAATGCATTATATTAGATATAATTTTTGGGATTCAACTGCATTAAGAAAGTCATTCATCTATGACCATTTCCATGAGAGGTAGACGTAACTGACTAATTTATCATAATTTTTTTGAATAGTCCACTTAGCACTCATTTCATTGGATGATGCTCATAGGGGTGAAGAAGTGGGATTGAAACTAGTGGGATTAAAAGAAGTGTCATTTTACCCTGTTCTTAAGTATTCCTTAAGCTAACCATTTCCTTATTGAATTATCAAGTCAATTGATATAGAAGTCTTATGTAGATTTGTCTTAATTCGAAGTAGCTCCATAATTTCCTGAAGACAACTTGCGGTCGTAATTTCCTGTAGACGCTCCGCGAATTCCTGTAGGTGCGGATTTCCTGCTGTTACACAGCAATTTGTCATTGTCCCTGCCATTCCCCATCCCATAGATTGGAGGGCTCATTCCGTGACCTATGAGCAGAGACAAGACTTGAAAATACTTTCATTACATCCCTCTGAAGATGAGCTTTCATTGCCCTGAAGACATCTCCCTGCAAAAAACCCTAAAAATAGCTCTTTTTCCATTGGCGCGGTTCCACAGTTCAGCCCTCGCGCCAAGGGGGAAAATCCTCCAAAGAGGGCACGCTAATTGGCACTCTGTCATAGAGCCGCACCCACGCCAACCATATTAAGAGGTGTTTTTTAAAAATAAATGGCGGAAGTTTTGTCCTAACAAATTCCTGGACTGATATCTATATTCAGTTGGGAGGTTTGGCTACGGATTTCCATAGAGAGGAAGTGGTTTGCCACCTCTCATGGAAGCTGCCTTGATTATAGGGCCAATCCCATAATTATAGGGATCTCAAATCCCCTTCCTCCATCTATAAAAGCTTGCTCATCTCCTTTGCAAGCTAGTTCCCAAGAGCTTTCATATCCTTATGCTGCAAGAGCCTTCTTGATTCCCTTAAGGCCAAATCCAAGCAAGGAGACTATTGTCAAGTATCTGGAGAGAGAGGATTGTCCCATCCTTGACAAGCTTTATAGAGACATGTTTCACTGACGACCCGCCAAAGGAGAATGCTGCGTCGAAGCTATGGTTGTATTCTTATTTTGACTCATTAATGATAAGCGACTATTGGTTATGGTTCCACTCTTGTTCTTGATTATGTTCATGAGTTATTTCCTCTTCAACTGACATATAGTTGTATATACTGGATTTTATGCGTGCGTTTGTGTTGTTTCTTGCATGTGCAGGTGTCCGATCACGGAGATCGTGAGGATTGTGATCTGCCAGGGCGAAGGAACGGGAGCACCACCTCTTCTACAAACGACAACGTTGGATTCCAGGTAAGCCTTCATCGCAAGTCAGTTTATTTGCAATTAGGAACCTGCACTGTAGCATGTTTGATCCCTACTAGCCTAGATCGGGTCTATCAACAATCAAACACGCTACAGTGCATGTTCCTAATTGCAAATAAACCGACTTGCAATGAAGGCTTACCTGGAATCCAACGCTGTCATTTGTAGAAGAGGTGGTGCTCCTGTTCCTTCACCCTGGCAGATCAAAATCGGAAGAAGTGATCAGAGACACAGAAGAACACAAACGCCTGCGCGTAGGGCCGGTATATACAACTATATGTCGATCGAAGAGGACATAGCTCATGGACATAATCAGAATGAATTGGAACCGCCGGAGCAATAGTCGAAAGAAGAATACAAACCATAGCCGGCGTGTGATCTCGCTACAATGAGGTGTCGTGAGCGCTGTCTCGATAAAAACTGTCAAGGATGGGACCGGCTCTCTCTCTCGGTGCGGACAGCTGGTTCAATCTCCTTGCTGGATTTGGCCTTGAAATCAAGAATGGTCAAGCGTATATATGAAAGCTCTTGGAGACTAGATTGCAAAGGAGTTGAGCAGAAAACTGAAGATGGAGGAAGGGGATTTGGGATCCCTATAATCATGGGATTGGCCCTATCATCAAGGAAGCTTCAATGAGAGGTGGAAAACCACTTCCTCTCTATGGAAATCCGTAGCCAAACCTCCCAACTCAAGATAGATATCAGTCCATGAATTTGTTAGGACGAAAATTTCGCCATTTATTTTTTAAAAAACACCTCTTAATATAGTTGGTGCGGGTGCGGCTCTATGACAGAGTGCCAATCGGCACACCCTCTTTGGAGGATTTGCCCCCTTGGCGCGAGGGCTAAACTGTGGAACCGCGCCAATGGAAAAAGAGCTATTTTTAGGGTTTCTGGGGGAAAGCAGATCATCTTTAGAGGGATGCAATGAAATTATTTTCAAGTCTTGTCTCTGCTCACAGGTCACGGAATGAGCCCTCCAATGTGCGGGATGGGGAATGGCAGGGACGGTGACAAATTGCTGTGTAACACCTGCAACATCCCAGATTTCCTGCATCAGAATCAATGGTTAGCTATGTTCCACTTAATTCCAAAACAAAAAATAACATGATTTTTATGGGGAAATCCACCTACATGGACATTATCCTATTGGCTATTTTTGATTCACCGTCGAAACCACCCAGATCTTCAAACTTCCTTTCGTTGGACGTATGACGGAAAGCTCCAACCATGTAACAAAATTAGTCTAATCCATGCTTTCAGTCATGGTTTAGACTCAGCAGAGATATTTTTGATATTTTGTTCCAGTATTGATAGCTAATAGTTCAGTATAGTAGTTTTTCCTTATTCAAGAAAAGTATAGGCCTTCAAACTTGTATAAAATTCACTATGTTTCATTTTGTAAGGGGTTGCATTGGTTTGCTGATCAGACATATCAAATTTTTACTCGACTATAACATTTTCCAGATTAATACAATATTTTATGTTCTCTCTATTCTACTGATCAAACCCTTTTAATATTGAAGGGGTTGTGAATAAGGGAGCCCCCCTCGTTGCTCACAACTCCATTAGTTGCAACAGTGTGTGTTTTTAATTAATTTTATGAAGTAATAATTTATTTTCACAACTAGTGTTCTATTTCTAAAGTTTTAGCAGTAGATGTCAAATGATTAAATGATTAAGTTTTTCTGTTAATGTGTTAAATTCATTTAATCATATTTTAATTTCGAAATGTCAGATTGATTCTTTTATGGCTATGAGTTTGATCTTTTATCTTTTTTATCAATATCAACAATACCAAGAGCTACAGAGGGATGTTTGAATCCACTCCGTAGCCTTTGCTACCAAGTGTTGATGTAGAAAAGAGACATTATTCTATGTATGCATGACTGATTTAATTAGGGAGCACTTGAGGTATTAAGCCTGCATATATTTTTCACAACATCTCACAATCTTACCTACCCTGGGTTGATAATTTATGTTGGAAAATTATAAGTTTATAATTTAACTCAACACTAACATTTTTGGATTTACATTTTTCACCGAAAGTCTTCTTTCCTTCAACGCATTCTTTCCCAGTTGCGATCATTTTTTTCCAGGCAACACTGGATAGTTTCAGTATGTGCAACGAAGGAATTTCTCTAGGAGGGGATGTAAATGATGATGACTATGCTCATACGAGGCAAACTTCCCGTCATCAAGCAAAAGAGATATGATAGTTGCCCACATATAATATAAAGTCCCCCTACATGGTATGTCTAAATGTGCAAGGAAGAAGTTACAATATCATTGAGACTGTGCCAACTAGATCCTAAACACATTTAAGGAGATCAATAATCTAGTATTGTCACAAATGAAGGTTCCTAGAAATTATTTAAAAACTCTTTCCAAAGGTATACTCTATACTCCATAGAGATATATCAAATATATCCTAAAGACATTTAGGGATATCAATAATTTAGTCTTGTCAGAATTTAGTTTCTTACCAATTATTTAAAAAATCTTCCAAAAGTATACTATGTACACTGTAAAGATATATCAAATAAACAATATACAATAATCTAGTAGATGCCTGGACATCCACCGATTAACTTTTTTCCACATAATCTCTTATAATGTGAAATCCAACCTTGAGGATATAAGTTACAATAACATAACATGCCAATTTTACTGAGATTGTCCTCTAGACCTCCTAGACTTTTCGTTTGAACATCACAACTTAGATATTGTAAATCACATCAAAAATTACAATGAATGAGTGGAAGTAAAATCCAATTTTGAAAAAATTGGAAGCAAAAAATCGACTACGGTCCAATAAAACATTGTTTTGGAAAAATCAAACATTAATTTTTTTTTAAAATAATAAATCAACAAAATATTTAAAAAAAAAGGAAAAAATAAATAAATAAAAAAACACTATATATTCATTTTAAAAAAAAATTAAACATATAAATCAACAACAACATTAGATAAACAAATTGGCACATACATATGGAGAAATCATTGATATAAATGTAGTTGATCCCAAATAAAAAATGATCCATCATAGTCGATACCTAATTGTTAAGTCTGATAGCTCTCGAATCAAGGGCCCAAAAATACAAACAAATTGCAAAATGACATGCCATAAATAAATGTATCTCATCATAATGAGGTAGATGTTTAATGACAACCAAAACAAAACTAGCAGCTAGCTAATGCCCTCTCCCACTTTTACGAAAAAATATGTTCTGTTTTTTCTGACCCTAACAACAGAAGTCCCTCAAAATGCAACAAGTGTCAGATGGTGACTAGTGGGTGTAGAATTAGGCTCATCAGTCTCTCTAAAATGTGGTGCTGATAGTACATGTTGATACCTCAAGTCAAATTTTTGGGGCAGGGTTTAATGAGGAATTGAAGTGAGTTTGCAGTGTAGTGAGGGGTAGATATCGTCAAGGGATGATCTGATCTGAGGTCGAGAATACATCAACAGAAATGCAACATCGTACCCGGGCAACATGGAGGCCAGTAGGAGGGACAAAACCCAACCAAGCTAACGTATAGGCCACGTAGAGGGTGCACACTAGTAGAAAATGACTAATTAGTTTCTAAAAAAATAACTAAAATTTGCATATAAAAGACAATTTTTCTTTTGGTGACCAATAGTAACTAATTTACAGTATCTTATAACACGACCAACTTTTAGTCGTTTTTAGATTAGTCATTAATTAGTGGTCTCAATTTTTTTTTTCTAGTAGTATATTTCGTCATTAATTTAATCATTGATTTCGTCATTAATGGTCACAATTAATGACCAAATATACAACAAAATATATTACTAAATGATCACCAGAGAAAACCAATTAATGACCAAAGAAATATGACCATAATGTTGGTCGCGTTATAAGATACTGTAAATTAGCTACTAATAGTCATATATATGTAAATTTTAGTCATCGTTTGAAACTAATTAATGACCAAAGAAATATGAATAAATTTTAGTCGTGTTATAAGATACTATAAATTAGCTACTAATAGTCGTATATATGCAAAATTTAGTCGTCATTTTTAATAACAAATTTAACATTTGCAGTAGCCATTTATCTTTTTTTGGTAATTTCATATTCATTATATAAATGACCACTCTAGTAGTTTATATTCATTTCATTCACTTTCATTAACAATCGTCATAAGCAACTAATTTAGTCATATATTCATTTTATTTGTGTTCATCATTAATAAACATAAACTACTTATTTAGTAGTTTTATATTAATTTTATGTGTTTATTATTAATCAACATTAATTAATTAGTATGAGCTTGCAAATAAATTTAAAAAAATAAATTCATACAGTGTAAATGTTCATCTAATATGAAAACGAAAAGTTACATATGTTATAAATTACAATACTAAGTAATATCAAGTGCATCTATAAATAATTCCAACCACATAAATTGTATTATATAAAATGTCAAGTATTAAAATATGAGTTTTTAACTTAATATTGGTTGGAGTACAATTACACATGAAATATTGTGTCATCACTTCAAAACATTATCATTATGTTGCGAAGACATTGCAAGTGAATTCCCCAACTCTGAAGACTTGATCAACAGTATCTATGTGTGTGTATTATGCGAGATATTGGCTCTATAGGTACCACCATACCAATTCTATTCTCTCTCTATTTAATTTTCATTATGTCGCTCTAGTGTTATTGTTCTCCTCTTTCTTAAATTCCTGCTTCTTACCATCAATACTAAGCTCCTTTTCTGCAAAAAAAAGTTAATAAATAAAAAATACGTTGCAGAGTATAAGAAATGAATTTTGATGAACACTGAAATATAAACTAAAGTAGACTATAAAGGATTTATATGATATATACCTCAACATAAGAAATATTTTTAGTGTCGTTTTCCTCCATAAAATCAAGAAACTCGAACAAGTTTTCTTCAATTCGACAATAGTGGCCACTATCTTCCAAATGACATTTATAAACAAAGAAAATAAAATGTCACAATATAATAATTTTTTCACCTACTGTGTTCTCAATGTACAACATTTGATGACGAAATTTTATCTTCAACTCAAGTAATAATACTAGTAGAAAATGGCTAATTAGTTACTAAAAATGACTAAAATTTGCATATAAAAGACTATTTTTCAGTCAGTGACCAATAATAGCTAATTTACAGTATCTTATAACGCGATGAAATTTTGGTTATTTTTAGCTTAGTCATTAATTGGTTATCTCAATTTTGCTGTCTAGTTGTATATTTGGTCAATAATTTAGTCACTGATTTAGTCATTGATTTGATCATTAATTTAGTCATTGATTCAGTGATTAATTTGGTCATTGAATTAATCATTGATTTAATCTTTGATTTAGTCATTAATTGTCACAATTAATGACCAAATATGCAACAAAATATATGACTATATCATCACCCAAAAAAACCCATTAATGACCAAAGAAATATGACCAAAATGTCGGTCATGTTATAGAATACTGTAAATTAGCTACTAATAGTCATATGTATGCAAATTTTAGTCATCGTTTGAAACCAATTAATGATCGAAGAAATATGACTATATTTTAGTCATGTTATAAGATACTGTAAATTAGCTACTAATAGTCGTATATATGCAAAATTTAGTTGTCATTTGTAGTCACAAATTTATCATTTGCAGTAGTCATTTATTCGCTATATAAATGACTAATTTAGTAGTTTATATTCATTTCATTTATTTTCATTAATAATCATTATAAATGACTAATTTAGTCATAAATTCATTTTATTTGTGTTCATCATTAATCAATATAAACTACTATTTTAATAGTTTTATATTGATTTTATGTGTTCATTATTAATCAACATAAATTAATTAGTATGATTTTGCAACTAAATTTAAAAAAAATGTCATACAATTTACATGTTCATCTAATATGAAAATGAAAAGTTACATATGTTAATTACAATACCAAGTAATATCATGTGCAACTATAAAAAATTCCAACCACAAATTATATTATATAAAATTTCGAGTATTACAATATTAGTTTTCAACTTAATATTGGTTGGAGTACAATTTATAGATAAAATATTGTTCATCACTTCAAAAAATTATCATTATCTTGCCAAGGAGTTGCAAGTGAATTCACCAGCTCTGAAAACTTGACCATCATTCTTTATTTGTATGTATTATGCGGGATATTGGCTCTACGGGTACCATTGGACCAATACACTTCTCTCTCTTTGTCACTCTAGTGTTATTGTTCCCCTCTTTCTTCAATCCTTGCTTCTTACCATCAATACCAAGTCCATTTTCTGCAAAAAGAAAACAAAAAAAGTTACAATGCAGAGTATAAGACATGAAATTCGATGAACACTGGAATATAAACTAAAGTATACTATAGAAGATTTATACGATATATACCTCAACATCATCAATATTTTTAATGTCATTTTTCCCCATAAAAGCAAGAAACTCGAACAAGTTTTCTTTAGTTGGGAAAAAGTGTCCACTATGTGGCTAGATGACCTGTATAAACAAAGCAAATAACATGTCACAAATAAACACAATAGAGCTAGAAATTTCTATTAAGAACGTCTCATGCTCCACTTTCGTATTTGTATCTTTTCCTCTAGTTATCTCTAAGAAGCAGTGATACTTCAAAAATAAGACTGGTTAGTAGAAATATAATGGTTGGAGAAAAGTATTGCTGACACAAGATTACAACAAGAAACTAAAAAGGAATAAGACAAGACTTTGTACAATGTGATACTAAGCAGGAATATAGCTTCAACATAGTAATATTCAATTATCAACATACTATTCCAAGGGAAAAGGAATCCAATTTCCATAAGCGAACAAATTATGTATGCCCCTTGTTTTCCCTGTAGTTAATTGGCCAAGATTAGCACACACAATTTCCATTTATAATCTCTAAAATGGTTCTATAAATAATCGAAGAAAACTTAATGTTACTCAAGTATTCAAACAACTCATCTCTAATTCCACCAAACTTGAAAAGGATTGATCTGATTCCTCCCTTCTATTTAAAACTAGTATATTTATGTATTAACCTAGTAGTTGTTGCTTTTACCCAACTATTTGAATTGTTAAGATGATCAATCAATAAAGAAAATGAGAAAAAAAAAATATCCATGGACATCAGCCATTTTCATAATTTTTGCTACTGTTTCCAACAAAGTCTCAAATACATCCGGATCATCAGTGGCTTCCTAAGAATGTTTCAATATTCCAAGCACATTTTCTTCTTTTGTTTTGTTGCATGCATCATCATCTTCAAACAAAATATCCATTACATTATTCTCAATGAAGTAACAAATTAAAAAAAAAAAACATCTCCTCACAACCTTCTTCTCATAAAGTGGAAGCATATCCAGGAATTTTATCCACAAAGGTTTTGTTCCGAGAAGGCCACTTTTGATTGCATGGCATAGAAGATGAGAAATTCTTCCCACAATAGCAACACAAACTTGCTCTAATGATTCACTAAAAATAAGTCGAGAAAAGGGAGACTGACAAATAATGAAAGTAAACTCTAACAGTTGTATTATTAAGAATGTATTTCCTTTATATCTGATATAAAGTTACATCAAGTTCACTTTTCCTTGAGTTAGCTGAAATTTGTTTATCATACTTAGCACAAAATAATCCTGATATAAGAACATATATGTTTCCCAAATTCAATTTCAAACCAACATTTTTGTGGATTTGACATAGAAATTTGGTTGCATAATTAGTTGCTAAAGGAGTAGCAGATAAACATGCAATGTATCCAATATCATGAGCTAAAATTTCACGAACTTTTTCCTATTTGTCTTCAACAAATACCTCCAATATTATACACATGGTTGTAATAACATCATAGCTAGAATTGAATGCATGAATTGGCATAGATGTAACATCTTTAGCTTAGACATCAATAATCTTATCTTGCAATGCTAAGTCTAAAATCTCAAAAATGTTTTCACTCATTTCTTTGATCCCTACCTTAGGCAACATACTCATAATTCTACACTTTTTATTCTTGATGATATCAGATTGGATGTCAATATCATAAAACAACCATGGAAGTTTTAAAATTGACAAAAGTGTTTATGTGTTCACAAATATTTCTCTGTTTCTTGTATTTTGAAATGTCTGAGAAAACACACTTAGCATTGAGAAAATCTTTAGTTGTACATTCAAAAATGCATCTAGGGCATATGGCATATAAATTTTGAAGGAAAGCACCCATGTTCAAATCATAAATAGTGGTCCACTGAATGCATAAGATTCTTGATAGGAATTATTTATGTGTCCAGTGATGATGATGCTAAATGTATAAAGTCGAAACAAGGCCTTTGTAATGTACCGTCTCCTTAAGCAAGTAAAATACAATATGGAGACATAAACGATGAGCTAATAAGGCCTTATACTTGAAGCCTTGTTTCGACAATGCATCTATTCAGCAATTTCAACATCCAAGAGGCAAATGGTTGCTAGTGTACCTCTCCTGTAAAATCAATTAGAATACCCACACCATCTGATGACTTGGAGAAAGTAGGAAAGTCACAGAAATGTTTTGGAGAGCTACAGATATAAAATTCAGTAAAGGACATGTCAAAGCATGTTATAGACAAAGTAGTAGAAACTGTGAAGTTAGATTCAATTGCGTAAAATGATGCAACAGATAATAGGTATGCCACAGGATAATTACATAAAGTCCATTTTCTGGAATAGGAATTCATGACCAACCTGGCTACTAAGGAAGCATGTCTAGTTTCCTAGGTGTAAAATGAATCTTTCTCAAAACTGAGAAGTGTGACTCCTTCACCTAAAACATAGAATGGTCCACTAGATAAGTAAGTCATTGGCCCGAATGAACTAGATAAGTAAGTTTTTGTGTGCTGTGAAAAGAGAGTTTTGGAAAAAATTTGGAAAATTTCTATAGACAAAACTAACTCTCAAGCATGGCAAGAGAAGATTGATGCACATCTTCTAGAGCCTAATGAGTTATGAAAAAAAGAACTAAAGCAAATTTCATTAAAAAATTCAATATAAAAAAAATAAAAGCAAGATAAATTCCATGTAGGCTTAGAAATCCAAAACAAGATGAAGAAGCCCCATACTACTTTGACTTCATAAGATGTGGAAATTAAAATAGTGTACAAGAGTTGTTTCTAGCTAATCATGTCACTGCTTACAAATCAACAAATTTATACAACCTATAGCAAATATTTGAGAACATTTTGATGTTTTTTTACACATTTGAAGAGGCCAAGCCACTAGTGAATAGCATATAATTTCCAACAAACTATACTCAGCATATAGAAAAAATAGGAGGTTATTTTGGATGTGGAGTGTGATGGTTGTCGGTGGACAATCTAGGGTTTTCTGGCTCGGATATTTGGAATTTCTGGTGGCTGGATTTCATGGCAGTGCATTTGATGAGTACCCCACACCTGCTACTCTGGCTCTTAGCCTAGCACCTGTGCCAGAATGGAGTTTTGTCTGGTCCCTAGGTCACCTTTCTCCCGCAGTGGATGCTTCCTCTTCTGCCATCGACCATTTCGGCTTCAGGCCCTACTATGATGCGGATGCCTTGCACCCTCGATCGTTTCTTGAGTGGCCAAGAACCCCCATCAAATGGGATCTCGCATGTGGCGAACATGTGGTGAAAACCAAAACTGAACTAATTTTTGTAGATACAAGTTCAGTTTGGCGTCCCTTTCCTCTGTGGGGTTCTCGGTGGGTATTTGGGATTTGTGGCGGTAGACCACACAATGCGCCATCTCAAGGAGACCCACCTCTCAGCTCCCTCCTCATTGGCAGTAGTATACACCACCTTTCAATGCTATGGGAGGTGCAGAGTTACCCTACACGGACGGCTTGGAGCTTTTTTCGGCGCTGCACTGGTCTGGCCATATTAGTTGCAGTCGACCAGTCACGAGCAGTGTGTGAACAACTCCCACTAGGCTACTCCCAACATAGATGGATCCCCTCTTTGCAGGTGGACCCAACAACGATTTCGCAGATTGACCCAAAATTCATCCAGACAGGCGAACACAATGGGGCAACAAGTGCTATTGAACAGGTAAATAATAATTACTTTCAAATCTTTGTTAAAACACATGTTGAGGAAAATCTTGTTTTATGGACAGATGATACTAAGCTGGTATCTGATCTCAAATTGCATATTACACAAGCACATGGGTACCCCTTATTTTCACAGCTTCTGATATATGAAGGCAGAGTACTTAAAAATCATAGAACTATAAAGGAACACAATATAACCTCTAGTGCTACCATTATCCTCAACCTCCGATTGCGAGGAGGCAGAACAGGGGGCCAGGGTAAAACTAAAACCAGTGGTGGAACAAGGGGTGGAAGTACCTCTACTCAGGATCACAATACAAGACCCTCCTTCAAGAATATTCTGCAGGGGAATAAAAAATGAACTGCTCCTACAGAATCAGTGAGCAATGCCCCTAGGCCCTACATTGTAGAGTAGTTGAATCATACACCTGAGCTGGCCATAGATTTACCTGAGATTGATGAACATCGAAACACATATCTGGCCCAAGCACTTATCTGCCGCTTCAATAGCTTCTGGCCCAAACCAATGGACCTCTTTCAATGGATTTTTAAGAACTGGACTATGGAGTGCGAAATACATCTCTGTTCAAAAGGCTTCTTCATAGTAAAATTTCAGCATTCAAACATCAGAGACTACATCCTCTGGGAGGGTCCATGGTTTTGGGGATCCACTGGACTTTATATCACTCCTTGGTTCCTATATTTTGATGCTAACACCATGGTTGTTTCCAGAATTCCAGTTTGGATCAGGTTATATAATCTCCCCCTTCATTTCTGGAATGATAGCGTCCTACAAGGCATTGGGAATGTACTTGGGAGATATATTAAAATAGATACACAGTGGCTGGAGGAAAGAATATTCACCTACACACGTATCTGCGTTGAAGTAGAACTCAACAAAATTTTACCAGAAAGCATTCAACTTGCACACAAACAACAAAAATGGTTGCAGTATATAGACTATGAAAACACAACATTCAGATGCAGAATTTGTAGACAGATTGGTCATTTACAAAATACCTGTCCTGAAGCTAAGAGAGATAACCAAAGAAAGAAAAGGACAGGAAAAGCACCCAAAGGATGGAAATACCCCTCATGTGAACCAGAAGAGGAGATAGAATAAGAAGCAGAGGCACCCACATCAAATGGGAACAATAAGTAAACAATAGTCCTGGAAGCACAAGAAAAAGGCACTCTGGATCCATTTGATATACAAATACAACATGACCCGTCTACACAGGAACCAATTTTCCTTGACAGTGGTGGGAACAAAAGGCATCACTCATCAAAAACCTTAGACTCAGATAAGAAAGTAGGAGAAGCTACAACAGAAAATCAGCTCACACTTGTCACCCCCACGTCATCACAAGGTGCATGGTGGAAGGCGGAAAAAAAGAAAGGGAGAAAAACTCCCCATTGTATATTAGTTTTTACTTTCTTGTTTTTTATGAACACCAATATTGGTTGCTTGTTTAGCCTATTACCTGCTGATGCAACATGTAATTTTGTTTCTTTTAATAAAATTACAATTTTTCCTTGGGAAAAAAAAGAATTTAGAAAAAATAAGGTAACATGAAATATAGCAGTCGCACATGCATTCAGAGTGTTGAGTGATCAATTTTTCTACCTATGTGAAGAATATACGACTTTCTCTCAGATCTATTTCAGTGTGTTCAAGTCTCACTTGCATCTACAATGATAATTCAAGCACCTTTTTCAAATCTATTCATCAAGGAAAACAATTGATATGTTGGCCAGACATATGATTATAAGGCACTCACAATTTCAACAAATATTTTAAGGGTCATTACCCCTTTGAGGAATTTAAGTTTGTTAGTCAATGGGGAGGATACCTTATATGAGAGGAAGTCACCTTGCAAACATTTCCAAGCTATTATGATGAGGATGTACATTCATTGATAATTACTTCATCTTCTCCTTTGTAGATTGTACTTCTACCATGGAATTTGCCAAATGGAGCCTTCTTCGTTGAATATTGATGGAATTCTCTACTCATGATGCCACAAGTGCCACTTTATTAGAGTTTTTCATGGTCTTTGTGCATTCATTCAAGGTTTGAAGAAGGAATCCACTTTGGATGAAGCCACACATGCTTCTAAGTAGGATTCATTCATTGTTCATGAACGTAGATACATGGTCAACCACTTGGAGGAGGAACCCTACTTTGTGGTGCCATTTTTGGAGGATTGTTGCAAAACCAACTCCATTATCATGTTATCGTTGACTTGTATCATGGATTTGGTTGATTAAGAGCATTATTGTAGACTTTTTCTAAAATATTTTCATGATTTTTCTTGGAGTAGAAAGGAGATCTCAACATCCTATTGATATATTTAGTATAGAGTTGTTGAGGAGGTTTGAATGGTAATATTTTATTGTATTCCTTACAGAGAATACTAAAACTAGGAAAAGTTTGTAGTAATAGCTGTGAGCATGGTTACAGTGCTTCATTTACAAAAAATGACACTTTGGATGCTAAAAAGAAGTGGTGGCAACAAAATTTCAAGGTTTGGGAATAGCACTAGCCATTTGAAAAGGCAAGAAGGAGATACAAACATTGAAGATCATTTTCCAAAACATTAAATAGGTGAAAATATAAAGCTTCGTGGACAGTACGATTTAAATTTTTTTGATGTATTATTTGGTATGGGTTGACATGCATTCGATGTCCCCTTTTTTGTTGCTCCTAATTAATGAATGGTTGCAATCACAGCCTTAGTACTTGTCAAGAAGTTTTGTACTCTAAAGTTTTTATCCTTGTTACTTGGTAGAATGTCTTTCATTTGCATTGTAGATGGGAGCCTTTTGAAGGAAAGGGAGATTCATATTTAGTGTGGTTATTTTTTTTTCAAAAAAAAATCTTTGCAGAGTTCCAGCACAGACTGTGAAGTGTGTGGTATATGAATTGAGTAGATAGTGCTACTTAATAGGGAAAATTTATGAGCTAGTCTAGTCTGGTATTTGAATATGCCTCATACAGTTTGTTGAAGGAGGTTGTTAGCGACTATGGTCTTTTACTAGCTGATTGACTGCTCTTGTACATCCAAAAGTTTTGCATAGTCACTCCAGGTTATGTTTTCTCTTTTACTAGTTTATTGACTACCCCTTTACATCCCAAAGTATTTTGAGTTAATAATTCCAGTAAGTAACTAGATCTGATCTGTTTGCTTAGATAGTTGGTTTTAGGATAATTTAACATCGCAGTTGTATCTTTATTAAGTAGATTTGTAATCTGATAGGTGGTAAATTTCCAAGATGGTGGTTTCAAAGAAATTTTAACACATACTATGAGATTGGACATTTTGATAACATGCATTTTCATTAGTTTTCATGACTTCCACTAATATTCCATTGTTCATTTTGTTGGTTAACTAGAGGATGGCTAGAGGTTGATGGCTTTAGAGCACTTACATGTCTTAATTTTCAAATTCTGTGATTTAAGTGTCAACGAAATACAACTTACTATTTAGTATTGCCCAAGCCACATGCCTAAAATTGGGCATGGTAAAATTCATGAGTTCATATTTTTGGCATAATTTCAATTCTTCAAACAATTATTCTGCTCGGATCCTATGAATAACTACAAAATGGAAATTCCTACATCCTAGAAATATCAGTATGCATACATGATATTGTTTATCACGTGCCTATCATGAGTCCTTTAATGATTATATGTAGCCATTTTCACATAGATACCAATAGAGAAAACAGTTTGACATAGAATTTACGACACTAATTTCAATAATTGGAAATTTCTGCAATTAAATGAGGTATTCCACACTAGATTATTTTCTGGAAATTTAAAGATCAAAAATATATATTTAAGGTAGTAGAGAAATAATGTTCCCATAAATTAAAAATGTCTACTTCATCTAGAGAGGAAAAAATTATACGAGAAGCCTCAACACATTTCTACAAATTGCAATACTGAAAGTAGTATGACCGTACCTCAGTCCTAGCTTTTAGCTCAAGTATCTTCTTTGCCACAGCCCCAGCTGATACTCTTCCAATTATTTCCTGTGCTGAAGATCTACCACCTCCCTGCATTTTATAGAAATTCAGTTATAACACATAAATAATTAAGTTGTATCTTAAAAAGCAAGAAGCATTTAAAGAGAGGCATACTACTCAGCAAATAGGCATGCTTAAGAATACCTGAACTGAACGAACACCATATTTGAAGTCATATGTGGCATCCACATGAGATGGCCGAAAGGATAATGAAATTTCACTGTAATCCTGTCAAGTTCAGTAAAATGCGATCAAAAGCTCATGGATTTGGAATTTCAAAAATCTTTGTGCTGTAAACAACTATCTCAATTACATTGTAAAATGCAATGAAGAAATTTATGACACAATCATGTTCTCTATTCAGATTATAAACTCTATAAACAAGCGCTCATGATTTTAGTAGACGTAATCATCATAGAGTGAACTGTCCCCAATAACTTTTATGATTTATCCAATTACTTATCACATACTAGTACTATAATGACATATGGTTAGACTTATCAGGACCACATATTATTCCTAGAGGTCATAATCATGTTTAAAATTCATCTATTGTTATACAACTTTGTTCATGAAGAAATTTGTCACTGTGCAAAAGTCACTTCCAGGTTATATAGTACCATCATTCAGAACTCCTCTGCTAACTAGCCAGAAAAAATATTGTTTCAAATCATAAGGTGTTTCTACCTCTCATTTACTTTAAGGATCGAGAATTCTTGATTCATAGTCAATCTCGAATAAGGGTGTTTCCGTTATAGACTTACACAATATTCATTCTCTTATTGTAATAGTACCCATGATGCCTGAAGGTGTTTCTATCACTACTTTGCATGCTGCACTAATTTTCAGAATCAAATGATCTGCTTTAGACACCCTAAAAATTATGAAGGAGAGATCCTTGACTAGATCATGATAGTCATGATGGGTTTTGAACATTGTTCAATATCTTAGCTTTTCTACCTTTTATAGGACGAATGTCCTGTAATGTGAAGAAATGTGAAATTTATATTCTTGAAAGGATCTATGAATTGGATGTCACTAATCTGACCTGTACCCAGCCTTACACTATCTCAAATGTTGCAATAAAGTCATTCTACCATCCAATGAAGAAATTGATGATAATGAAGCTTTTACTTTTATAGGTGACAACACACTTACTTCAACTGATGAAAATTCCTTCAAATGAGAAAAGACAGAAATCAAACTAAGTTTATGTACCTCTGATGTCCTGAAGGTGTATGTTGTATGCCTTGTCATTATGAATATCAAAATTTTGGAGATGTCACAATAGATTACTGCTCATAATTCAAGCCGTTGGAGAGCTAATATTTGAGATGGTATTACTGGAAATTGAGTCTTGATCAAGACTTTTGTTGTAAACCCTTGGACTAGAGAAGTCTTCTTGCAAGTTTGAAATCATTCTACATTAGATGTATACTTAGAAAACTAGCCTTTCAAATAGTAAAATATTCATGCATGAAACTTAAGTGAGTTACGCTGACACTTTTGTTCTTTAGGCCCTAGTTCTAATAACAAATATTTATCATACTTATGTTCAATAGTCTTGTTCAAAGAGTAGAGGAGAGGCCACAACTTTCCAACAACTGCTAATGAGAACCTTAAATAACAAAAAATTGTAATCTGGTTCAGAACTTCAAATCAAATTTAAGAGAATTCAGGCTAAATAAATCTTGGTTTGTATTGGGGTTGTTTCAAGTGAACAATCCACAAGACAGGTCATTTTGTTATAGGGCAGAAGAGAGTAATTAAATAAATCCTCAAACTCGGCCAGAAGAACCTTTGTACCTAGATCTGTAATCTTCCATTAAAACTCAGATAAGAATGGCTTGCAATCTTTGAAACTTGGATCAACATGAGCTGAAGTCATTCTTGAAACTCGGACATGCATGAAGTCTCATCAACATATAGCTATGTCTCATATAGCCAGGTGTCAAATAGTTGTCAAGAAATACCTGTAGACTGAACCCTTAGAGTCTTTAATACACCTTCATGTATCCAACGAATCCCAAACCACAATAGGACTGTTACTTCTCCAAAATTCGACATATGTTAGAGCATACCCACTTGAAGTGACACACATACAAAATTAAGAATCCAAGATCAAACAAAACCTTTTATCCTTAAGGAGGTCCAAGTGATTGCTTCAGGAGTGTGGGGAATTTTATCATTTCAGTGGTACTACAACAATACTCCTTGTTTTTAGAGTATAAGAATCGAGTCAATACTAGGCATCTTGTTTGATTTGGCCAGACTTCAATGAACTCAATTCCTATTAAAAATTTCAAGTTGCCTCTTATTCTGACATACAAATTACTGCTAGACTCCTATGCAAAATCATGTCACTATGAAACCTCAATGTTTATTAAAAAAATTCATAGTCAATGTAGGGATCTCAGAGGAAAAAGATCTCTAGTGCTATCTCTCATTTCAGCTACATACCTAATTAATGAGTGATGCCTTCAAGGTAGAATATCTCACTTCTCAGTTGTATTGAATTCTATTCTTGCTTGGGCTTGTCCTCACCCGTGCTCTGATATACATGGATTGCAATTATAGCATACACTATGGAAATTGGGTAAAAAGCCACATGGCTTAAATGTGTCAACAACTAAACCTTTAATGCTAAATAGTAACATTGCACTACTGCCAATGCCTTGAAGGAGTTACAACTCTACTAGATTTCACCCTCAATACCTCTACTAGATGTTTCCATCATACCTAATTCGTTTGATAGATAGCTAAGCAGTGCTCAGGTGCAGCCATACATATTTTGCATTAAATATTGATGGATATTTATACTCATGATGCCATAAGTGACACTTTATTGGAGTTTTGCATGGTCTTTGTGCATTCATTCAAGGTTTGATGAAGGAATCCACTTTGGAGGAGACCACACATGCTTCTAAAGAGGATTCATTCATTGTTCGTGAAGGTAGATACATGGTCAACCACTTGGAGGAGGAACCATACTTTGTGGTACCATTTTTGGAGGATTGTTGCAAAACCAAATCCATTATCATGTTATTGTTGACTTGTATCATGGAGCTGGTTGATTGAGAGCATTATTGTAGTATTTTTCTAAAATATTTTCATGATTTTTCTTGGAATAGAAAGGGGATCTCAACATCCTATTGCTATCTTTAGTATAATGTTGTTGAGGAGGTTTGAATGGTAATGTTTTATTGTATTATTGTAGTCTTTTTCTAAAATATTTTCATGATTTTTCTTGGAGTAGAAATGGGATCTCAACATCCTATTGCTATCTTTAGTATAGAGTTGTTGAGGAGGTTTGAATGGTAATATATTATTGTATTCCTTTCAGATAATCCTCGAGAAAGGGTATTCTGAATTTTTTTTAAGAAACTTTAGACAATCGAGTCACATGCATTGTGCTTTTCAAATATTCTCTTTTAGAGCCACAGACAACTAGATCATCTCTTTTATGGACAAGTTTTGATTATGCAGAAGGGATATTCTGAAATGTTTCTGGAGAAACCTTAGACAATGGAGTCATGAGCATTTTATTTTTTAGATGTTCTCTAATAGACACAACAATTCGCTGTTTCTCAAGCCCGGTGCAATTAATGTATTCAATCAACTTGATCAATTTATCATGCAAATAGCGAGGATGAATCAAATATGTCTTTGTCGTATCCTTTTGATCCAAACCAAAGCTTGAAAAATCAATATTGTCTGCCATGGATTTTCTTAGGTCCCATCTAAGAATCTCAGGATAATTTAAAATAATGTTACCTATATTTTCCTTTCTTAGTCCCAGGTTTGACAAAACATCCACTGTAGAATATAGTGTTGTATTTGAACTATCCATAAACATTTGAGGCTTTGTATGGTATAGCTTTCTAATATCATCCCAAGGGCATCCCAAGGGAAACCGATACTTGCCAAAAGTAATAGCTTTTCTAAAATACTACTACATTTTAGTGGATTTGTTTTCCAATAAACAACAAATCTTGTGCCCTCTTCATGTGATTTACTGCATTGGATTCCTGCTTGGCACACTGCTAGCCCAATCAAGCTTAGAAACCCCGATTCTTCTTGAACACAAATTTCTTCCTCTCCCTTTGCTGTGAATGTCCTAATTTTGGAGTAGGCCTCTTGTCTTACCAATTTTCTGCTGATGGTCATTTTAAACACTCCTACAAAAATGTCAAAATTCTCATTTGTCTCTTGTAGAACTTGAAATTGGTAGAGTGGTCTTCTTAGGAGATTTTCTGATCTTTCTTGGACAACCATGTGTTGATATTTTTTTACATTTGAACTAGCTTCTAGCACAGGAAAAATAAAGCTTAAAACACCAAGGATGACCCTACAACCTATGAAACCCTAATCACCTAGTGGGAGGACCCTTTGACCTGGTTTTTGACTGAAACTTGGTTTGGGGTCTTCAAGTGTAAAAAAATATTTTTTGGAAAATTGATGTATTGAAGATCCAACATCCAATGTACTTGATTTATCTAAAGAGCCTACAGAGATAGTTTTGAGACCATCAATGCTTGAGGAACCTGGTGAACATGGAAGGAAAGGTTGATTGGTAACCCTAGATGGGAAGTGGAGTGATGGGAAAAGGAAAAAAAAAGTACTGAGGTTATAGGTGGGAAAATAGGATATAGATGAGTGGCACAAGCCCATGAGGGGTATTTTAGGAGTGGTAGGTTAACCATGGAATGGAAAAATAATAGAATAGTGAAAATTTTGGTATAAGGATAATGACGGCAGTGATATTTCTAAGACTCACAATATTCAGGAATCTTGTTTTTAGAAATATAGAACTGATATTTAGTCATCTACATATAGAAAAAATTACTGATGACTAACAGTGGCTCCACTTGGGGAGGGCAACTCCTTTTCAGGAGGTTTCCAGGACCTCAGAGCTCAAATCTATGAGTTTTGAAGACCAATGCCTTACTTGCACTTTGCATATTTCTTTCCTTCATTTGCTGATGTTCTCTTGAAGGTATGATCTCAAAAAATATGAAAACATGATTGATTTAACCCCATTTCTACCTACCCATCCTACTTTGCCTAACATTTTTTCTTCTTTTGGGTGCAATTGGACTAACAAACCCCTGACACTCTTTTCTTTTGAAAGCATAAAAAACTATCTACTTGTACCCTTATTACTTCCAAGAGTTCAGATTAGACTAATGAGCTCTTCTTATTCTCTACCTAGTCTACTCATTTTTCAAGATTAAGCTGTTTGAAAATTTTCATTCTCTATCCTACTAACATGAAATTGAAAGGATGATCAAAAAAAGATTGAGCAATCTGATTTGCCATGGACTGTGGCATTTTGGACAAGTTGCACACAGACATTATTTTTTTACTATCAAAACTAGAAAACATGAGGGTTGTGATCTATCATTTGTTATGTATCCCTCCTTTTCTCTTGGTTTGAATTTGTGCTTTAGGAACCAACAATATTTTCCTAATCTAATCTACTGACAAGTCAAGATTAAATGGTTTGACAAGTCCTCCACTAACCTATCAGCAGGAATTCAAAACATGTTTAGTCAAAATTAGGCTAGATGACTGAACAAGATTCTTTCTTTTAAACTAATAGTGGTATTTAGGCTTGAACACTTTCAACAACACTCTTTTTTGGGTATGGGGCTGTACCTATTCTTTTCCTGCCCTCTTTTACTTCTTTTTATGTTTTTTTGTTTTTGTTTCTCTTATCTTTCATCAAGCAATGATATGTACAATGAATGAAAGATTTCAAACTGGGAAATTTGACAAAAATAGTGTTTTAGCATCCTGTCATTGACAGGACCTCCAAATAACTCTACTCCATTTAACTCTTGTAAAAAGAAAGCATTATTACCTCTAACTGAATGAATGATGTAAGGACCCTTCCACAAATTTTCAAACTTGCCATGTTTGCCTTTGTCTTCTCTTCTTGAATCCCATTTCAGAACTTTGTCTCCAATTTGGAAATCATTTGCCTTGGTTCTTCTGTCAAAGATCTTCTTGATGTTCTCTTGCACTGCTTGTGTTCTATTGTAAACTTCCTCCCTTGATTGCTGCAAATGAATGGTTTGGTTCAACCTTCTTTGCATGTCATTTTATTCTTATTGCACCTCTTTAAGAAGTTTCATAACTGGAACTCCCAAATATGTTGGGAAAAATGCATCCATGCCATACACTAGATGATAGGGAGACATATTGATAGATTTCTTAGTTGTTAGTCTATCAGCCCATAATGCATGCACAAGTTTTCTATGCCATGACGTTTTTTTCTCTTCCAAAAACTTCTTGATGATGTTCACCAAAATCTTGTTAGAGGACTCAGCCAGTCCATTACCTTGAGGGTAATAAGCTGTAGAGTGCCCTAGTGTGATGTGATACTTGTAACAGAAGTCCACCATTCTCTTAAACTTAAATGCTGCAGCATTATCGGTGATGATCTTTTTGGGACAACAAAATCTGGACAAGATGTTGGTTTCAAGGAATTTGATGATGACTAAGTCGGTGGCATTCCTTGAGGGGATGGCTTCTATCCACTTGGTGAAATAATCAGTGGCAGTAAGAATCCACTTGTGTTGGGAAGATGAGGCAGGGTTGATTTCACCAATGAAATCTAAACCCCACTGTTGAAAAGGAGTTTCAACACTGATAGGATGCAAGGGCAAAGGGAGTAATTTTCTCTTGCCATCAAAGATTTGGCATTTATGTCAAGTTGCAACTAGCTTGTGTATGTCAGGGAAAAGAGTGGGCCAATAGTACCCAGCTATAAGGATTTTTTTAGCTGTCATTTTCCAGTAGAGGTGACCTCTACACTCTCCTTCGTGAAACTCATGCATAATTCTATTTGCATCATCTTCAAGTAGAAATTTAAGCAATACGCCAACAAAAATTTTCCAATACAAATCTTTATCTATGATTCAAAAATTTAAAGCCTTTTGTTTCAAGAATCTAGATTTTGTTTTGGATAAGGTAGGAGGAGCATTAAGGTAAAGAAGCACATATAAAATATCAACATACCAAGATGAATTCATAAATAATTCTTCAATGGGTGGAGCTGTGAATTCTTCCTGTTCCTCTAATGCATCAATCATATTCATGTCTAGTGCTTGAGAATTTGATTCAACAATGAGTTTTGTGAGTCCTTGTCCTTTAATCAGTTTAGTGGGTCTGATTTCCAAGTCATATTCTAAGATAATAGCAATCCATTTACCTATTTTACCATCTGAGTCCTGATTTAGAATGTCTTTAACAATTGTATGTGGAACAAAAGCTATGACATGGGAATGCAAAATGTAAACTCTAAAGTCTTTCAATGCTTTGACCAAGGCAAAGGCTTGTTTCTCCATGATATTATATTTTAGAGGTGCATCCCTCAATGCTTTGCTGAAGAAAGCTATGGGTTTTTCTCGTTCCATTATGTTCTTTTGAAGCGGTACTGCAACAATAGTATGTTCTGATGCAAAGGAGAAAATGAAGAAATCTTTGGTAAAGTTGGGGCTGATTAGAACTGGTGTATGGGTGAGTTCTTGTTTTACCAATTCAAAGGATTTTTTGGCTTCCATGGTCCACTTGACTCCTACTCCTCTTTTCAACATGTTCGTGATGTCTCTTAGGAGTTCAAAAAGGTTTAGTATGAACCTCCTTAGGAAATTGATCTTTCCAATGAAAGATTTTAGCTCTTTAATGTTCCTAGGGTGGATAATTTGTAATATACCTTCAATCCTTTTGGGGTCTATCTTTATCCCTTCCTCAGAAATGATGTGGCCTAAGATTTTACTTTCTTGAAGACCAAACAATGTTTTCTTAGGATTCAAATACATACCATACTTCCTACACTTCTTAAAGACCTTTCTCAAATGAACTAGGTGTTCTTCATTACTTTTAGAATAGAAAATAATTTCATCAAGGTATATTACTATGAAGTAACCTATGTCTTCGGAAAAATCTATGTCCATGGCTCTTTGAAAAGTAGCCCCACATTCATCAACCCAAATGATATTTTTACATACATGAATGTGCCCCAAGGTGTTGTGAAAGTGCTTTTATGCTGATCACTTGGTAGTACTAGTACCTGATTGTAACCTGAGAAGCCATCAAGCAAGGATATCCTCTTAGAACCTACCACCCTTTGCAGTATATGATCTATTTTGGGTAAAGGGTAGTTGTCCTTCAGGGAGGCTTTGTTCAAGTTTCTAAAGTCTATGCACAACCTAATATCCCCTATTTTCTTCCTAACTGACAAAAGGTTGGAAACCCATTCTGAGTACTTAAGTGGGACTATGATACCAACATCATACATCTTCTTTATTTCTTTTTCAACTAAAGGCACTAGGACGAGGTTTATTCTTCTCAATTTTTGTTTGAATGGTTTCTAATTTTCCTTCAGAGGAATTTTATGTCGAATAATGCTTGTGTCATAGGACTTTATGTCCTCATAGCCCCATGAAAAAACATCTTTAAACTCTTTAAATAGCTCTATATATTTCCATTTTATGTGAGGAGGCAGAGTTTTGGACAACTTGATCATTTTGGGTTCTCCTATGCTACCTATGTTGCACTCTTCCACATTAGTTTTGGTGGTTTCTATTTTTGGCTTTTTGGAAACATCATTAAAGTCAAACAACTCTTCTAAAGGGGTAAGACCTCTTGGTAATGAGTCATCTTTGCATTGTAACACCTCGAGGTATTTTTGATCTCGGTCCCTAGAAAATTCTGCCTTATGAAAGTGTCCTAGCATATTTACATCAGCATTAGGAAATGGCTCTGTTTTTTTTGTTTATTTTTCACTGGAAATATTGTTCATGTTGTAAGCTTGGTTTTGGTATTGCAAATTCATTCTTATATTTCAGAATCGTCAATTTGTTTATCACCCTCAAACACTTGCCAGTAATATATGTTTTCAAGTACTGTAGGCTTGTTTTTTACCTTTACAGTGTATTGTTCATTGGCATGGAGTATTTGGCCAGTGCTGGCAGCAAATGCAAGTTCATTGGCAAGGGTGTTTTGAGCTCTAGGAATGGAAGTAAGTTCATACTTCTCAAAAATTTTCAAGAGGTCTAACGCTGCATTCCTATATTCTCTTAGCCTAGGATTATTGGATGAATATTCACCCTTGATTCGTCTAATGATCAGTTCAGAGTCTCCTTGACCAAAAAATTTCTTGGCTCCTATGTGTTTTAGCAAATTTAAACCAATGAGAAGGGCCTCATACTCTGCAATATTGTTAGTGCAATGAAAGTCTAGTTTGTAGGAGTGGCCGTCATTGGTGTTATGTATCCAGACACTAGCTCCCAAAATAGCTTTGCCACAAGAGCCATCAAAGCTCATGTTCCAAGGTGTTTCAAGTTCAACTTCGCCATTATGTTGTTGTTCAAGGTTGCTAGAGTTTTGGATTTCAAGTTCTTCATTCAGTGTTTGGTTTGATTGTTGTGGTAGGCCTAGATCTTTCTCAAGTTCATTTACTTGTTCATCAATGTCATCTTCATTATACAAGATAAATGAGTCAAAGTCTGAATGGATGGAATAAAGAGGGGTGTTGTTTGGCCTATCTTGGCTGCTAACCATATATTTAATGTGTGATTCCCGGTACAATCTCCTTTTTTGGTTAAATACTGGGATGGTAGCATAGGACATGTCCATTTGGAGATTCCCTTGAAGCTTGGCTCCCCACGATAGAGATAAAAGCATGCCATACTTGGGGGGAATGTCAGCCACTACAATGTCCATGACTAGGCTTTTGGCAGGCATTTGTGCCATATTGAGACACGGATCCTTTATTAGACCCAAAAATTTGACTCTACTTGAATCGAAAGAGTACAATTCCTTGTAAGGTTTGGTTATTTCTAGGCCTAATCTATCCATCACTACCTTAGGCATGAGATTGTGTGAGGCACCGGAGTCTAGCATAACATTATGCAAGATTTTGTCATGAATGTTTAAGCTGACATAGAATGGAGGGACAACTCCTTCTTGATATTTTCCCTCTACCTCAGGTCCAAACAACAGCTCTGGTTTGTCATCAATTAAGTTCAAAGTGTCAGTGTCATTTCCTATATTCAAAGCTTTCAAGACTTGATTCCTATATACATTTTGGGTTACCAGTTTAGTAAGGGGCAGGCTTATTTTGATCTTGAAAATCTCTCCCTCAAGACTGAAAGGTGCTAGTGTTTTTGACATATTTACATCTGTTTTTTCACACATAGTCTTTTCAGCAATTTTGGTTTGCTGAGTTTTATTAGGACTGACATTTAGAGCAGATTTTCCAGGGCCACTACTAGGGCAGCTTGGGTCACCATTTTGTTGGCTATTTTTTTCTTTGTTTTGATCAGGTTTCTTATTCATTATGGTGGTTTTTTCTATTGTTTTCTTAATGATTTTTTTAGGGGCTTTCTTAACAACAATTTCTAATTTTTTCCTTTTGGAGGCATATTGATTTTCTTACTCCTATGGTCATATTTACTATGAACTTCCATTATGGCATTTTCAAATCCTAATTTATAATCTTTAGAATCCTCATATGTCCTATCAGTCTGGTTAGAGGAAAATAACCCTTGTTCTTCTTCTGTGAGAAAAACATCACCCTCATTGTCAGAACCTATCATATTTACATGATTTTCTTCCAGTTCTCTAGTCTCTCTGTCCTCTTCATCTACATAGTTGTCTTGGAAAGGAGGCTTGATTTGTTGGTCATGATCTTTTTGTCTGTTTTGGGGAGGGTCTCTTTTGAAGTTCTGATTCCTATTTCAGTTTTCGGGCTTTTCTTGGTTCTCCCTAGGGGGTGCTCTCTAACTCAAGCTGATTTTCTCCATCATCCTCTCCATTACTCTAACCAGATTTTCAATTTTGGCATCAGATGTGGAGGCCATGTTTTCATCTTTGTATGTGACCTTCTTTTCTAACTTCATCTTAGCCCTCTTCTCAATCAGATTGGCCTCTACACTCATAGCTCCCCTTTTCATGTCTTCTAAGGTTAGGGTGTCTCTTTCTTTCAATTGGTAGGTCATGTCTGGATCAAAGCCTTCTGGGAATTTCACTAAGGCTAGGCCTTGTGGAGGTTTCATGTGATGTGGGAGGGCATTGTACACAGTATTGAACCTAGTGCAATAGTCTTGGACACTTTCTCCAACATTTCTCTTAAGGTTGTTATATTTTGAGAGGATTTGGAGAGGGTTTTTCTTAATCTCCCACTTGTTTATGAATGTCTGATAGAGGGAAGGGAGATCATGTATGTTGTTAGGAGTTAATTTTTTGAACCATTTTTTAGCTTCTCATCCTAAGATTTGGGCAAAAATCCTCATCTTTATGGTCTCTTCTTCTATCTCTTGATAGTAAAAGGCATCATTCATCCTATATACATGTTGTTGGGCAGTGGTAGATTCAGCTCCGGTAAAGTGAAGTATTTTGGATTGGTAGTCTTGAGGCATGGGCACTAAAGGTTGGGGTAAAACTAAGGGGGCAAACCATGTTGCCATGATTGGAGGTAAGGGAGCCCACAGAGGGTTGGTGAGAGGTGGTTTTGTGAGAGGAGGTGGAGGATGAAGTGGAGTGCTTTGCATAATGGATGTGTGAATGGGGGTGGCAGATGTACTTGGGCCAGCAAACTGAGATTGAGCAGGTTTGGAATGGAAAGAGTTAAATTTTTGGAGAAGCTAAAAATCAAGAGGAGTGGAAGGAGAGGCTTCTCTACTAGAACTTTGCTGAAAATCTATGGGCTCAAGGTCTGTTTGGTCGATCCAAATCTGAGACTTAGTTATAAAAAAGTTCTTTCTATGGTATAAGTCAAACTGGGGATCTTGCAAGGCTATGAGGTTTTCAGGGATAGACCTTGATTTGTTAATGGTCCTAACAGTAGTTGAATCTTGAATCCTATAATGTTTCCACAAAATCTTTTCTAGGCCATCAACTATGGTAGGAGGGTTAGGGTTAGGATGAGATATGGTGCTAATCCTTTACGAAGACATATTTCAAACTCAAGAATGCAGAGAGGCTGAAGTTTTGGAGTGTCTTGAAAACATACCTATCAACAAGGATACTAAGCTTACACAATGATTGACTGGGTTCTATATTTTTATGACTATTTAGTGTATTCCTAGAGGAGTCTATGAGAACTAGTGAAGTTAGTAGGCCTACTGGAGGCTATTGGAGTCGCTAGGTGGATGTTTTTTTGCTGTTTTGAGGATATGTACTTGTGGTCCACCACCAAAAATTGACAAAAACCAATCTAGAGATGTTTTTGGGGTTTTCTGAGTTTCTTTATACAACAGTAAGACTTTAATGAGTTTTCTCTAGTTGAGTCATCATGTTGCTAGTATGGTGAATTAATTAGATAGTACTCTTGGCTAACACTTGATTTTCTAAGTCTAATAGGGATTTGAGAGTTATTAAAGGATGTCTAATTTTGTTAATTACTAGGTCCCACCATGATCGCCATTATGTTAGGCGATGAGGTGGTGATGAATCACTGGATATTATTTGACAAGGGTTTTTTGAACTCTTTTAAGGATGTATAGGCTTGTTACTTAATAAGAAGGTCCCACCACGATCGCCATTATGTTAGGTCCCCATAATTTGTTAGATTGGTGAGAACAAATGAACAGGGGTAACATCAAACCAGTATTTGGTTTCCTAGGACCTAGCCTTCCCAGACTCAGAGAGGGCTCTCTCTATAAAGATGTAAAGGATGTGATCTTGATTGTTTTTAAGGGTTTTGATTTTAGGCTAGTTATTAGGTTTAGGGTTTGTTTGTTTGTTTGGTTGGGTAGGTGGTTTATCAAGTAAAATGGGTAGAGTGAGAGCGGTTCAGACCATTGCGCTATGGAGTCTACAAAGGTCTTGAAAATTTTAATATTAGGACAAGGGTGTATCACAGGGAAAATCTAACAAAGTCAAATAGATCTAAAGGCTTATGTGAATGAGGTGAACAACAAACTGTGAACATAGTAGGTGCAGAAGGGAAGTTAAGAATCCTCCAACAAATACATCAACAAGAATGATATTTATGATTACTAAGCATCAAGAAATAATCAAAGATAGGGCACACCAATAACTCTTTTGATCAAACTCTAACATGTAAGCATTAAGACAATGATCCTGTGAACTATAGAAGGCAAACAACTTGTAAATCTTCTAGTGATTTCACCTTCAAGATAAGAAAACATTTAAGATAAACATATAGTAGAGATCTAATAATAAGGAACTCCTAACTTCATCAATCAATATATTAAGACCTCCAAATCAAATTTTTAAGATGAGCTATAGGGAATGGCAAATCATAAACCTCATTAGCTAAAATTAATCAACAATACTTCAAAGTAAAGACCTTAAAAACGATGTTTAAGTAATGGAAAAGAGCATGGCTAACCATAAATCACTTTGAAATTTTCTTCATTGAATCATTTCTAAGATAAAAAACCATAAGTGGGTCTAGAGAGCAACTAAGAATTCTCTAAACTGGCCTAGTAGAAGAAAACATAGAAGCAGTGAAAGACAAACAGAACTAAGGTGCCTCTAAACAACATTTCTTAGCCTAAACCTTCTGTCCTACTACAATATAAAGATGAAAAATATGATAACATAAGAAAAAAAGAACTAAATATGAACACATCACAATTTAACAATGCTCAGGGATCCTGCAAGCAAGCCTTCTCCAATGTCAAACAATCCAAGCCATTCACAAAAATAAGAGCCAATTTGTCTTCAATATCCAAGTAAATGTATTACTCTCAATAATTGTCTAACCAACAAAATAAAATAAGACCTCCATGCTCTATTTAACTTGCATTGGAGGTTCAAAACCCTAAATAGGGTTTTCTATGTCATAAATAACTCATAAATGTCATTTATGTCCAAGAGACCTTGCAAGGCCCAAGGCACAAAATATATAATGAAAATAAATGCAAAATACCTTCTCAATCACATTTGGCAAGAAAAATGACATTTAAACTCCCAAAAACTCCCAAAATAGCTTCCAGTGTATTTTGTTGACTTTTGTGCAAGGATGCATCAGTGAGGTCCAAGGGCGCAATGCCTACATGAGAAAACTGGGTCACCTTGTAGCTGAAGTTTGAAGGCCTTCCCGATGTCAAAATGGGCTCCGTGATGGCTCATTGGAAAGCCTGTTAAGTCTAATTTCCAAAAATAATTTTGGTTTTCCAGTTGGACTTCATTTTCCTATCCAAATGTCAAAACTCCCAAGGATGGTAAAGGCGCATCGCCGGCCCTGAAAACATGGCAGAAAGGTGAAATTTCAGGTGTTTTTGACCCTTTTGGAGGACCAAATCAACTCCAAATGACCTGAAATTTTGTGAGCATGCTTTAATTGAACTGAAAAATCCAAAAATATGAACCATTTCTCCTGATGATTCCCTGAGAAAAAGTGTAGCACTAAGGGCACTGTGCCCTTGGCCCTTCAAATCAGCAAAAATTCAAAATTTCCAAAAAGTTCCCAAATTTTAGATTTGCCTTGCTTCTTATGTCTGGGATGCTTGCATGGAAGCATAAAAAAGAAGGTTAAATTTTTCTTGACCTTTTTCCTCCTTGAGGGCTTGAACTTTGGCAAGGGCTCTTCTGAGCTTGGCCCTTGCAATTTGATTTCTCAAGGCATAGTGCCTGGCCATCTTTTCTGTAGGCCAAGGTCCCTTTTCATCTTCTTTAGCTGCTTGTTTTCAACCTTATAATAATTAAAGACATAATTTTCCATGTCAAACTTTCTTTGTAGGTATATGATCTGAGCATCCTTTCTTTGGAGCAAGATGCTTGTAACCCTCTCCTCATCTTCATTTTCACTGTCAAGGTCAATGAACTCAAATTTTTGTTTAGTTCCATGCTTACCTTTCTTATCTCCAACAATGACCTTTTCCTTGCCTTTGTTAAGCTTATTTGTTTATGTGGAAGGCATGGTCCCTTGCCTTTTAGAGGCAGCAAACACATGCCTTTCTCCTCTTTTGTATGTCAAAGGAAGAAGTGAAATATTGTTTACCTCAGTGCCATATGTCTTGCTTCTATATTTGTGATCATCTTTGTTTGGATCACTAACTTCTTGGCTCAATTATTCATTTGTATCCTTCATGCTATCATTACTGCTTTTTCCTTTGCTGCCCTCTGTAGTGCCTTTATCCTCTTCACTACCTTTTTTATTTCCTTCCACACTGCCATGAAACTCACTGTGTTCCATATCATTACTGCCTTTTTCAATACTATCAGCCTCACTGTCTTTTTCATTGCTTTCTGCATCATCATTATTTCCACTGTGAACCTCATTGTTTTTACTGTCCTCATGGCCATCATGACTATTTTCATGACTATCACTGCCTCCATTATTACTGTTGCTTGCATCATTGCTGTGATCTTCACTGTTATTATCAACGTCTTCATTTTCTTCACTGTTACCATTAGCTTCACTGAAATTTTAGTCCTTGGTGTCATTGTTGTCATTAGCATCATCATCTGCCTCTTCATTTTTCTCCTCGTTACTTCTGGGAGCCTCACTGTTTTCACTGTCATGACTATCACCATGGCTCTTTGTTTGACTGTCATGCTCTTTGTTGTGTTCCTCCTCACTGCTGCTTGCCTCATCATTGCTAACATCCTCATTTTCTTCCTTTTCCATGCTTTCTGCACATACTTCATCATTTGTTTCTTCCATGTTGACATCACTGCCCTCTGCCTCTTCATTTTCTTCCTCTTTACTGTCCTCTTCTTCATTATTGCTTGATTTATCATTGCCTTCTCCTTCATGGTCACTTGATTGTTCATTTTCATTTTCCTCATTGCCTGATGCATTAGGAGAGGGTGAGGAAGGAAGGTTGTCTTGAGGTGAAGGAATATGTGTAGATGGTGAAGCATTCTCATCAGGAGATGATGGAGGAGTAAGGAAAGGGCGATGAGATGATGAAGGCATGTTTTGATGAGGATGAGGTTGTGGGTTTGTGAATACCTCATGGGCAATGAAAACCTCCCATGGAATACCCTTTTGCTCCAATTGATGCATCACAACCGTCTTGATGAGAGAATGGTGAAAGAGGCTCTGCATTTTTTGTGAAGGGTGTCTCTTTTGCACAACATAAGACATCTTGTCAATAATTCTGTAGAGATAGTATGGAAAATGCAGCATCTAAACCCTAGTGAAGTGCATGAGCAATATTATGTGGTAGGAATAAAGCCTAGAAAACCTCCCCTCACATGTGAAGTATTTCATAATGACCTTCATCATGGGTGCATACCTCTCAAGAAAATGTGAAAAAGTGAATATAGATTTATTGTAGTCTTTGTATTTGGGCTTGAGGAATGGCTCATAGTGGCTTATGTCTAAGCTGGCATGTTTGAACCACTTTTCACCAACACTAGGTATTCCAGTAGCAATATCAATGGCATCTGATGACAGTTCAAAGTTTACCCTTGCAAGATTTTCTTGTTTCTCATGTAGGTTAAGGATGAAGAGCCTAGTGAGCTTAGGGTGACTTTGTACCTGTTGTACTCTTTCACAAAAATGAAAGTGTTACACCATTTTTTGGTCATCTAACCCATTGGTATTAGATGGACCCAAGTACACCATGTAAGACCAGTTTTACCCCAAGTATAATTGCATTCACTATGAAAATAACTTAGTAAAACCACCTTTATTAAGTTGTTTATGGTCTAAACAGGAAACCCCATGGGGAAACATTAAATAAATCCATATTTGTTTGATTTTCCTCAAGGAATAATTAGTTAGACAACAATTTAATTAATATTCCTTGTTATATTTAACCCAAAACAAGGAAATTAATTAGATAAATCATTATCTATCTTATTATTTTCTAAGAATAATTATTTAAACATTACTTAAATAATATTCTTTGTTAAATATGACTAGATATCCCTTAAATAATTAAATAAATCATTATTTATTTGATTATTACTCAACCATATCCTTAAAATGATAAATAAATCATTTATTTATTTATTATTACTTAATCACATCCTTAAAATGATAAAAAAATAATTTATTTATTTATTATTTACAAATAAGGGGATTTGACTCAAGTCAAATTCCTTTTCCCTCCAACAAATATAATAAAATATTCCATAAAAGTTAGATCTTGATTTGGTTAATAATATTTAATTATGCACCAATATCTAGACTAACTCAATATTTTGTTATAAATAGAAGGGTTTTCCCATTCATTTGTCACCTTTTGTTGCCTAAATATCACTCTGGATCTCAACTCTTGGTCTGGCTATTGATCCACCATCATAGCCATACTTTTCCATTTTTTTCTAGGTTTTATACACCATCAAGAGAGAGGAATTATAAATCTAAAGTGCTGAGGACTTATAAGAACCCATCCCATTGAGAAGAACTGGGAACACCCTCTTGTATTTTTCCTCCCAGGTGCCATTAATACAAAATTCATTTGATATATTCTTGTATTGTCTATTGGATGCATGGAGTAAATCTTGTTTTTTCTACTGTTTAATGTCTTCTAATACATAGATCTATATTTTTGAAGCATTTATCTTGATCACCTAAATACAGATATGAAGATATTAGCAACCATTTATGTTGTTAAGGCTTTTTGTTATGCGTAGCTAAAGTGGTCTTTTTTCGTACACTTGGAATTAAGATTCATACTAACAGAAAGCACCCCATATTTTGGAAAAATGTGATAGTCATAGGAGAGGCATTAAGTTCCATTGTGTTTTGAGGCTCAAACCTATTAATCCTCCCCCCTCTATGTTGATTCTTCCTAGGCACTTGGCCTTCTTCTTCACTACCATTTCCTCCTTCCCTTGACATTCTAACACCTGTTGCTTTGAAACCCTAGCTCTGTTTGTGAAATTGATGTGGAAAAGGGTAAGGGAGTGATGGTGAGAAAGGAAAATTTATAAAAATGAGGGATGATTGAATGAGGGTGAGGAAAAACCCTAGATGAATGAGAAAATTATCAATAAGGCACTCTCTGTGTGTTATTTACTTTCTCTTGCAGACAAGTGAATGAGTGTCCTTTAAACAGTGGTGTTTAAGTATAAAAATTAGGTTTTCTTCCTTAGGTCTTGACTCCTTTGACCAAATGATGATAAAAACTTGGAGAGTGCTTGCTGAGCTGCACTTACCTCCTGAGGATGCTTGAAAACCTTTGTTGACAGCTTGGAGATGTTTTTTGAAAGGATTTAAGGGTTTTCAGGTTGTGGAGGCATTCCAGGTCAAACGCACAATGCCTGAACGTGCAGTGGGGCGGTATGAAGGTGGAGTCAGGTGGTCTAAATGTGGATTCGGGCAGCTGAACGACCTGTTGGGTGGGCATAGGTGCAGCGTTGAACATGCAGTAGCACAGGCTGAATGTGGAGTCGGGCGGTTGAACGCGCAACGTGTGCCAGTTTTCTGCCAGGCTTGTTGGTCTTCCGGGTGAATGCGCAGTGCGTACTCACAGGTGTGTAGCGCCATGTAATATTGAATGGGTAAATTTCCCAGGCATGCATCGCACAGTTCCAGGTGCACAATGCAGTCCTGAATGCGTAGCGCTGGGTGAACTTGCCCGGTTTTGACTTTAAACTCACAGTTTCTCCTCCTTGATGGCTTTGACAATTTTTGCAAGTGAACAATGATTTGCTGAAGGGTTAGAAGAGTTTATATAGTCCTTGAAACTTTAATTTAACCATGAAATCCACTTTTATAATGTTCTTTCAAGCCTTTGTCACTCTTTTCACTAATGTTACTTTGATTTTTTGTTTCACAGGTGACTGAGACCATGAAGTTAAATCTTCTTTTTGCTTATTAATGTCTTTCAAAATTTCACTTTGCAGGTAGCATAAAATACATGGAAGTGGTTCCCTTTCTACTTTTTTATAGTTAACATGTTCATCTTGACATAGCAGTATTTTAAACAAAAACTTCTCTGTCTGCATCATGATATTTAATTTGATCATTTAATCATTTTTAGGAATGAAAACTCTCCTTTGGAATTTCACACAGTAACAATTTCAAAATTTCTCTCATTTCCATTATGAGGTCTAACTCAACTCTTTAGATTCTCTGAATCACCTTTTACACTGTCTGTGGGCAAGTTTGTTTACATGATGAGTTTGAATCCTTCTTTAATGCTGGAGGTTTGATGTGTTTGTTGTTGACACCTTTGAGATTGAAACACAAGGAAACATCTTTACAACACTCTTTTGCTGACACCATGGGATTTAAACAATGCTTTTCACCTCCTCCGACCAATTTTGATTTGTAGGTGCCTTGGAAACAATGATTTCACCTCTCTCACTGATAATTGAGGCATGATAGGCTAAGCTTGGAAAATTTTAGGATGCTTCCATATATCAGCTTTAAAAAATTCTTTTACCTACACCATGGAGATCAAACCTTCTTTTGTTCATTTGACATGACAAAAATTTCTTTGGACAAGTTTGGGATCTTTACACACAGTGACATCTTTAGAATTTATTTTGTTCTTACCTTGAAACTTAAAGTGTCTTGTGCTTGGTAGGTGACAAAAAACTTTGGCTTCACCTTTATTACTGATACTCTTCACATCCTTGTTTCTTTGAGATAGTGAGGCATTTCACCTTGGAAACTTTGGGATGATATACACAGTATCCCTTTCAAATATTCCTTCTGCTGTCATCATGGAGGTATAACATACCCCTTCACCTTCTCTGATCATCTCACCAAAACCCTAGGTTTCTGGGATGCTTGAGAACAATTATCAGTGTTGTCTTCTATGTTCTCTATAACCCTTTCGAGTTCATTCATTTCTGTTCAGTGCACCTCACCTTTTCCCCTATTTTATTTATAATTTCTGGAAAAACTTCACTTCATGTTTGGTTTTCTTGGTGTGCCCACTTCATGTGATTTTCTGCATTGGATCCCTACTTGGCACACTGTTGGCCCAATCAGGCTTAGAAACCCCGATTCTTCTTGAACACAAATTTATTCCTCTCCCTTTGCTGTAAATGTCTTCATTTTGGAGCAGGCCTCTTTTCTTACCAATTTTCCGCCGATGGTACTTTTAAACACTCCTGCAGAAATGTCAAAATTCTCATTTGTCTCTTGCAGAACTTGAAACTGGTGTAATGGTCTTCTTAGGATATTTTCTGATCTTTCTTGGACAACTATGTGTTGATATTTTTTCACATTTGAACCTGCTTCTAGCACAGGAAAAATAGAGCTTAAAATTCCAAGGATGACCCTACAACCTATGAAACCCTAATTACCTAGTGGGAGGACCCTTTGATCTAGTTTTTGACTAAAAATTGGTTTGGGGTCTTCAAGTGTAAAAACAAAGTTTTTGGAAAATTGATGTATTGAAGATCCAAAAGCCAATGTACTTTATTTATCTAAAGAGCCTACAAATATAGTTTTGAAACCATTAATGCTTGAGGAACTTGGTGAACATGGAAGGAAAGGTTGATTGGCAACCCTAGATGGGAAGTGGAGTGATGTGAAAAGGCAAAACAGAGTAATGAGGCTATAGGTCGGAAAATAGGATATAGATGAGTGGCACAAGCCCATGAGGGGTATTTTAGGAGTAGCAGGTTAACCATGGAATGGAAAAATAGTAGAATAGTGAAAATTTTGGTATAAGGATAATGAAGGCAATGAGATTTCTTAAACTCACAATATTCATGAATCTTATTTTTAGAAATCTAGAACTGATATTTAGTCATCTATAGATAGCAAAAATTACTGATGACTAACATGGTTGATAAATTTGTTCTTATATCTGACAATGTGTACACTAAAGTATAATTTTTACAAATGGAGAGATTGATACCTAGTACTCTGCACTTCAATATGGAAGTGCCAACTCCTTATGTGTTCATGAAGAGATTTCTGAAGGTAGCTCAATATGATGAAGAGACAGAGAGATTGTATTTTTTCTTCATGGATCTTTTCCTGGTGGAGTATGCTATGTTGAGATCAACACTCCATGCTTGTAGCAACAACAATTTATACTACACAATGTACCTTGAAAGGAATTCCATGTTGGAATGGAAGTATTGAAGGCAACTTTGGGAATCTGCCAAGATGATGGTGCATTATCATCAGAAGGCAAGGGAAGGGAAGCTTACTAATGTTCACAGGAAATACTCTGCCTCTAAATATGACTGTGTAGCCAAGATAGAACCAACTATATTTATTAGAGGCATGGTCCTCTAGGATATTGACAAATTAATAATCATTTAATATCATGGTTTACTAACTATGCAAGCTCATGTCATGTCTTTTATTAGGTTTTTATTTTATGCATACGTATTGTAGTTGGAGTTCATATGCTAAATTGAGCTTTGAAGTGATCATGATGACATCCTAATCCTTTGATGGACAAGAAGAGTATTGGCTTAAGTTTAGTACCATCAAGATTTCAAATAACTACTAAAAAATATAAATTGATGGTGTCTCAATGGCTGGCTCAAAGCAGTGAATCTTCCTCTGGCCCTCAAGCTACTGGGGGTATATCTAGTGGAGCACCTATTAGTGGGGCTAGTAGCAATATGAATACACAAAATTGATCCATTGAATCAATTACAAGTAGAAGGCCGACCATAGTGCCAATTTCACTGTTGTCTACTGATGTTTCTGTTGTATTACAAAGTACCTATTGGATTCGTATCATTTATGGCAAGAAGTTTGCAGTTGATATGTGCTTCTTTTCTAGTGATAAAGTATGGCTACAACTAGCTATACCACCTAAGGGTGGTGCTCTTGAAGGAGACTCAATGCTCTATCCACAATTTCAGCAAGTTATCATGAGGTATGTTGATGCCAGATTAAATACTCTGGAAAATCATCTTAATCCACATTTAGGGGTCCCATGAACTTCAAATAATTTAAGTATGAATGTTGGGAAGTCCCTTGTCAGTAGTGTCAATGAATTAGGCACTGTTTTTCTTGGAATTTCTCAAGCAACACCATTAACCTGAAGGGAAGACACTACATTAAATAGAGTAACTAACATAAAAAATAAGTTGTAAACGCAATGTCTGGCGGCACATAAAGCGGGAATGAATTTGGTTGAATTTCCTAAGACTACAGGAACTGGTCTGCCAGTGGATGACGATGAAGATATGTCTATTTATGTTCAACTTGGGAATGATAGTGGTTATGGAGGTGGTTGGGTCCCTCTTGCTTCTCTTAAAAATGTTTTACGTGACATCGTGAAGTATCTTGGAATTATATGGTCATTTTACCAGTTACTAGAAATTCTACAGTCGACTTTGAAAGCAGATGGAGAATTGGTTGGTTACTTATTCTGTGATCCAGCTCTGATTTTTCATGTCAGGGGCCATGTGTATGAAGCAATTTTTCCTGATTTAGGAGGATAAAATAAACTCCCAATTCAAATTTGTATGCAAGGTATAAGTGTGGAGAATTATTACCTGTACATGCTAACGCAATAGAAACAACAAACACTACCATGAAAGAAAACAAATAGCCAAGATGAACTAAACTTTCAGGAAATTGATGAACTATGTGACTTTTACCAGGGGCCATGAGTATGAAGTAAGTTTTCCTTCTTTAGGAGGACAAAATAAAATTCCAATTCAACTTCATATGTGAGGTCTGAGTGTGGAGAGTTATAACCTATACACACTAGTGCAGCAACAACACCAACCACTACTGTGAAAGCAAACAAATAGCCAAGATGAACTAAAATCTCAGGAAATTGGTTAACTATGTGACTTTTTTAGCAGGCGAGTTATATCGGAACCATATGATGCATTTAAAATTGCTTCCTTTGTCACTTTGTTATTAATGCCAATATGAATTCTTCGAGAATTTTTGAAGCTCATTGCATGGAAGCAGGGGATAGCTCAAGATCAGGGTGCTGATACAGTTCCCTCATAAAGGCCCTGTGTTAAATTATGCTTAGGAAGTCACTTACGAATGAATTCTTGCACAGTAATGTCTCTAGACTATGAAGATCTAGATTTTTCAGATAAAGCAGCCAATGCTTTGTCAAAGAGAAACATTGATTATGATCGCCCACACAATGTAGTAGATTTTGAGCTCATTTTTTTCCTTGATCCTGCTTATTTTTCTCATGTATATGCTGCCAGTGGTGCAGGTGAGTTGCTTCAATGTGTTTCCTTAAGATTGAAATATGCTTTTGGTGAAAATCTAAACATGTCTCTTCTAAGCATGGAAGGTAGTCATCATGGATGTGACAGTGGGCCTTGTACTAAGGATTGGGAGTGCTATAAACAGAGAGTAGCTAAATCAGTGAAAATTGTTGGACGTGGAAGTGGAGTTTGTGGGAGTTTAATGGATGTTAGTCAAGGAAGACTGCAAGCTGTGGCTAAAACATTACAACATTACTTTCAATATTCTTTTCTTCAACTCTGATAGGGTGCAACTAGTAACACCTTCTGTAGGTGGCTTCACATCTTGATTTTTTACTATTGTACTATTGACCTGTCCCTGGCTTCTTTCCTATCGTCCACACAATCTAGTGGATTTTTGGTTTACTGTAGTCCTTGATCCTGCTTTTGTTCATGATTTAAATGTTGGCAGTGAAACTTGGTTTCTTCATTGTGTTCCTGGAAGGTTGAAATATGCATTTGGTGAAAATCCTAATTTCTTTTAGAGTGGAGATTTCTAGAAGTGAAAGTGGATAAGGTGGGATATTAGTGGAAATTTGTTAAGGAAACTGCATGTTGTAGCTGAAAATTCCAGCACTCCTAATGATCTTCTTTGACTCAGCTCCAAAAGGTGTAAATGGTAACACTCTATTTAGGTGGCTATGAAGCTTGAGCTCTTATTATTTTACTATAGCCCTATTTGTGGCTTCTTCATCTTCATCATGCACCATTCGATGAACTGTGGATAATGTCGTAGAGTCTAATTCTGTGAAAAGGTTTGACAAACGATGAAGGATCTTTGGCAGAAAAAATCCATCTGCCTGAAGATATCATTACATAATGTATTCTAATTTTGTTCCATCTAATATCTCCTATTTATAGCATGGTCAAATATTTCAGATGCAGCTTTGACTAACAACAACTGCATTCTTTTAACCAAATTGTTGGAAATGCGAACTTTCCTACAACTTTGTTCCTGTACAGAAAAATGATTCACTTTGGCCTGTAAGTTGATTTTGATGTGTATTAGACAATATTTTTGTCTCCTGTGTGATTTACGTTGGCTATGAAATTCTGTATCTATTACAAGTCGAATATTCTTGTCAAAGTTGTACTATTCCTTGTATCTTCATAATATTTAGTAGATGACTTTCATGTGACAATTTAGTAACGACTAATAGACATGGAAACTCACCAACTATCATGACTATGATTGCAAGAAGAACTGCCAAACTACCATAGGAGAACTTGATGGACATGTTACTTTGAAAATAAATTTGGTAAAAAAGTGGTATGGGAAATAAAATTTGAGCATTATAAAAATAATAATATCTTCAAATACTTGTCATGTTTATATCAGACATATTTTGGAGAGAAACTATGTATTGATTTCTATAAATGTTGAAAAGCTGAGACATGGGCTTCAATTGTCCATCCATCTTTCTGTCTAGGCTCTGTGAAGTTTGCAATAATTATTTTGTTTTCATGAGAATAATTGTGCAACAGTATGACAGAACAATTCTAGAGTCAAAGGTAATTTATTAGAAATTTTTACTCAATGGTGCTGTAGAAAATGATGTCCAAGGATGGTGGGAAAATGATAAATAAAATCCCTAACTTATAAATACAATACTTATGGGAAAATATAAATAGGATCACTAATTTATGGTGTCCAAGGATAGTGGAAAATGATAATGATAAATAGGATCACTAAATTATAAATATGCCACTTCATGGCCATGAGGGACCTTAAGCATCTCAATAAGAAGTCCTTAAAATGGAAAAATTTTCTTAAAATTAGTCTCTGGAAAACCATTGGAGAGGTGATGAATGTTTTTAAAATGCATGGGTCATTGATTTTTATCAACTGAATCCTAGAATTCTTTCTTGAGCCTCTATTGAGCTATAACAAGGAACATAAACCCTTGGCATTTCTTGCATAGCAACCCTTGGTCATCGTAGACCATTTGGCCCAATAACTTGGAACCAATGTCATTATTCTACTTTTAGAAATCTCTAAGGAGCTATTGAGAGAGGATATTGGAAGGTGAGTTTATCATGCTTGGTTTTGTCATGATGATAGATTTTACAGTGGCATTGAACAAGGCTTGTTTGGGCTCTTGGACAGTTGCTTGTAGCTTCTTCAATGCCTCCTCCTTTGTTGTCAAACCTTGGTAACTAAGCAATCATTTCCATGAACCTCTCCTCTTACCAATTACCTAGCTAAATGAATTTTTTTCATAATTTCAAGAGTTACAAGATGCTCTTGTATAATTCTTACTTCATGTTGGTGAAAGATTCTTGTCATTTGGCTAGTTCTTTTTCCATCTCATGTGCTTTTGCATCTAATATCAAATTTCCTCTTGGATCTATCTATTTAAGTCTCTTAAGTCTTCAAGCCTCTCCTCATTCAAAGCTTTTCCCATGATAGGTGTCCTTCAACTCAAAGTGCTAAGAAGTCTTGACATTAAGAAGTTTTGAGGCATCTTAATTTTGACTATGGTAACAACTAAATTCAGATTATAACAGCATAAAAAAATTGGACTTAGGCACTTCGTGTTACTTGGAGTCTTGAGACAGTTCTTTTGGAGTATCACTCAAAGACTATTTGGAGCACTCCCAAAGTCATCATCTATAACAGTAACTAAACATTTTAGAAGTAACATTTGGATTTGACATAGAGAATTCTTTGGAGCAATATTGTTGAAGTTTATTGAAGCACTTCATTTAGAACATCCTTGTTGAAGATTATAGAAGCATCATTTGGATAGTCTCATTAAAAAAAAAACCTTTGGAGTAGTCTTAGAAATTTGTTAAGGAAACTACATGCTGTGGCTAAAAATTCCAGCACTCCTAGCGATCTTCTTTGCTTCAGATCAAAAAGGTGTAAACGGTAACACTCTCTTTAGGTGGCTTCACAGCTTGAGTTCTTATTATTTTAATATAACCTTGTTTGTGGCTTCTTCATATTCATCATGCACCATTCAATGAACTGTGGATAATGTCGTATAGTCTACTAATGTGAAAAGGCTTGACAAAAGAGGAAGGATCTTTGGCAGAAACAATCCATCTACCCGAAGATACCATTACATAATGGATTCTAATTTTGTTCCATCTAATATATCTTATTTATAACATGGTCAAATATTTCGGATGCAGCTTTTACTAACAAAAACTGCATTATTTTAGCCAAATTGTCGACAATGCGAACTTTCCTGCAACCTTGTTCTTCTACATAAAAATGATTCACTTTGGCCTGTAAGTTGATTTTGATGTGTATTAGACAATCCTAATTCTTCAATCTTCTATTACTGTCTGAGAACGTCACTGGTAGGTGGTGATCATGATATGTTAAGATGGTCTGATCTCTTTATCTATTAGAAACATAAGTGAGCATGCTCATCATCCTCCATTGGAGTGATTAGGGATCAAATTTAATATTTAATAAATCTATGTAAACCAAAAGATACATACACAGATTCCTAAGGAACAATTGGTGCACAACCAACTTCTTCTCACTCATGTTAAAATTTGCCAACACCTGACTAAGCAAAGGTATTTCACAGCTGCCGGACTTGTGTTTTTAAGTCAGATCAATTTGTTAGGCTTAGGATATGAGGAGAATTGGTTGTAAATTCAACAACCAAAGTGTTGTTATTAGTTGAATAGTATCCACTCCACTGGTTGTGATTTGAGATAATAACAATAATGATTCAGAGTAACTATTTTCATAATTTAAAAAAACCATCCAATGAACCTTAAAACCAATACCCTGTCATGTGAACAAGTTCTATCAGACAACTTTTTAAAACATCGCTTTAAGATTTCATTTTGTAGGACCAAATTGTAAAACCCATTACCACGAAATCATTAAAACAAAAATCCCAAACATAAGACATTCCAGAAATCTTGAGAAAATATTTTAGAGAGTGCATAATTTAATAAAAGCTCTAGTAAATTTCCCTTCATCATAAACTCTAGCAGAATGTTATGCATTAGAATATAACTAATCTCCAACAAAATAAAAGTAGTAGGGGTTTCCACATATAATCCCATCAGCAAGAAATGATTAAAAGAAAAAAAGAAAACATGCGACATTCAAGACAACTTGACAAACATTCTTTGAGAATGCATAATTTAATCAAACCTTAAATAAATTTTTCCCTTATTCAAAACTCTAACAGAGTGACATGCGTTATAATATATTTAACTTGAAACTTATCTGCAAAAAAATAAAATAGCAGTGATTTCCACGAATATCAATTGGGATTTTGTAATTATAACAACCAACTGCCATGTAAACCTAAGAAAACTAGAGAGGGTGCTAATCAAAGCTATCCCAACATAGATATGACCATATGTTAATGAATAGAAACCAATAGAAGTGGAGACAAATGTAGAATACTGACCAATTCGGTGACAAGAACGTGAAACCCATGTTGGGCATAGCTTTGCGTTAGTGCTTTGGCATTACCTCAGCCTTGCAAAAGAGATGCATAGGTATTGAAATCGTCTGAGATTCCCTTCTGGTGCATTTGATGGAGTACACCCAAAGCATCATTCCACTGGCCTCGCTTGCACTTCCTGCAAGATGTTGATGATGCAGGTACCGAGGTCGACAGCAGTACCAATTTTGAATCAATGTGTTTTGTGGGCATTTTCATGGAAATCCTCCTTGGTGGGAAGATGAAATTCCAAATGAAAAAGGCCAATGTGAAAAACATATTATTTGAATATAATAAATATTTTACTTTTTTAAAAAGTTATTAAAAGTTCTAAATGTTTTGATGTTTTTCAAAAAGAAAGGCAATTGCGTTTGTAAGTTATTTTGTTTTCTCCAAGATAGTGTTAATAAAAAATAGATGTTAATAACCAACCTAGCACATCACCAACCTAGGTTGACCACCTTGAAAAAATATTGGTTTTTTCAATGAGCTAAAATGCCTTTAATGAACACAACTAAATGTGCATGATGTTGAACAAGTAAACCAACATGACATACCTTTAACAATAGTAATAATGTGTCCAGTTTGTGGATTAGGAAAACCAAACTAACATACCTATGATAATCAGAATCGACCATACATGCCTATTGTGATCAACCCTTCACGAGTTCTGTTGATTTCGTGAAAAATTAAGCATGTATGCAACTCTTAGACTAACTTTGATACATATAAAAATTAAGTTTGTATTTACTTGTTAGAATTGTGTTAAAGTGTTTCCCCTTTAAAGGTCACAGGTTTGAATCCAAGGGAAATTAAGGTATGTATACCTCCATGGATTAAATAGTTAAATCATTGCATGAAGGGCATCCATTGCCCCACAAACAAGGGGGTCTCACATGCCAATTTAGCATATACCTATATTATAACTTTATTTTAAATACTATTATTACTTTCTTGTGTTAATATGAGTGCTTTTAATATTTAATATACACTTAAGTAGATTACTCCTTGACTAATTAGTGAAGTATTTAATATTGGATGAGAGAGTTGTAAGGTTGAAATTTCTATACCTCGTGTTAATTTGGGTATTTGTATCATTTCAATGCAAAATTGGATTTCATACATGTCCATGGATCCATTAAAGCCATTTATACATGCCAACCAAAGACATTTAATAGTTGGGTTAGAACTAGTGATTGGGAGGAGATCATTATTATATTCATCCAAGGGTTTCCATACTAGAGAAATTAGGGTATGTGTTTGATTTATGGGCTAATGTTTGAATGATATGAAGAGACGAGTTAGTGAAAGTCCTTCTTATGGTAAGGCCATGCAACTCTTCCTTAATTATTTCTTAAAGTAAACCTGAAAGAAGTGATTACAAATATATGATACATATAATGTGCAAACCATTCACAACATTGCGACATTAAACATTTACACGAGATGCAACTTATTTCATGTTAAATAGATTTTTTCCTTTAAAAAATAAATATATGGTACCATGATATAATAAATTGATTCACCAACATTGACAACCAAACAAATGACCTAAACGACAAATGTTATGTATGGTGAATATCATCCACCACAAACTATGATTATTAGCCAGTATGACACCCCTAAGTTTATGGTCACTCATTGAACATGACTCCAAGAGTTGTTTCGAGCTTCTTAAACTTATTCTTTCCCAAAATATTGACAAGGATGCCTCATTACTCTAGCATTTTTTTCTGTGTCTTTCATCAAATGCTTTACAACCATGTTTTTTTGTTATCCTCAATTAGAATTTCAATTCCAAGTGTTTTCTTATTGCGTGTTTTAAAGGGTTTCCTTCATTCTCATGGTAGACACAGAGTCGCATTCATATGTCCTTTTGTGTTTTGGGGACCATCTCATTACTTGCAGTGGTTTCTCTCTAAATCAACACATGGCAAGTGCAGTATGATCAAACAAAACATATTAGCACCTAAAAGGCCATCGATTTCGAGTTAATCCCTACCCTACGCCATGGCAAAATTTTTGGTTTGAATAAATTTTTTCAATGAATAACATCATTGTGAGTAAAAAGGTAATGTTGTTTGGCTTGGAATCTACTTGTTGCATTAGGGGGTTTAATGGGTTAGGGGTTTAAGGGTTTAGAGGTTTAGGGTTTAGGGGTTAAATGGGTTAGGGGTTTAAAGGTTTAGCGGGTTAGGGGATTTAGAAGTTAAGGATTTTACGGGTTACGAGATAGGGGTTAATGGGGTTAAATTTAGGGGGCTAAATGGGTTAGGGGTTTGGAATTACGGTTTAAGGGGTGAGGGATTTAGGGTTTAGGGGGTTAAATGGGTTAGGGGTTTAGGGGGTTAAATGGGTTAGGGGTTAGGGGTTAAGGTTTTATGGGTTAAATGGGTTAGGGGTTGGGAATTAGTGTTCAAGGGGTTAGGGGTTAAGATGATAGTTTCATTGGTCTCTGTTTGTGCACAATAGTTCTTTATTATTTGTGTCTTAATGTAACAATTTTGTAGGTATTGTTGCTTGTTTCCATGTCTTCTATATTTATTAACTTCTAGTATTTGTTAGCCATTTATTTACATTTATCGATGAAAATGTCTATTGTAATTAAACCAAATGTATTTTCAATCTCTAGTTTCAAACTCAGCCACAGCGTTGTCACATAATTTAACTCTGGAGAATGGACATCTGATGAAGTCTCAATAACCACACTACACCTCATGACTACTACAGAAAAGCTTAAGTTTGAGTGTCCCACATTCATGAGAAAGTTGGCGATTATACTCTTGCTCCACCTGATTGTGTTCTGGAAATACCCTTGGTTGTTGCAAAAACATCCTCATGTTTTTGACCTTGTCGCTTAACAGACCAAGGAAATAGATGAGACCAAGAGGAATGGAAAACACTACAAAGTTGGAGAGAGTACAAAATACTGGGATGATTTAAAGGATAAGCTTGAAGAATGTAACAGTGATGAAACAAATGAAATTTGTCCTAATCAAACAATTTATAATGTGAAACCTTCTTCTATACCAGTCATGTAAGACTACATTCATGTGAGAGTAAGAAGAGGCCAAGCGACTGATAGGAATAGCCTGGAAGAGAGGGTATGGTTCACTCTTTTTAATGAAATATTTGATCTACATTTTGTATATCGAAGATTAACCATTTTAATCTTGCCAACAAGGGGGAATTAACCCGATCATAGGTCCCAACTAGACCTGCTCTCGTTTGGAATGGATAATCCCAAAAAAATTTAAGCATTGTTATAAGGGTGAAGGGAATAATTAGTTAGTGGTTAAAGGATTAGGGATTAGGGGCTTAGGGCTTAGGGTTAGGGATTACGGGAATAATGAGTTAGTGGTTAAGGGGTTAAGGATTCAGGGGTTAGGGGTTAGGGGATTTAGGCGCATTTAGGGGTTAGGGGAATAATGAGTTAGAGGTTAAGGGATCAGGTATTGGGGTTAGGGTAATAATGAGTTAGTGATTAAGGGGTTAGGGTAATAATGAGTTAGTGATTAAGGGGTTAGGGATTGAGGAGTTAGGGGTTAGGGGATTCAGGCACATTTAGGGGTTAGGGGAATAATGATTTAGTGGTTAAGGGATTAGGGATTGGGGGATTATGGGTTAGGGGATTTAGGCATAGTTAGGGGTTAGGTGAATAATGAGTTAGAGGTTAATGGATTAGGGATTAGGGGCTTAGGGGTTAGAGGATTTAACAGTTAAGTATTTTAGGGGTTAGGGGTGAGGGGTTAATGGGTTATGGGTTGAGAGTTACTAGCTTCACGTTGGCAATTCATGTGAAAAATAATTGTGCATTGGAGTTTGAAGGTGGTGAAAGGATAAGGCAAGGGAAGATGGGGGAGACCAACATTAGAATCCTAAATATGGTTTGGTGCTGGTCCTAATGGTGGCCTCTAAAGAGGAAGCGTAAACATTGCAGGAAGGTTTACAGAGGGCATGGTTTGTGTGTGCTTGTCGTGGTAATTTGCTGGTGTAGTGTGTTCAATCGGTCCCCGCTGCTTAGTTTCTTAGCCATTCACTACGTCTGGGTTGAGGATAGGAAGTTGAAGAGAAGTGAGATCACTCATTTCCACTTTTATTGGCTTTCAATGAGCATGTTTTTTCATGATAAGAGAGGAAGCTAGAATTTGCAGTTCAGGAAATCTCAAGGGTGGTGGTAGAAAACTAGTTTCTAGTTTCTTTTCCAAATTTCATGCCCTCCAGCATGGGTGTGACTGTGTTTGGTGGATTGGTGTGTGGTATCCATGTGGAGAATTTGGAGGCCAGTCACTGCCCTGGGGGAAGTTACCCTGAGGTGTCGGCTACTTTGTCATTGTTTGTTGTTAAAGTTCCTATGTTAGTTTGGTGGGTGATGGTATTTGGTTTTGCTGGTGATGGAAGTATTTATCTGGTAGTGGGAGGTGTCTCTGTGCTTCCTTGTGGTGGTGGGAGATGACATTTGACTCCTTCACTAGTGATGTTTGTTTTCTATAGTGGGGGGTCTCGTCTCTCGACTCTGCACATAGCTGGATTCCTCGACCTTGGTGAATTATGAAGCCCCTGGTGTGGTGTGGGTGTTCTCCCTCTCTTGTCATCCATGGCCTTGTGGGGGTGGCAGACTCATAAATAATCATGGTGGCTCCACGCCAGGGTGGAAAGACTACGGGGCATGCACGACTCCCTAGTGTGGGTGCGCATGGGGGTGGTGGAGGAGGTAAGTGGGGGGATAACATAGGTGGGGGTTTGAGGGTTCAAAATCAGAGTCGTCAGGGCGGAGGACGTCGTGGCAGCAAGGGGAATCATGGGTTTGATTAATTTGAGGTGAATGAGGGGCATGTTATCCAACATTTTTTCCTAGAGAACGGTTGTGCACTTATCAACAACCTCATGGAAAGAGTGGACACAACTGAGAGATTATGTCATGAGGAGCATGCAGAGTAGATGGCAACATTGGGACGAATGCACTATTTACACTTCCAAGTTCGGGAGAGACTGGTAATTGTTTGGCGAGGCCAAAAAAAACTCATTGAGAAAGTGGAATAGTTGGAGACTTGGTTGGCGCACTTTGAAGGACACGATCAATGTGACTTCTATCCTCCGCCGCATCTAGAAAAAACCCTACATCCATGATGTTGGGCGACTTGTATGCTATTTGGTGATCTTTATGTTTTATATGTGTTTTGGTGCCTTTGGCCCAATCATTTATGGACAATGTCCCTAGTCCCTCTTTTGCATTTTTTTGCATCTGGTGCAAATTTTTGTCAACAACGCAAGTCGAGGTGAGATCACCTATTTTGTAACTGGCTATATGAACTCCTTTTTTCCTACATGAATATAACATTGACTTACAAAAAAACAATGGTTCATACATCATTAAAAATTTAATTAAGTTTCATACTTAAACTAAGAAATGTTCATACCTATTTACTAAATAGGTGTATAAATATATATTGTAGATTTATCTATTTAGTATTTATCAAATGTAAATATGATGATTTAATACTAGATTTAAATGAACTCACATGTTTAACATAAGAAATGTTATATTTATCTAGTTATTAAATGTAAATATGAATATTTTTACTTAGATTTAAAACAACTCACACTTTTAACATAAATCAATGAAGTTTAAAAATTATACTTTATGGCCAAATATTAAATATAAATATAAATATAAATTTGGTTATCTAATTAATGTTACCTTTACTAAAATTATAATGAAGGCATTAGTGTAAAGTTGATAGATGACACATGAAATTATGTTAATTGTAGATGAATCCATCTGCACTGTTAAACTTTAGAGACCAAAGGGTATTCATAATTTTAACACTGTAAATTCAGAGACCCCTTTGTCTCCAAATTTTAACACTGCAAATGGATTCAGAGACACCTATAGTGAAATGTAACACTTCGGTACCAAAATTGAAACTTTCCATATATGGAGTGACACAATTAAAAATTACTGACATAAATGACTAATTCATATACTTGTTGTACTTGTTATTTGGCCATATTTTTATTCTTGGACTATAATAGTCATTTACATTAATCATTATTAATTTTGTCACTTATTATCTAGTCATATATTTTAATCCTAGACTAAATTAGTCATTTAAGTTAGTCACTTATTATTTAGTCATATATTTTATCCCTAGACTAAATTAGTCATTTAAATTAGTCACTTTTAGTTTAGTCACTTCTTATCTAGTCGTATATTTTATTCCAAGACTAAATTAGTCATTTAAGTTAGTCATTTTTAGTTCGGTCACTTAAATTGCTCAAACTTAGTAGTAATTCACTTGAAATAATTGCGGTGACTAACATTTTTAGTCTCCCAGTCATTAATTTCATTATTTTTTACTAGTGTAAATGCAAATAAAAGCAAACATTTCTATCCTAATATTTTGAATTCCCATGCTTATGGTAGATTGCAATTTGGATTTTTTCCAACATAATAATTTTTTTCCAAAGAAACAATCGAACCCATCTATTGATTATATAGAAGGTTACATAGCATATGCAAAAGCATTTGAAGAACTACATTTTCCTTACTTATGAGTAGAGGAACAATGTAGTTTCCGTTGGGCAGGATGATGTTTTGTCGATCCTCACAGCTTTGTCCAAAAACACAAAAAAGTAAATTTTTGTATTATCTCCTTTCAACCCCCCAGGCTTCCACTTTGTTGTGAAAAGGCCTGAAACAGAGGTGAAAATAGACTAATTCTGTTGTAATCATCATCATGACTTTCTTCATGACTATAAAATGGGTGGTTGGCACCATTCCCATTTTTCCAGTTTAATAACAGCATGCGAGTTTAAAATAGAAACAGTCTCCCGGATCTCCTCAGTGAGGAAAACAATCGCAAATAGAGACCAATTTTTTTTTTAATCCATAAGTATCAGTGTGGAAGATAACTTAAAGCAGAGAAATTATAAAAAAGAACAACATATGAGTGAAAAAAAGCAGTTGGATCTTAGTGGGAAAAATGAGGTAGATCGATCCCTCGGATCTGCTCTCCTTCGACCGCTACAACAACCCATTGCCCCATATCTTATTGAGCACCTTCCTTAGATAAGATCCCTGCTGCATGATTATGTTCCCTGTATATGTGACAACCAGATATCTGGTTAAAATAAGCTTTTACAATGAAAACTTCATCAAGCAAAGTAGATAAAATGAAATTTTGGCATCTTTGAGTTCTGTTAAACCAATTGATGATGTTCATAGAGTCCCTGAATATTTGGGTATCTCTTATCTCAAGAAATGAAATCCAGCATAGCAGAAGATGAAGAGCTTTGAGTTCAGCAAAATTATTTGTCCCTTGGCCAAGCCTAATAGACACTTTCAGGATTTTTCCTGAAGGATCATGGATGACAAGTCCAGCCCCACACCTGTTTTGTGAATCAGAGGCCCCATCAAAGCAAGCCCATGGAATATCCCATCTAATGTGCTCCTGAACAATAAATCGGGGTCGAGGAGGGGTAGTTGGTAGGGGAATGAATTCAAATATGGACACACTCTCAGTAGCAAGGTGGTTGATAGGGAAGGAGGTGTCTTGTAAGATGATTCAGTTCCTAGCAATCCAAGTCCCCCAGGCAACAAGAAGAGGGAGGTTTTTGACTCTATCATCTGGAGAAACCTACCACCAATGATCCCAGGTAGCCCTCACATCATTACCTTCTCACCACTGAGACAGTTTAAGGAGCCTTAGCATCTCTGTCCAGAGATGCATATTGAAAGGGAAGGAAAGAAAGAGATGGTGTGAAGACTCCAAATTGGATTTACATAATGAGCACAAACCTGGCCCAATCTGCCCCCTATGCTGAAGAAAATCCCAGGTGGGGATCTTATTCTGTAGAATGCACCAAAATAAAATATTTCTTTTTGTCGATCCCTTCAGAAGCCATAGGTACTTGTACCACCATTCTGGTTCCCCCCAACCTTTCTGAGCCATTAGCCATTTATACCCAAAATTTGGGGAGAACCTACCCGATGGAGCGTTGACCCACTTCAATTCATCTTGTCTATCATGAAGTCTGACGTTAGAATTTTGAATATCATTTATAAACCCATGCCACTCCTCCAACCACCTATCCTCCAGCTAAAGGGCTTCCCCAGAAAGCCACTCTTGCCTCTAGATCGTGGACTATCTGTGGTTTGCAACATGGTTTAAGGTTTTGAATCCACGGTGTTCCAGATGGTCGATGAGTTCATGGGTGAGAGAAAACATCCCTAAGCATCCCACCTAGGGGTCACGACCAATTTGAACCTATGATCCATCCTTGAAGTGCCACGGCAGCCCCTATTCTATGATATTTATCGACATAACCATGGCTTTCCAAAGTATGGATGCATTTTTAGAGTTCTTATTCAGCATACACAACCATTCCAGGATTGGCATAGGGTCAATATATTTTCAATAACGACTGAAATCTAGAGATTATCCCGAGTTATGATACGCGAGCCTAGATTTGCTGCTAGAGAGGCTGTAAAAGAAGGAAGCCCCTTTAATGCCCCAACCTCCCCAAGATTTTGGGCAAGTGATCTTGTCCAAAGAAACCCAAGGCATCACCTTTTCCTCCTTTGAGCCTGCCCAGAGGAAACAACTACATATTTTGTTAATTGATGATAGAGTACTTCTAGGGACCCATGAGAGGGTAGCCCAATAAACTGGTATGGCCAAGGAAATCGATTTTATCAGCACCAACCTCCTAGCTCTGGAAAGCCATTTGTGTTGGAAATATTGTCATTGATGGCAAAGGAGGCAGCGCTGAAGCAGAAATAGGCAAAGGAGGCAGCGCTGAAGCAGAAACAGGCAAAGGAGGAAGTGTTGAAGCAGAAACAGGCAAAGAAGGCAGCGCTGAAGCAGAGGAAGGAAAAAGAAGCACAGTGAAAGCAATAGAGGCAGCAAGAAGAATGTCAAAATGTAACAGTCATAGAAGCACAGTGAAGAACCGTTATCGGAAGGTAGAGACAGAGGCAGAGCGAAAGAAGCAGCAGAGGCAGAGACAGAGGCAGAGAGCTGTTATAAAATTCCAGGAATCGCACACTCCAACTGGCATTATACATATAAAATAAAACAAATATTATTCCAGGAATCGCATGACCCATTGGAAATGTATACATATTTATCTATTATATATATGTGTGAAGCACATCATATAAACAATATTCAAGGCATATAAATTAATATATTTAAGCAGAGCATGTAATGTAAAGTGGGACCCCTCCCCAATCGCAATCGGAGATCACAAGAGTAGTGTAATATGTAACCCACACGAAATTGCGATTGCGATGAGAATCTGGACCCGACGGGTCTATAAACCACAATTGATAAGTCTTGCAACTCAAAGTTGCGATTACGATCAATCGCAATTGGAAATTGTTGGGGGAGTTAACATAATCGCATCGGCAAATAACAGTTCCCAATCGCATCGCAGGTAAACAAAGAACGGAACCTAGAGAGGCGGAACCGTGACACAGTGAATGTGGATTGCCGAAAACCACCCTGCCATTCCACACCACCATTATACGGAGAGTGGTATTTGTGGAATCGCAGCGATTCCATTAGAAATTGGCCACGTGTCCCAAGCGGTTTTGATTGAAGAAAAAATTTGCGCATTAAGGATCGGCGGAAGACGCCCAACGAAATGTATAAGATCCGTTGATCTGGGCGAAGGCTATCTAATGGTGGGAAATCGCGGGACTTGCACGAGGTTTAATTAAGGTGCGTGGACGATAAGTCAAGTATGGTGTGTGCATTCGATTGGTGGTTGATGGCATTATGGGTCCGGCGGAAATATACGTAATGAAGTTGGGTTATTAATTTAGTAGAAGGCCCGACGGGGTATAAAAGAACTTATGTATAACGGCGGAGACATATTAACCTATGTAATGGATTGAATACAATATAGTTTAAATATTTATCACCGAGGGATATATGATAAGGTTGATCGTATATATATATATATATATATATATATATATTCGACGCCGGGTTATTTGCATTGATATATAATAAGGTTGCGAGAGAAAATTATTAGAAGAGGCATTAAAATAAACCCTTAGATTTATTGATTATTATCTGAGTGCCAACCAAGAAAATAGCCAGCCTTACTTAATTGAAATTTCCAACATGAAACAACAGAGGATTGTGAGATTGCGAGTTGATTGGGCAATAAAGTGTTGGGATGCAATTGCACATAGTTGAGGTCGAAGTTGAAAAAACTGGGATGTGGGGAAAGCAACAGTTACACGTATGCAATATTTACACCACAGCAGAGGACAGAAAAGACAAACACAGCCAAAGAAAAGACAAATGTATAGCTATTCAAAGGATAAGTGAGTTGAACTGAAGTTCACATTGTAATTCGACTGTAAATGTTTTAATTGTCTTTATTGTTTGTGATGCATTGGAAAGTCTCCAAGAGAGAATAAAATCCCACTGTAGTATGAAATTTATTATGATTTTTAAATTGAGTTGGACAAAGTAATGAGGAGGCAGAAGACCAAGGGGTATGACCATTCATTTCGAATTCCTAGAGGAACACAAACAATCATGTGAGAATTTCTATATAATATCAATTTGATAAGCTCAGTAAAAGTGTTAGAGAGTGAGAGGGAGAGCAAATATTGAGAATGCAGAATATAGAAGAATAAGGCAGAGAAGATTAAGAGAAGGAGAGCAGAAAGAGAAGCTACAGAATAGAGCTGATATCTGAAGTAAATCAGCAAACATTCAGTTTGATAAATTGAAGGGAGTTGGTGCTTCCTTGCAAGTTGTAGCTTGCAGAATTGAGGTAGGAGCCTCCTGTAGGTTGGTGCCTGCAGAAAAACAGTGGTGAGAGGGAGTTTGAGCTTGCCTTTGCATCACAACAATAATTAGATGTGGTTTTCTCCCTTTATGGGTTTCCACTTATATCTGGTCTCTGTGCATGATATTTATGTATTAATATGATATGTATCATCTGCTTAATACCTGCTACTCTCAAATTAATTCTGCTGCTATATTAAACTAATACTTGCTACTTACATTCTAAGATTACTCACACATTAAATTGGATATGAAATGAAGATGTCAATAAGTTTAATGAAAAGTTTTAAAAGGTCAGGAATGTATTAAACTGATTCACCCCCCCCCCCTTCTCAGTTTAATTAAAGGTTCAACAATTTGAAGCTCCAGTGTTTCATTCAAGACTCTAGCTTTGCAATTAGCTAGTGCCAATCCTATATGCGGTAAGAGTTTGACTTTAGGAAGAAGCCTAAATATTTAAAGGGATCATGCAGGGTTTTTGCTTCGAACTGTAGCACCTCCGATAATCTGTCCATTTCTGCTACTATCCAACATAATCATACATATCAGAGCTAGCAATTTCTACTAAGAATGTCTCATGCTCCAGTTTTTTAGTTGTATCATTTCCTCAAGTTATCTTTAATAAGCAGTGACACTTCAACAATTAAACTTGTCAGTAGAAATCTAATGGGTGGAGTAAAGTATTGATGACAGAAGATTCCAACAAGAAACTAGAGAAGAATAACACAAGACTTTTTAAATTGTGATACTAACCGGGAATATATCTTCAATATAACAATCTTCAATTGTCATGGTACTATTCCAGGGGAAAAAGAATCTAATTCCCAAAAGCCAAGAAATTATATCCAAAGAAACTAAACATTTTGGCTCCACATTCAAAGGTAAAGTAACTGGGGACTAGATATATCAAATAATTTTTAGAGTTTACGAGTGGCTACTAACACCATTAATAAGAATTTTAAAATAGATCTACCACATATGACCTCAAATGTGGCAATAAGTTTGATATATGCACTAAAAGTATACATTTCAAAATGCATTGCAATGATATAAGAGTATCAAAATAAACTGCACATATATAAATATTCACTATCTACTTTTATTCCAAAACAAAATTTAAATAACTTTTATAAATTACCCCAAAAAATATGTCAAAATTTCCATTAATTTTCATGAATATCCGTGGTTGTCAGTTCCTCGGAAGGTGGTTGTTAAGTGAAATCTTGCCCAAAACAAACAAAAATTAATAGGAGACGGATATGAAAAATACCCTTACCTTTTTCTCCTTTAATGAATGCAGTCTTCTCTTTAAAAAGGTCTAAAAGTATAAGCACTTATCTATTAAATCACAAATAGAACAACGACTATGGGAAAATAAGAACTTCACTAGTGGAGGACAAAATTTTTCCGCAACACAAAGAGGCAAATAAAGCCTGTCATCGGTGCTAGTGTTACTTGTAGTGAGCATTTTAAAAATATAATTATTTGGTTGCTTCCTTGGTGTGTCAAGGTCAGAACCAAGATAACAATATTTTTTCTCTTGTTTCACAATATCATCAATATTTAGCTCCCTGCACAAATGGAACTAGTAACAAAGCATTTCTCACTAAAATTGGAAATTACGGAAAAGAAAAAATAATGAAACTAAAAATGTCTTACAACATTAAGAGGTTACAATTTCATTTTAGCATATACGTCATCTTTTTCCACATCTTCCTGGGATTCAATAAGGTTTTTATTAAATTTTAAATCTTGTATATCTAACAATATGAATAAAAGTTTTCACAACCAAAGCAAGGATGAAATGCAGAGAACCCACATGCATTGTAATAGTGTGAAGTTGGCAGATCAATTGAGTTGGAAGATTCGGATAATTGGATATATGAGCATCAAGCTCCTTGTTTGCTGAAGCAGCTACATTAAATCACATTTATTATTATCAGTTTCATTACGTAACATTAAAATTTCAAAATAATGGGGTCACATTTTATGATTACAAGAAGATAGGCATTCATTATTTTTAGTCATTTGTATCCAAAAGAAGATTTCAAATTAAAAATTAGTGAGAAACCACCTCACCTGCTCATTGTGACCCTATGGAAAATACACAACCTTGCTCCCAACAACAGGTAAGGACACAAGCAATCTGACATAGGCATGCCAAAGCTCTGAATTAAGGCATCTCCTTTCCCCTTCTTTATGTGACCTGAACAAAAAAATTGTCAATTGGATATTCCTTTATAAACCTCTCAACATTATAATAGTAACTGTGTAAAGCAATATGATATTATGAATGTAAAATTTGCAGTATAAAGCACATTAACTTGAAAAATATTCCAAATGATAGTATCTTCCATAGAAATTTTTACATAAATTATTTTTATAAGGTGTTACAGTTTGATATGATGAGTTAATTTAACATTCTTCTCTATCTCAATTGCATCTCAATATGCAATTCTAGAATCCAAACAAAATTCACTGAAAAGCAAAATAATTCTAACTAGAGTAATGGGCGCATTAAAAATCTAAGAAGCACCATTTTCACGTTTAGGCTCTTAATAGGATTTAAGTAGCAAGTCATTACATATATATATTTTATTTAACATTCCATGAGACTTTGTGGCCATATGGGAGAATTAAAATCTTACATCATGCGTGACATTTTAAAATATATTAATGTCAAAAATGGCAACAAACAAAGATGGAGGTGAAAATATGGTAACCAAATCTTGGTCCCAACCTACTCATCTGATTATTATACTGTTAACCAAATCATAATGCTCTGCAAGTTATTCAAGAAATAAAATCTAATATATGAAGGAAAGTAAAACCAATTCTGAATTAAAAGTTGTTTCCCTGAAACCAGTGTACTCTCATAAACCCTAGTAAAGTTTAATAAAACCACATATGATAACATATTCAAGTCATTTTGTATAAACACAATAAGATGTGAAAACATTATACCTAGGAAGTATAGAAGAACAGTTCTTATTGCATATACCATTCAATGTTTTTCACTCCCCTTGCTGGTATGTTATGGTTCAGTCCATCAATAATTGCCCCTAATGGATACAAAATCCTTGGATATGACAAAGCGAGAACTGTATTACTAGACATGAAAAAATTTGATGTCTAGAGTTCTCTAGGATAGTTTACGGATGAGTGGCCAAAAATTGGGGTTTCCATTGTCTTTGACGTCTCAATAAATGTTAAAAACCAACATTTGATAAATGTTCTTGGTGTGTTGGCTAGTGAGGCAATCTTCCTTGCAGCCCAAGACTCCTCATCATTTGTACCATCTTCTGGGAGCATTGCATACCTCTTACTGTAAAGTAATAAGGAGATAGGGCCATCCAATATGACACAAGTCATTAAATATAATGTATCTAATTGTAAAGTATCAAGAATTCCATTGAGCATGTACAATAAGTGAAACAAAAACGAATAAAAAATAGGTGAAGATAAAAGAAAAGGATAAATTTATAGCAATTTAACAAAAAATAAAAAAAAATTACACAAAAAAACCCTAATACTTAACAACATTATCCATTGTATAGATACCAATATCAAAGAAAAATTGAGAATTTAACAACAAAAACCTTAAAACATGCTTATAAAATGAGGAAAACTGAATAACAAATATAAGAAGATAAAACAAAAGGATAAACTTATAGAAATTTAACAAAAAATAACTAAAATAAATAAATTACACAAAAAAATCCATAATACATAATAACATTATCCATTGTATAGATACCAATCTCAAAGAAAAAAGAGAATTTAACAACAACAACATCAAAACATGCTTATAAAATGAGGAATAATATGGAATACCTACAAAGATGTGAGATAAACATTTTTTACTTTTATGTGATGGTCGCTAGTGAGGCCATCACACTTAAAATAAGTGCACTTTGAAAAAATAGGGTTTGCCAATTTCATGCAATACCTTAATCCTCTTAGGTTATGGGTATAAAAACATGTAGTAACATAAAGACAAGTAATCACCATTTATCACATGGCCATTGTCAAGAAAGGAGCTCAAACTTGATAGGACTAGCTCACCCCTCTGTCACATGCTTGAAATTAACCCTAGTTTGTCTCTTGAATTCCTCTACAATGGTCTTCATTGGCAAGGTGTGATAACGAGTCACTGAGTGGGAGAAGCTAGCATCATCATATGGAGAAAAGGTTATTCAACTAATAATTATCCCAGTAAGAGCCCATCTTGGTGTCTAGCTGGTATCCTAGAATTCATTGTTGGGCTTACTAACAAGGCTTGTTCAATGTGCATTCCTTTGCTTTGGCCCCCAAAATCCAAGAGTGTATAGTGTGTGTTTCCACTGTTCCGGTTGTTCATTTATTTTCAATACCTTTCCAGTCTTGGATTCCTATTTCACACATACCCTTTTGGTTCTCTAGGTTTTACTTCTAACTAGTTGTTAATTCTTGGTGTCCTGTACTCTCTCCACTAGGGGTATGGTTCTCCACTTCTTATTGAGCACATCTCACTCTCATATTCTCAATTTTGGCTTCAGAAAGCTCTTTTCTCCTGACACCGTAAGTGTTTTTTTATGTGACTTATGTGTGTTTGAGCTCATTTCAAAGAACTAAGGCTACATCCTACACAATTTGTGTGCAACAACTTGAGCTACAAAAACCAGTGTGAGTAGCTGGCATCAAAGTTTGTTTATTGAGTGTTAGCAAAAATTATTGCTAACAAAATTACTTTCTCCTATAATTTTTGTCTCCAACATTTTAAGTAAAAAATGATTTCAGCCCAAAGAGCTAAAGCTTCTGGTCAAGATAAAATTTTCCAAGTGAAACAATATATCAAAGTAATGAAAATATCCCACAAGTAACAAGTAAAATACCTTGTTCATACACATTTCAAAATTTTCACGAAAAAAATACCATTTTAAGGTAATTCAGAGACATCTAAAAAAAATATCTTCAAACAAACAGCGACATGGATCTCATTAAAAAAAAACTCAACAAGAAGATCATTTCTGACAGAAAAAGTCTTCTTTCAAAGTACGCTAGTTTATGGTAAGCTTCATTCAAGGATTTTTGGGGTTGTGAAGAAATTAGGTCATAAGGAAAACAAGAATAAGGATTAAAAATGCATAATACAAAGTCTTCAAACATAGATTAATTGCAATTGTTTCTTGTTACAACGCACGGGTACACAATAAAACTAACAAAAATTAAAAAATAAAACGTATAATTTTAAACCCAGCGAACTCTAGAAGGCTATAAATTAACTGACTCTAGATATAATCACAAAAGGCTAAACATTAAAACCTAAATGCACCAAGATGATGTGTAGAACAAGTGGCATGACAATGTGAAACATAATAAGAAAGATGTTGATTTTATCAAATAAATGGAGCGAAAAAAAATAGAGTTTGACAAAATTACGTGGTCATTGGTTTCGGCCTCGGCGCTTCCAGAAGCATCTTGATCGTCATCTCGTCATTTGGGCTAGACACATACACTGGCTCATTGTATTCATCATCTTCATTGTTTCCTTCCGTCAACCGAGTTACGGCTTCGACCTCTTCCTGGTCCTCCTCTTCTTCATAGGGGATCGATTCTTCATTCTGTGGTCGTTCTTACTTGGAGGAAGTCAGGTCATCTGATGAACTCCTACCACTCTTTTCCATGGCTCGGTTGGCCCAGCTGGGGAGGATAGATTCCATAATTTGTATGGAAATACGGAGCACAAATTTGAAACCTTTTTTTTTTACATAGTAAAACTGTATATTTAATATTTAGATTACAATTACAAACGTATTAGAACCATATTTTCCGCTGAGATACATCTCAAACAGAGCCACAGAGATCCCGATCAAAATCGAGAAAAAGTTTACAGAACATCGAAACACGAAGCCCAGGGATAGTTACTAGCATATAGCTCTACCACCAACAGGGTTATTATAGAACCAAAACATAACATAAAAATAAAAACCTAGCGCAACATCATATTGCCTATCTCCTCTAGCTGCCACTGTCAGAATCACCACCAAAATAGCAAGATCCACCACCACCACCACCACCATAACCACATGTGGAGTACTAAAAAGGTATGCTTTTGATGATTATTTCAGTGGCTTTTTAATAGAATTTGTGAACCTTTTTGTATCATGAATTTGGAAAGTAATAAGGAACTATAACAAAACATGTGAGAATTGATATGCAAGACTTAGCCACTGATAATGGTTATTTTCTGCACAGGAAAAGGAGAAAACGAGGAATTTCCGCTCCAAAGGAAGAGACAAAGTCAAGATAACTGTTGTCCCTCTGAAGGTGAACCGAATGCAAACAAGGCTAAATAGATTACAGCAAATCGGCTCGGAAAAGAAGGAGAAGACACCAGCTCGGCGCCAAAGAAAGGAAAGGATGAAGAATTAACAGTTTGGCGAATCCCTCAGGATCTTCGATCCTGAGGGATCGCTGCTTTATTTATCTCGTTACTTGGACATCTCCGCCGTCGCCTTTATATAAAGGGACAGCACTGTTAGCTTGATATGGAGGATACACTTTTATGTAATTTTCTGTAAAACATCAGCTTTGATTATTAAGTCTCGTTGAGAACTGGTTCAATGTATTTTTGACCGATGCATTAATAAAAGCTTGGTGATTATTTCATCTATGCGTCTGGAGTAACTTAAAGCGGTGTATCCTTGGAGGCTAAGGGCCCGGCCCCGAAGGACACTTGCTTTTGTACCATTACGACTTGACTTCTGTGTGGTTTGTTTATCAGTGTTATTTGATAATTTGATATGCTTTATAAAGTTCATATTACATGCTCTGTTAAAGATTGAATCATTGAGGTTTTTACAGACAGAATCGTGTGTTGACTCCGCATCAAGTTATTAATCCTTTTAAAAGTTAATTGCATGTTCTTACTGTTCTGTTACGGAGCTGTTATACTGAATATTCGTGTCATACATTTGTTGAGGTAGTGTTCTTCATAATCGTGGATTCAGAAATAATAGTGTTCTATTTGGAAGCACAGTCGTATTTCCGTTGATTCAGATTGTTATTCCAGTGTGTTGTGCGCGTTTCTGATTTATCAGTACTGTTCCATAATTCATTAATAGCTATTGCTGTTCCATTAGCGTGATTTGTGTGAATTGCCTTAGAGTGAAAGAATGTTATTTGATTGCAAAGAGTGCATTTGAGTTAATAGATTAAGTTTGGTTACAACCCGCGGGACTTAGTTATTCAATTGCTGTTCCATTCTAGATTTGCTGTTCTATTCCAGAATTGCTGTTCAATCCTTTATTTGCTTTGTTGTTCCATTTACTTGCATTTTTTGTTTTGGCGTGAGAGATGATCTAAGGCTGTAGTGAGCATTGGCAGTCACTGTCTAGCTCCTAGGCTTGTGGTCTATGCTCTAATTTCCTTTCCATCAGTTTCCGAAGGGATGGGTTATCACTGCCGAACCCTTGACTGATAAGCTGTTGAGTTTTCTGAGTGTGTGATTTATTCTTTGAAGTAATTTAATTATAGTCAAGCATCCGTTTACTCTTGTATTTCTTAGGCACTGTACTACTAGCATTACTTTGACAAATGATAGCCTCGGATTGAGTCACTCTTTGTAATAACAAAACGCTCCCGGATTGACATATTAATGTGAGGTAATTAGAGGTGAAAGAGACCCTTTTTATAGCTCCACATTTTGGCGCCGTTGCCGGGGAAAGAGTGTAGCCATTTGTCTTTTTCAAAGTAGTGTACGAGCCTGCTAGGGAGGAGTTGGATCCTAAAAACGGAAGGTAAGAACCTACGTGCGGAGCATGTAAAAACCCTGCTCCACTATCCGCTTTCCTAACAGATTTGTTTTTGCTTTGTTTGAATAAAAGTTGGTAGTTCATTTTTGAGTGCATGACTAAGCAGAAAAGACCAGAAAATAATATCAAACCCCCATCCAAGCCTGAAAAAGCTAAGGGGCCGGTGACCCTTGGCCGAACGACCTTCATAGACGAAATCTATAAGAAAACAGAATCTCAGCCATCAGTAGGCCTCAAGAAAAACATTTCTAAACCACCTACTAGTTCCCTTCAGGCCACAGGATCACCATCTGTAGCCTGTGCTGAGGTGCATAGTCAAACTGAAGAGCAGGATTTTCAAGAAATTGAAAATTCTACTCCAGAATTATTGCAGGAAGGGAACTCTAGCAACTTTTGTGAAGGAGAAGGAGAAACAGGGGAAACCAAGGAACCAAAATCCCCTATTGAAACAAATCAGCCATTAGATAGCCCAGATAAGGGGAGTGCTGCGAAAATCATCGTTGAAGGAATCCAATCTCCTCAGACATCTGGTATTCTCATTATTCCAGATAAAGGAAGCACTATTAAAAATATCCCTGTCAAAACCGTTCCCACTCAACCTAGGAATACCCTCCTAGATATCCCAGAAGGTTATTGGCATATATTCGATCCCATGGCTCAAAACCAACCAAATGCTCAAAACCAACCAAATACTCAAACCTCTACATTACAATATCCTATAGTGGATTCTGCAGCAAATGCACCCATGAAAGCTATCCCTCTTCAGCATATCCCTACATTTCACGGACTCACATCAGAATATCCGGATGCATTTTTATTCGAATTCGATGTGTTATGTAGGGGGTATGATTACACCACCGATCCCCAAAAATTGAAATTATTTCCCTCTACATTAAAAGGGGCTGCTTTAATATGGTTTATGGGGCTAGGTGGAGGGGTTATCAACAATTGGGATCAAATGAAAGAATCCTTCTTAAAAAAAATATCAGGATTATTGTAGGTCTAGAGAATTAAAAGACGAAATATTTCAAATGTCAGCCAGACCGAATGAAACATTGGAAGAGTATGTGGAACGTTTTCAGTACAATCTACAAAGATCTCCTTATGCATCACTACCTTTACCTGATAATGTGTTAAAAACTGCATTAATAAGGGGCATGAAGGAACAATGGATTGAAACATTAAACATTATGGGAAAAGGGGATATTTATCAAGAGAATTTTGAGGACATCATTGACTTATGTATCAGGAGTTCGAGAGGCAGCACAAGAATAAAACCGACAGAATATGATCGGTTTGCAAGAGATAACAAAGTATCAGCAGAAGGAGTAACACGTGCAGAAATTGGAAATTTATTAGAAAATTTAAAAACTGATATTATGGGGACACTAACTACACAACTTGATATTGTGCAGGCTAAACAGAAGCAGCTGGAGGCAAAACATAATTTGGCAATCTTCTGCCCCCGATGTAGAAAAAAACATAGCCACAAGGAGTGTCCATTGGATAAAGTCCAAACATGCGCCATCTGTACAAAAGATCACCTTACGGAGAGCTGCCCCTCACTTCCTGGATTGAAAGCGGTATATAAGGAAGCAGAAGAAGAACCAGAATCGGTGAATTCGATCAACCAGCGCCGCCAGTGGCAGCCGAGACAACCTGGTATGTTTCCGGACTCAACCTCTTTCTTTAAAACCCCATAGTATAATGCTCAACAATATGGTATGTGGCAAAATCAAGCTCAACCCCCATTTACAAACTGGTCACCACAATCGTTTCCTTCTTCAAATCCATGGCTGAATCAAACAAGCCAATCTGGTTGGCCGAATTTCCCTTACACTCCACCATATTGGCAAAATGGTCCATATCCTTCACAATGGACTCCCTCTACTTCACAAAGTTCACCCTGGCAGACAAGCTGGCAAAGACCGATGTACCACCCAGCTGGAACTATTCCGCTCCCTCAACCTACTCTGCCAGCTTTACAACAAAATCCCCAGTCTAACCTGAGACCGCAACTCCCAACCCAACCCGATCCCAATCCAAACAACAGACAGGTCCAATCTATTCAAATCATAGAATCACCAGAAATAGGACCCGACCTGAGGGAGTGCAATGACCTTCAGTTAAGATCTGGACGTATAATTGAAACTGAGGGAGATAAAACAATTCATATTGAAGATCAGTTACCAAGAGAACATCAGTTACAACAAGAGGATGTAAATAAGCAACAAACTCATAATCAAGCAACCACATCCTCTCCTCCGTTCCCAGAACGATTAGCCATACCCCGACCTATACAATATCCTGACTTTGACATTCTGGGAGAATTACAAAATCTGTACATAAAAATTCCATTCCTCCAAGCCATTCAAGACATTCCCATATACGCAAAAACTATCAAAGAATTGTGCATAAAGAAACCAAGGAGGAATATAACAAATAATCCAAGAGTCCAAGTAGTCGGTACTTTATCTGACCTATTGTCTGGAAGAGAAACACCCCTTAAATATGAAGACCCCTGGAATCCAATTATAACTGTTCAAATTTATGGTCAGACCCTGTCTAATGCTTTAGTTGATCTAGGGGCTGCAATTAATATTTTAACAACCACAACTTGCCAAAAGCTCGGCATTACATCTGTAGAACCCACCTCTACTCTGTTAGAATTGGCTGACCGATCTATGGTTAGAACAGAAGGTACTCTACATGATGTCATGGTCTCTGTAGAATCCTGGGAGTATCCAACCGATTTCTTGATAATTAATCCAAAAACCCGACTTGATGGACATCCACTAATTTTAGGTAGACCTTGGCTCGCTACTGCCGATGCCTACATTGGCTGTCGGCAGGGAAATATGACCATAACCAGAGGACCGAATAGCAAAAATTTAGTTCTATATCCTCCAGCGCAGCCAAGTGTCACAATGATCAAAACTAATAAGCACCCTGTATCATACCTTACTGATAACATCATATCTCCATTAACTATACAAGAGGCACTTAATTTTAAAGACCAAACAGAAGACGATGCCATTAATAATCTCATTACTCAAACTGAACCTCGCACACAGTGTCACATGATAGAAGCAGCATTTGATAATGACTTGGAGGAAGATCCTCTGAAAGATACGCATGACCAAACGATACCTGTTACTTCTGTTGCAAATAGTAAAACTGTGGAAATTGCACCAGGGAAAACTTTAAACATCAATGCTAATCTCACACCTGAACAGGAAACTAAGCTCATCCATTTGTTAACAAAATATCAAGAAGCATTTGCATGGGATTACCCAGATATGAAAGGAATTGATCCCCAGTTATGTACACACCACATTTATACAGAAAAAGACGCCAGACCTGTTCGTCAGCCGCAAAGGAGACTTAATCCTCATCTAAAGGATGTCGTAAAAACTGAACTTCAGAAACTTTTAGATGTTAATTTTATCTACCCTATTTCTGATAGTAAATGGGTCTCTCCGCTTGTGGTGGTACCAAAAAAGAACGAAAAATGGAGAATTTGTGTGGATTATAGGGAACTAAACAAGGCAACAAAGAAAGATCATTTTCCTCTCCCTTTCATAGATCAAGTATTGGATACTTTAGCAGGGAAGAAGTTCTTTTCTTTCCTGGATGGCTTCAGTGGATACAATCAGATTCAGATTGCCCCTGAAGACCAGGATAAAACTACTTTTACTTGTCCCCGGGGAACATTTGCCTATCGAGTTCTACCTTTTGGCCTATGTAATGCTCCTGCCACATTTCAGAGGGCTATCCTTAGCATTTTTGCAGATTTAATAAATGATGGACTTGAAGTTTACATGGATGACTTTACACCATATGGAGATGATTTTGATCCAGCTCTAGACACCCTAGAAAAATTCCTACAACGCTGCATTGTTACCAGGCTTTGCTTAAGCCACGAAAAATGTTTCTTGATGATGACTGAAGGACTTATCCTAGGACATTATGTTTCAGCAGCCGGCATTCAGGTAGACCCAACCAAAGTCCAAATACTTTTGCTCATTCCCACTCCTACTACTCAAACAGAGGTACGCAGTTTTCTTGGATTTTCTAGTTATTATAGACGATTTATAGAGCATTATTCGCACATTGCTGCTCCTTTATATGCACTAACCGGTAATGTTGATTTTCTTTGGACAGAAAAATGTGACCATGCTTTCGAAGATTTAAAGAAGCTCGTATCCACAGCCCCAGTCCTTCGAGGACCAAACTAGGACCTACCATTCCAGATATCATCTGATGCCTCAGATACAGCTATTGGCGCAGTCCTTGGACAGGAAGAGGATAAAAAACCATATGCCATCTATTACATCAGCAAGAATTTATCCCCTGCTGAATTAAATTACACTGTTACTGAAAAAGAATTCCTAGTTGTAATACATGCTGTCAATAAATTTAGACATTATATTACAGGCTATCCTGTTATCTTATATACAGACCATTCTGCTATAAAATATTTAGCAAACAAGCCTATCACAAATGCCAGAGTAACTCGATGGTTAATCTTATTGCAGGAATTCGACATCACAATCAAGGACCGGCCTGGCAAAGAAAACCCTGTAGCCGATTTTCTTTCAAGAATACCAAAATCAAGCGATGCAACAGCAGTTGAAGATCAATTTCCAGATGAGCACCTGTTTGCTGTTGCCGTTCAAACACCCTGGTATGCTGATGTTGCCAACTACCTCGCAGTAGGTAAATTACCAAAACATTTAACTCCTAATGAGCGCAAGCAGATTATTCAGAAAATTTCTCGATTCTCGTGGATTGGGGGCTATTTGTTTCACACAGGAGCAGACATGCATATCAGGCGATGTGTTAGAGAGGATGGAATCTTTGACATCCTAAAAGCCTGTCACGATGGACCGTGTGGGGGGCACTTCGCTGAGCGCAGAACTGGACATAAAGTATTGCAGACAGGATATTACTGGCCTACGATCTTCAAAGATGCGAAGAAGTTTGTCCAAGCCTGTGACAGCTGCCAGCGAGCAGGACGGCCTGGTCAAGCTGATGAGATGCCTCTGAAACCACAGTTATTCATCGAACCATTCGAGCGATGGGCTCTTGATTTCGTTGGACCCATCAACCCCTCATCAAATCAGAAAACATATATTTTGGTGGCAACAGAATATGTCACCAAATGGGTTGAGGCAGAAGCATTACCAAGAGCCACAGAGGACTCTGTCATACAGTTCCTGTTCCTTTTATTTGTTCGTTATGGCCTTCCTAGGGAAATAATTACGGATGGAGGACCACAATTTGTTGGGCATAAATTAGCTGCAACACTTAACAATTATCATGTCCAGCATAAGATCACTACTCCATATCACCCACAGGCGAATGGGCAGGTAGAAAGTAGCAATAAGATAATAGAATCAATCCTAATGAAAACCATTGCGTCACATAGGCGTGATTGGGCTACCCGACTACCTGAAGCACTCTGGGCCTATAGAACCACATGGAGGAGCACCACCGTTTACTCACCTTATCAATTAGTGTTTGGAAAACAACCCATTTTTCCCATAGAATTCGAAATCCAAACATTACGGACAGCACAGGAAGTTGGCCTAGATCTAAGCGAGGCACAAATCAATCGACTACAGCAGATCAATGAATTAGACGAAGTTAGGCTCTCTGCATTACAAAATACAGCATTGGTTCAACAGCAGCGAGCTAAATGGCATGATGCGCTCATCAAAAACAAAGTCTTCCACGAGGGAGACTGGGCTCTGTTATACGACTCTCGGTTTCAGGACTTCCCTGGAAAACTTCAGACTCGATGGTTGGGACCATACGAAATCCAGAAGGTGCATGACAACGGAACCCTTACTCTAATTACCATTGACGGTTTTGTATATGCATTCAAAGTAAATGGCCACCGAGTCCGTCTCTATCGCAAACCACTCACTCGGGAATCCTTCTGCCAGCAGCTACACCGAGACACTGATATGGAGATTTTAGGAGAGGAAGAGAAATCTTCCTCACCTGTAATTCATTAAGGGTTCATTTCTTTTTACAATTTGTACATAAGTTCTTGTTTTTGAGTGGTTTTTGTACATAAGTTCGCATTTAAATATTTTCTTGTCATTTTTTGCTGTTCCTTTTCTCTCACAAAGTTCGATTTTTGCCGTTTTAAAAATAGCATCTGCGTGTTTTTTTATGCTGATTTTGCTTGTTTTGATGTTCCTTTTGCTGTTCCTTTTCTAAAGGAACAGCATTCGGGATCTCTGCTGTTCCTTTTTCAAAGGAACGGCATTATTACGTTTCTGTTGTTCCTTTTGGTTACCACTGTTCCTTTTGTTTTAAAGAAACAATGTTCTTTTATGGATGTTGTTCCTTTTTCAAAGGAATGGCACTTTGAGTGTTTTTGTAGTATTTTTATCTTTGCTGTTCCTTTTCCCAAAGGAACAGCATTTGCATTTTTGCTGTTTTTTCTATCATCCGTCATTGTTTCTTTTTCAAAGGCACACCACTAGAATACTTTTGCTCTCCTTGTGAAACAGCCTATTCCTTTTGCTGATCTAAATTGAGGATGCTTCTTGCCCGTCTTCTTTCTAGTCTTTAAGATACAGCTATGTACTTGTGCAATGAATATAAAATCACAACATACCGAAATCCGCAAATCACAAATCGCTATATCTATAAGGCTCTGCATTAGTAAGAGGACAAACGGAAGGACATACTTATTTCTTACCTTTTGTTGACATGGTTTTACTAATTTTGCCCTGATTGGTTATCTTTATCATGCTGATCCCCTTAAACTTTTTTGATTAGTACTTGGGAATAAGAGCAAAGAGCTTATATCTTCCTATTGAGATGATAAGACTTCTTCCACCATTCCTACTCTTAAGGAGTGTTGAACCACCCTTTGTGTATAAATAAGGAAAAGTATTCTATAAAAAAGAAAAATATGTGAACATGATATGTGAAGTGTCCAATGCAGGATAGGGGGTCTCATCGAGAGCCAGCCTACCATGATCATGAGGATGGAAGTGAAGTGGCATTCCCATTATGGCCACCACACCAGGGATATGGTCCAAAAGGTATATCAAATAAATGAACCTTGGAGCAGGAGGTCTCATCACGAGCCGGCCTGCCCACGTTTCGCTCCTTCCTCGTGAATGGAATTATGGTTAACTGGTCACCAAGCCAGCATAATGGTCTACATTTTGACATAACAACATTCCTAAGTATACACAAAGGATTATGGTTCCGAGGGTAAAAAAACAACTCTGCCAAGGTTATGGACACCTGTTGGCAGCAGAGTACTGTTAATGGTATTGAAGTCACCTTGGTTACACCAATGGGTAAGATACTAATACTCTTTTGTTTCTTATATCCTAGGAACTAATCATATGTTATTTCCCGATTTATACATCACATGAACATTTATCATTACCAATCATGGCAACGGAAGTGACCATGACCACTTGAGATTTGGCAAGTACGATACATGCCCTACCTATCAGCCTCATATCATAACACAGCAACCTCTTATATAATACGCGATCAATTCTCCGCCTCGATTTCGGTAATTCGTTGTCCTTTTCAACATAGCATAATTCCATATGCTGTTCCTTTCTGACTTGGTTGCAGACCGGGTGCCGCTCCTTTATTTGCCGGCTGGGACAACCTATCACATTGTGGGGGGGGGGGAGGTTAACCTCATCATTCCCTGAATTACGTGTCAACTCACCATTCGGGAAAGATAGTGTACGACGGTTTGGCATGGTTTAACGGCATGGCATTTCTATTTTCACACAAGTTGCTTTCTGTTGCACTATTGCATACTCTGTGTTTTTTCTCGAAACCTTGCGATTATCACCCTCTCTGTGTTTCAAACAGAAAACGTAGTTGCTGTTCCATTTAGAATCCACAGTGAAACCATGGGAGGAAGGGCAATTCGAAGCGAGCCTCAACATTTGACGATCTCCGCTGCTGCCCGGGAGATCCTGGAAAGAGCAGGATGGTTGAATTATTTCAATCGCCTACAAGAGTCTAATGAAACAGTAGCGATGGAATTTTTGCAGAACCTACAGGATGATCACTCCACAGTAAGGGGGAAGCGGATAGCGGTCACCGATGACATAATTGCAGAAGTTTCAGGACTACCAGCCACCGGACCGGTATGGACATTAAAAAAGGAACGATTACAGAAGGTCATGGAAATTTTCCGGGACGAAGGCCAGAGTTTGACAATTAAGGGGAAGGGAGTTCTGCCAGCAACCCTAGGATAACCCTGGACGGAGCTAGCAAGAACAGTGCAGAGCTACATCACCTGCGAAGGAAGGAAAGACGTGGTAATACCACGACATCTTAAACTTTTAGCTGTTTTAAAGCAGAAATGCTCTGTAAATTTACCTGCACTCCTGAACTCATTACTGCATGATGCTGCACAAAGTATAAAAAAGGCACAGCATGTAGAGTCAGTCGTTAGTCACCATGGGTTAATACGACTAGTTGTTAGTTATGGTCTCACCCAGCAGCAGAGCAGCTGGGAAGAGCTGATTGCAATGATTGAGGGGGGATTGACAGCGCCATCCCCAAAACGTAGAAATTCTATAAGCACACCAGAACGTCCGGCAAAACGCAGAGAATTAGTACAGCAGAAACATGTTGCTAGTACATCGGAACGACCAGAGATATATCAGGAATCGGCAAAGCGCAAGCATGCCATCGATCCACCTGAGCAACCAGAGGAACCCAGAAAATCAGCTCGGTTAGCTCGGATGAGAGGAAGCATAGATAAGCCCAGAAAATCAGCCCGGTTAGCTCGGATACGAGGAAGGCTGGACAAGCTCCAGGAAAGCGCCAGCCAACCAGTGGTAATTGAGGACGAGCAATCCAAAGAGGGAAATGGGGTAGCGGCCAAGCATTCGGAAATCGAAGCAGAAGCTGAACAGGAGGAAGAAATGGGACAGCAGGAAGATAGCCCATTACAAGACCTACTGGGAGAAGATGACTTGGCCGCAGTCCTAACCAATATGGGTAAGTATGGCCAACCTTCTAGTTCAGAAGACCCTCACGACAAACCCCAAGAAGAAAACATGTCTGAAAAATCACATACAGTAGAGGCAGAAAAAGGTAATCTGCCTGTTCATGATGAAGAGGAGGTAAATACTGAACGGGAACAATCTGTTCCCAGGGTGCAAGAGGAAATTCTAGAGGGAGTAGGAGCAGAAACAGTAGTTGCTCAGGAAGAGACAGAACCTACCCCAGAACAGCCAGCGCAGAACAGCGAAGAAGTACCCCAAGAGAAAGAGCTAGAAACCAGTCATGGTCCAAGCCGCAGCAGACAGACTGTTGTTCCTTCTAATGAAACGATGGAAATTAAGAAATTGCGAATGGAACGGCAGAAATTATTGAATACAATAACTCAGCTCAGACAGCAAATTAGGGTTCTGAAAGCAAACCAGAGGGTAAGAAAGATCGGAGGGAAGAAAAAGAAGGCCAACAATCGCCCTACTGTTCAAAACCCTACTGAAAATCCAGCCGCCGTTCCAAACGTTGCTGAGGAACAACAACAGACTGATATTCGCGTTAAAATAGAAAGGGATGATATGAGGACCAGCGACAAGAAAATCCAGACAGAGGCACCACCCTCAGGGGTAATAAGGGTTCTGAACTCCAAACATCATAATAAGAAAGTTCAGGTAAAACTCCCGGCCTCCACTGACCTATGGAAGAAAGATCCGAAGACAAAAACCATGCATAAGATGATGAAGCAAGCCCAGCAGGAAGCCGAACAACTTAGAGAGCAAATGGTTCCCCAAGAAAAATATGAAGAGTTACAGCAGCAACTAAGGGACGTCAGTCAATCCAAAAGCGAGGCCTTTGAAGGGTGGAAAAAGGAACAAGAGGAAGTTGCACAGGTAACCCGTAGACTAGATACTGTTATCAAGCAGATGAATACCTTGTGTTCTTTATACAATGATGTTTTAGCATGTAGGGCCCCTGCTAAAAACTATGCTCTATTTTTGTTAGAACGGTATTTACAATTAAAAATAAAAGCTGTTAAAGCAGGCGCCCCTATACAAATCAACACTGTCAATGACTTTATAGACTGCTGTAAACATTATGGAGTGAAAGTCCAGAGATTGTTGTGTGAACTTTATTTGCATGACCTTGTGCTAAATCAAGAGACAGAGTTAAACCCTGGCCCTTTCATTGGAGACATCCAATTACAAGCATTCATTTCATTCAGGGTTAATCAGATTAAGTGGCTCAAAGCTTATGATACTTTCCAGAGTCAGGAAAATGGTCTAGATTTACGGGTAAGGGCTGAGCCTAGGAACCCAGTGCAGTTGTGGAAAGCTCATAGAAACCTCATAAAGACTCCAGGTGTCTATGAAACATTAGGACCCATGCATGAGGCACTCATTCGAGAGAGTTTAGAATATTTTCTTTCCATCAAAGACTTGGCCATTAATGCAGCCAAATTTCGGTACCGAATCTCTGATCCAAACATCCAGCTCAGGGAACCATTTAAGTATGAGAACTTTGAATTAGCTGCCAACCGTTTGAACCTCTATGGCGAGAGCATTATGAAAGCAGGGTCATCCTGGTTAGGATATAGATTTCGCACTCCAATTATTTGGCACCCTGCACCCGGATACCAGGCCCTGTATGAGATGCCTGAGGGGCAAACAGGTCAGTTCTTTGACTATCTAATCACTCATCATGGTTGTAGGCCTCCGCATGAGACTCCTTCTCCAGCATATTCTCTCACTACCTTGCATGTCAACTACAATGTTTTCATGAGGACATGAAACAAGGTAAGCAGGGGGGTGTGTGGAGTACTAAAAAGGTATGCTTTTGATGATTATTTCAGTGGATTTTTAATAGAATTTGTGAACCTTTTTGTATCATGAATTTGGAAAGTAATAAGGAACTATAACAAAACATGTGAGAATTGATATGCAAGACTTAGCCACTGATAATGGTTATTTTCTGCACAGGAAAAGGAGAAAACGAGGAATTTCCGCTCCAAAGGAAGAGACAAAGTCAAGATAACTGTTGTCCCTCTGAAGGTGAACCGAATGCAAACAAGGCTAAATAGATTACAACAAATCGGCTCGGAAAAGAAGGAGAAGACACCAGCTCGGCGCCAAAGAAAGGAAAGGATGAAGAATTAACAGTTTGGCGAATCCCTCAGGATCTTCGATCCTGAGGGATCGCTGCTTTATTTATCTCGTTACTTGGACATCTCCGCCGTCGCCTTTATATAAAGGGACAGCATTGTTAGCTTGATATGGAGGATACGCTTTTATGTAATTTTATGTAAAACATCAGCTTTGATTATTAAGTCTCATTAAGAACTGGTTCAATGTATTTTTGACCGATGCATTAATAAAAGCTTGGTGATTATTTCATCTCTGCGTCTGGATTAACTTAAAGCGGTGTATCCTTGGAGGCTAAGGGCCCGGCCCCGGAGGACACTTGCTTTTGTACCATTACGACTTGACTTCTGTGTGGTTTGTTTATCAGTGTTATTTGATAATTTGATATGCTTTATAAAGTTCATATTACATGCTCTGTTAAAGATTGAATCATTGAGGTTTTTACAGACAGAATCGTGTGTTGACTCTGCATCAAGTTATTAATCCTTTTAAAAGTTAATTGCATGTTCTTACTGTTCTGTTACGGAGCTGTTATACTGAATATTCGTGTCATACATTTGTTGAGGTAGTGTTCTTCATAATCGTGGATTCAGAAATAATAGTGTTCTATTTGGAAGCATAGCCGTATTTCCGTTGATTCAGATTGTTATTCCAGTGTGTTGTGCGCGTTTCTGATTTATCAGTACTGTTCCATAATTCATTAATAGTTATTGATGTTCCATTAGTGTGATTTGTGTGAATTGCCTTTAGAGTGAAAGAATGTTGTTTGATTTCAAAGAGTGCATTTGAGTTAATAGATTAAGTTTGGTTACAACCCGCGGGACTTAGTTATTCAATTGCTGTTCCATTTTAGATTTGTTGTTCTATTTCAGAATTGCTGTTCAATCCTTTATTTGCTTTGCTGTTCCATTTACTTGCATTTGTTGTTTTGGCATGAGAGATGATCTAAGGCTGTAGTGAGCATTGGCAGTCACTGTCTAGCTCCCAGGCTCGTGGTCTATGCTCTAATTTCCTTTCCATCAGTTTCCGAAGGGATGGGTTATCACTGCCGAACCCTTGACTGATAAGCTGTTGAGTTTTCTGAGTGTGTGATTTATTCTTTGGAGTAATTTAGTTACAGACAAGCATCCGTTTACTCTTGTATTTCTTAAGCACTGTACTACTAGCATTACTCTGACAAATGATAGCCTCAGATTGAGTCACTCTTTGTAATAACAAAACGCTCCCGGATTGACATATTAATGTGAGGTAATTAGAGGTGAAAGAGACCCTTTTTATAGCTCTACACCACAGTCACCATGATCACAGCTTCCACCATAACTGTTGAAGATTGCAACAAGAAACATTGAAGGAGGCATCCTAAAACATCTTTCCTGATCCTAGTTGGAAAGTGATCACCAAAACTAGGTGGGGGCCACATAGGTGATTTTTTGTCGCAAAGTCTATTTTTAGACTATGTCTATTTTTAGACATGTCAATCATATTCTATGAGTTTCGAGATGATATTTGTGGATGGTTGGTCAAGTTGGAAAAATATATGGATTTCTATTTTTAGAGATATTGGGCGGAATCTATTTTTAGACTGCCAGTCTAAAAATAGATCAGTCGAATATTATTAGCTCTTAATAATATTTGGACTATAAACATTATCTTATCCTCTTGGAGCACTTCAGTTCGAGCTACATATGTGGCACATGCAGCTAACATAAGGAATTACGCTATTCCTAAGGATTAGTTGAGCTATTGCATGGTTGACTTTAGTTAGAACTCATGTGGTAGAGTTTGGTGGAGTTGATGAGACAGTTGATGGAGTTGTGTTCGGTTTAACTTAGTTGAACTAGTTGTATTTAGTCTAACTGATAAATACACTAGTAATGAGTGGTGTGAATTAATTATTAATTAATTCACTAATTATTAACTCATAAATCAACTAAAGAATACATCAGTTAACTGTAGTGCATGGACAGTTCAGTGGAGACCAGTGTTAGAGGTGGGTGAAAGGGTGAGTCTACTATCAGTTGTGACTATACTTGTGCATGAGATTTGCACACACATTGATTGAGATTTCCAATGAGGATTTTACAGTATAAGCCAAGGGGATTCGAACTTGGATCTTATACTTTTCCATATTGGATTGCGCAGTAGAGGCAAGCAAATAGTGGAGGAGATTTGAACCTGTGACTTGTTCAGATCTGAGCTAGTTTGTGTGTAGCATGTGAGATAGTGCTGAGAGCTATGAGGAGCTTTGTGCTATTTATTTTTACATGTTATCTATCATTATAATATACAGATAGTTGGGGGTTTTCAGCTGTAAGCTTTCCCCATTACATACTGTGTTATATGTGTGCTTGATTATGTTTTAATGTGTGCATGTGACTGCTTTTATTTCCGCAAATTGATGATCAATTGTAGAAGAGGTTATGTATTATGCATGAAGCTCAGATAGTGTGTAATCAGGATAATCTCAGTGAATAATTCATCTATTATTCAAATTTCTACATGGTATCAGAGCGAAATTGATCATCGGATCTATTACAGTGATTACATTTTATTTCAGTAGACAGAGTCTGTAAGCGGGACAGGTAACCTCTGGATCCATCCTTTATTTGAAAGGTGATATATCCAGTAAATTCCCCTACAGTTGATCTCTGTGCTAGAAATACTTTGTTCTCAAAGATCAGAAGCAGTTGAGTTTTGAGCTGGTGGAATTCGAATTTGCAGCAGTGTTTTCTTGGTGTCGAAGTCAAAATGTCTTTCAACGGATTGCGATTGGAGTATTCCCTTGAAGGCAGCTCAAATTGTATTGCATGGAAGGACATGATGGAGGCGGTGTTAGATGACAACGGGTTGAAGGAGTTCATAGATGCTGAAGTCCCAAAGCCTACTGATGTTACTCAAGTTGAGGCTTGGAAAAAGAAGACAACAAAATGTCGAAGGATTTTGTTGGAGGACGTAAAGGATCACATTGTATCCAGCCTACATGGTAAAATTTCTCCATACTTGATCTGGAAAGCCTTGACAGATTTATTCCAAATCAAGAGCGACCAGAGGAAGTTGGCGCTCAAGGATAAACTCAGGAAAATAAAGATGGAGAAGAAAGACACTATTCCGGTATACTTGACAAAGTTTGTCCACTGCAGGGATGAGCTTCGGAGTGTAGGATTTAATGTGGATGATGAGGAATTGGTGAGCTTGGCTCTCCTTGGGCTTCCGAAGAGTTGGCACTCCTATCAGGACTTTGTCAATGGTCGGGAGAAATTTCCAGGATGGGAGCGACTTTGGTGGGATCTTGTGCAAGAGGAGATAAGGCAGAGTACCAGGGATGGATCTTCATCAAAGGCATCTAATGAAGAATATTGTGCTTTGGCTGCCAAATCAAGGAAGGGGAAGGGCAGGAAGAATGTTTCTCAATCCAGTGTGGATGGTAAAGAGCATGACATGTCCAAAGTGAAGTTTTTTCACTGTCACGAGCATGGGCATTACGCCATGAATTGTCCACAGAAGAAGAAGAACAAGTAGGCTGCTGGAGCTGCAGCTGGTGAGGCTCTTGCCTCACAATTTAAGCTAGGATTCTCATTGATCGCATTCATGGTGTCTAGTGCATTGGGATTAGGGTGGTATTTTGATAGTGGCGCTTCCTTTCACATGATGGGAGATGTGAATATTTTCAGTGACTTGGTGGAGAAAGATCTCCAGTTGCATGTTGAGTTGGGCGACAATGGATGATACAATGCGACCGGCATTGGTACCATAACCTTTCATAGGGAGTCAGGTAAACTCATTATTTTACAATATGTAGTGCATGTTCCAGGTTTAAAGAAGAATTTGATATCAGTCGCAATGTTAGAGGATAAAGGGTATGAAGTTTTCTTCAGTGAAGGAAAATTTTTCCTTCGGCACAAGGCAACAAGAAAAGTCAAGAAGGTTGGGATTCAAGCAAAGAATCTCTACAGACTTGAAGTAGATGAGATGTCTACTGAGCTTCCTACTGTTGGGAAGTGCAAGAAAGACATGCAATTGATGCTTGAGAGGGAGCAAGTTTTGCATGCAGTTAATAGTGAACCTCGGGATGTGGAGCAGCCACAAGATGAGGATCATGGAGTGGGAGAAACCACTCATGTAGAGAAATTTCGTGCCAAATGGGTAGAGGGAGTGCATGCAGCTATACCACCAGGTGAGAGGTGGGGCGACATGCATGAATAATCCCAAGAGGAGATTTCTGGGCAGGATTCATGAGATGGTGTGGATATCATGAATTGAACCTGGCTACGAGGTGCCCACAGTGCAGCAGTAGCATGATCATTTGGATTGATGTAGGCAGATCAAAGTAACAGTGTCGGATATTGGAGCACGAATCAAAGTTGATAGCAAGTGCAGAGTGCATGGGTGTAAGAGTTCAACAGCGTAGTGGTTCCTGATGACATGTGCAATTGGGCCCAGTAAAAGTCGAAGACTTTGATGATAGATGCATCAGACTGATTGAGTTGTTTGAAGCCTATTCAGTTTCAGAGGAGTTGCAGAGCAGATGCATGGAGTTGCATGGCGCTTGTGAAGGTTGCAGGGCGAATGCATGGAGTTGCATGTCGCATGCAAAGACAGTCCTTTCTTGTTGAGAGGGAGTGTTGAAGATTGCAACAAGAAACAGTGAAGGAGGCATCCCGAAACATCTTTCCTGATCCTAGTTGGAAAGTGGTCACCTAAACTAGGTGGGGGCCACACAGGTGATTTTTGTCGCAAAGTCTATTTTTAGACTATGGCTATTTTTAGACATGTCGATCATATTAATGAGTGCCAGTAATATGATATTTGTGGATGGTTATGTGGTTGAAAACAGATGGATTTCATTTTTAGACATATCGTGGAATCTATTTTAATCACAAAAATAGATTAGTCGAATATTATTAGCTCTTAATAATATTTGGACTATAAACATTATCTTATCCTCTTGGAGCACTTCAGTTCGAGCTATGGATGTGGCACATGCAGCTGAAAGAAGGAATTACGCTATTCCTAAGGATTATTTGAGCTATTGCATGGTTGACTTCAGTTAGAACTCATGTGGCAGAGTTTGGTGGAGTTGATGAGACAGTTGATGGAGTTGTGTTCAATTTAACTTAGTTGAACTAGTTGTATTTAGTCTAACTGATAAATACACTAGTGATTAGTGGTGTGAATTAATTATTAATTAATTCACTAATTATTGACTCATAAATCAACTAAATAATACATCAGTTAACTGCAGTGCATGGACAGTTCAGTGGAGACTAGTGTTAGAGGTGGGTGAAAGGGTGAGTCTACTATCAGTTGTGACTATACTTGTACATGATATTTGCACACACATTGATTGAGATTTCCAATGAGGATTGCACAGTATAAGCCAAGGGGATTTGAATTTGGATCTTATTCTTTTCCATATTGGATTGTGCAGTAGAGGTAGGAAAACAGTGGAGGAGATTTGAACCTGTGACTTGTTCAAATTTGAGCTAGTTTGTGTGTAGCATGTGAGATAGTGTTGAGAGCTATGGGAGATTTGTGCTATGTATTGCTACATGTTCTCTATCATTATAATATACAGATAGTTGGGGGTTTTCAGCTGTAAGCTTTCCCCATTACATACTGTGTTATATGTGTGCTTGATTATGTTTTAATGTACGCATGCGACTGCTTTTATTTCCGCAAATTGATGATCAATTGTAGAAGAGGTTATGTATTATGCATGAAGATCAAATAATGTGTAATCAGGATAATCTTGGTGAATAATTCATCTATTATTAAAATTTCTATAGTAACCCCCACCACTGCCGCCCCCACGGTAGCCACGCGAGCCACCGCCTCCACCACCACCCCGTATCCTTTGGATCAAGCTGGGTAAATAGTGATTCTCCTCCCGTCAAGCATATTTCTATTCATTTCATCGATGGAATCCATCGATTTCTCATCGTTGAAGGTCACAAAGTTGAATTCACCTAATCTACCGGTTTCCCCATCACTAATAATATTGGATTCCATGACTTATCCACAGGGACTGAAAGCCTCCTACAGGCTTCTTTCATCAGTGGACCATGCGAGCCCTCCAAATAAGCATCAAAACTCAACATCTATTGAACGCATCTTCTCAGATTGAACTTTAGGAAAACTTGACAGAACTAGAGAGAGCAAGAACGGACTAACATAGGAGCAGAACGAGGACTGGAAAAGGATAGAACCAAAACGAACCAGGGACATACCACCCCATTAATGAGTCAGTGAAAATTTGAAACCCTTGAACCATTGAGGATTTTAAAATTAGACTAACAAATAAAAATATCCTTTGATATATTTTTCAATCGTTGGAGTGAGGCTGGGAGGAGTGGATTTCTCTTCTAAACTACTCAGCTAGGTATATCGATCGCCTAGCCAAGGAAAAGTGAAAGAAAGCCAGGATTTGTAGATATGGTAGTATCGATTGGCACTAACCATTCTTGTCATGATGAAAAGCAACGTGTAAGTGAATAAATGTTGGTATATCTCGATCTGAGAAGCATTGATCTAGGATAGGTGTGAGATAAACACCCATTGATATGGTAGCATACTCGATGATGAACTAAAGGTAGCGTGAGATCACAAATGGTATCAAATTTTGTTGTCATTCGAGTTAAACAGGGAGGAGTGGATTTCAGTACAAAAGAGTAAAAATATTTTTGCAGCCATTTTTTTATTAATTTATTTTATTTTTTAAGCCTTCAATTGGATTGGGAAATTTTCCTAAGGTTTGCAATTTCCCGCCTTTTTTTTCCATGATTTCCTTGCAATGAGGGTCGCTCAAGCCTCTTGAGTCCTAGTTGGACTCTAGTAGGGAAAAGATTCTCAAGGAAGCTATTATCATTAATTTCTCAAGGTTAAAGAAAGAATTTACCAAGGTAATCACATACCTACTTTTGAGTTTATGATCTATCCCTCCTAAACTCAAAGAGGGCTCTCTCTGTATGATTTATATTTATTTGAAATAGATATTACGCTAGTTAATAAGTATATAGTTGGCTTTTGAATTGGTTTTGGTTGGAAATGCAGAGGAAGGCCATTGGGAAATGGAGACAAAGAGGCTTGGGTGATCAATTTGCAGAATTATCAAGCTTAAGTGAAACAGGACAAGGTAGAAATTACTACTGGATCCTTTAGATTTGGATGAAATTTAATAAAAGAGGAAGGAATACTTAAGCGAAACTAGGGAGAATTTAAGAATTCCCTAATCTAGATATAAGAATAGAGGCTCAATCGAAACTAGGGAGCAATGAAGAATTCCCTAATCTGAATATAAGAATAGAGGCTCAATCAAAACTAGGGAGAAATGAAGAATTACCTAATATGGATATTAGAAGAAAACATGTATATTACTAACAGTTAAAGGAGTGTATGACCTCAACGGATTCTGCAGTAAGACTCCCGTTAGACAATTCAGAATTAAGAAAACAATAAAATGGAAACAAAGGAAAGCACATATACAATGAGGAAAACTTCACCAGTAGATATGGCACATGAATCCTAAAACAACTGCTCTTTTATTAATGCAAATAGTCACTTGAACTTAGTGGACTGCATCACCCTGAATGGTGAGGTTCCTGGTTACAAAATCCAACATCTATTATTTCAAATGATGAAGTATTTATACAAATTCTAAACTAAAATATCTTGAAAAAATATCAAGATTTCTTACAAATATCTACAACTATGTTACATAAATAGAACTCAAACATAGGACATTAAAAACTAATGAATCTACTTGGCACTATCTTTGTGAATTGCTGGTGACAAAGAAGAGCAATTCGAGTTTGATAGCAACTCTTATTTGATGAGGTGGCATCCAAGTCACTAATTGTCTTTGAGCTTTTTCTTCTAGAATATTTGAAAAATAGGGTCCCGAAATCCTTTTGTATATCTCAATTCGAGATATATATGTAAAAAGTGAAAGAGTTTATTTTAGATAACTATGTTGTCGAGAAAAACCTCTCTCAGTTTCCTAAAATTCCGCTCCAGTTGTTCAAAATAGGCTCTGCAAAAAGATGTGTAAAACAGAACTTTGCACAGTCCGAAAACTAGGTTGTGAAGATGTGCATGTATCTCTCATTATGTAATACCTATGCATAAAGTGAGATAGGTTTTTGTAGTTTTGCATCTTAGGAACATAAACCTCCTCCACTTTTGCAAGATTTATTTCTGATTGGCCACAATCTTCTCTGCAAAATGATGACTAAACAAGAATTTTTTTTGAAAAGTGCTTTCAAATATTGTTTAAAATTTCCAAAACCATAATGGCTGTTAGAAAAGTGAGAGAGGTTTTTGTATATGAGGATGTTACAAACAAAAACCTCTTTCAGATTTTGAAAATTCTTTCTTATCTATTTGTTTGTTCCATATGTTTTCTTTCACCTGTGTGTAACCTTCTGCTGAGTAAAAGCCTTTCCTCTTTGTTAGAACATTACTGTCTGTGTGATAATTGTTTTTTCTTTTAAGGTAAACCACTCGAATTCTCATTTTCGAGAATCTGGAAGAAACATGTTTTTAACTAGTATTAGAACTGTTTCCTCAAGCTTATTTTCTGCTAACAACCTGCAAAATAAAACATTTGTTAATGAAAAACCTATTTGCAGTGAGGCAAGCAATGGCTTTGGGGAATGAGGAAGTCTGTGAAACGAGTTTTAACTATAGTGGGAATTTAATTCAGTTTGACAATGGAGTGTCACCTTCGCATTTTAAACATAGAGAGGTTATGGATAAAATAGCGGGTTTTAGTTTTTTTTGACAATGTCTTTGGTTTTATTTGCAAATCTGCAGAAATAATTCAATTGCAGGGTTTTGAAACAATGTTTGATTTTCGCATACTACCAGAGTTGAATGATGGTATGATGTTCTTCACATAGTGCAAGGTCAAATTCAAATGGTAGGGCAGTATTATTCGTATAGGGATAAAATTCTTGGTGGTTTTTTGCATCGAGCAAAGATGGTAAGTGGTTTTCTTTTGAATGATGTGATGGATTGTGGAGGCGCCACGTAGCGAGGAGCAGAGCAATGAAAACCACTTATTTCACAAGATTTTGGAATGTTATAGATCTGGCTATCGCGGGTGCAAAAAGGCTTATTGGTCGTTGGATCTGAGGAACGAAGATCCAACGTTGTTGGGTGTTTGAAAATTGATAGGTGGGTATAGGAGGTGGGGCTCGTGAATTATATGCGTGGTGTATTTAACATGTGTTATATAATTAGTGGGTCGAGACTTTAGAATAGTGGGAAATTAATATAAGAAGGTAGGATATATAATATGTGGAGTTAAATAATGAATGTTAATTGCAAGTGTACGAAAAAAGACTACTTTAGCTGTGCATAACAAACAGCCCTAACAACAAATATGGCTGCCAATATCCTCAGATCTGCAATTAGGTGATCAAGATAAATGCTGCAAAAATCTATATCTATGCATCAAAAGACATTAAGTAGTAATAAAAACAAGATTTACTCCATGCATCCAATAGACAAGACAGGAAAACATAGAAGGATGTTACCAGTTCTCCTCAATGGGATGGGTTCTTGGAAGTCCTCAGCACTTTAGATCTAAAATTCTCTCTCTTGATGGTGTAGAAACCTGACAAAATGGAACTCAAAGGGAACTCACAAGAAAAATGGTAGCAAAATATGACTATGATGGTGGATCAAATTCAAACCAAAAGTATAGATCCAGAGTGATCTTTAGGCAAACAAAGGTGGTAAATGAATGGGAAAACCCTTCTATTTATAACAAAATATTGAGTTAGTCTAGATATTGGTGCATAATTAAAATATTATTAACCAAATCAAGATCCAACTTTTATGGAATATTTTATTATTTTTGTTAGAGGGAAAAGGAATTTGACTTGGGTCAAATCCCTTTATTTGTAAATAATAAATAAATAAATGATTTATTTATCATTTTAAGGATGTGGTTGAGTAATAATTAAATAAATAATGATTTATTTAACTATTTATGAGTGATTTAGTCAAAATTAACAAGGAACATTATTTTAAAAAGGTTTAAATAATTATTCCTAGAAAATAATAAGATAAAAAATAATTTATCTAATTAATTTTCCTGTTTTGGTTTAAATATGGCCAGGAATATTAATTAAACTGTTTTTTAATTAATTATTCCTTGATGAAAATAAAAAAAATGTGGATTTATTTAATATTTCCTCATGGGATTTCCTGTTTAGACCATAAATAACTAAATAAAGGTGTTTTACTAAGTTATTTTTCATAGTGAAAGCAATTTTACTTAGGGTAAAATTGGTCTTACATGGTGTACTTAGGTCCATCTAATAGTAACAAATTAGATGACCAAAAAATGGTGTAACAGATTTCCCCCCAGCATGCGAGCGTTAGGAGCTAATCGTATGACCGAAGTACGTTGTAAGAACTCAATCACTAGACACCGAAGGGGAAGTCAAAGAGAGAGAAATATAAGGTAGACCGAAGTGCTAAAGGACTATACCCTAAGGAGGTGAGACTTATAGGTGTGAAAAGTCTCTTTTATGAGTGAGTAATTGTATTATAGGCGGTGGGGGAGGCATACCTATGCCCGTCGAGACAAAGTAAAAAGAATAATGTGTCCAGTAAACAAGGGACTGAACAATATAGTACATGCTGGCATAGACATGAGCCAGGTAAGAGCATGATAATGAATCCCACATACATATTTTTCTTGGGATAACAGCTAGAACTTATACAATAATATCTGAGTACATGAGATAAAAATACAACCCAAATGCCCCTATAAATAGGAAAGGGCTCTGAAAATATGATTGATACATGCAAACAAACAGGCGTTGCAAGCGGTTGAGGCCGACATCATCAAATATATGGAGCTGCATAAAAGGATGTAATGAAGAGGTCATCTGTGCATGTGGGAGGCCACCTGTAGGGTCACCCCCTCATGATGGCTGAAAACATCTCACACATACTCGGGAATCACTGATATCAGCTACTGCATCACTGAACCATCAAGTATACGGATCTCAATCATGCTGGAAAGAGCTAGAGCTGAGAAACAATCAAGTCAAAGGGAAATAAGGATTCCTTTTTCCTGATCCGAGGCACTGAACAAGAGTGGAAGCTGGAACCAAGGTACATCGCCCTCTAGACCTGTCTTCTGGAATGAATGATCTGATGTCGACATAAGGAAGTATGCCATAGGTGAGGCAATAAGGGATCCTCAACTAAGGCACAAGAAAAAATAGTAGAGCGATTGACAGACTGACACCAGGGATGATGATGAAATGGGGGGTACTGAGTAGCAGACAGACGAATTCCCTTGTTAGTGCATAAAGTGCATGGATGGCCTGGCAGCGACTGACACAATATCATGAGGGATAAGGGACAATGGGACTGAAGGCCATAATGTGCGACACGAGAGAGGAACCAAGCAATGAAGGATGGAGGATTATAGCAGGATACAAAGGGACTTGGGATAGACTCCATGAATGCGATGATGACTCAACTTAGATGCTATAAACAAGGGCGACTCGATGATGCTGCCACACAGAAAAGGTCCAATGGGGACCATAAAAACATGAGTACATGATGGTTACTCATGACAAAAATTGACACGCGCATGGACAAGTATGAAGGCAAAGTGGTGCCCCAAGTATAAGTGTTGCAAGTGAAGAAATTCAATTTTGGGAAGTGGTGAAGCGACGCTTTGTGGAAAAAATGTGTCTTGGTGAAGTATCAAATCACAGAAAATTAACAGATACCCATTTGAGTGCTTGGTGAGAGCTTTCCAATGGTACAAACGATTTGTCAAACTGAGCTACGATTTGGCCGCAATAGGCGAAAGAAAAATCATGGGTTTCTCTTTTAATAAGGCATTTTCCCTCCAAATTCACTCATTTGCAAATGTAGTTGTGGTGAATGTAGAGAGGAGGGAAGGCCCTAAATCTTGCGGCGATCATAGCGGACAAACCGATCATTGGAATTGAGATCTGTCAGTTGCAGGTGAGAGGCCTAACCCTACTCTTTTAATTGAGGGAATCAAAATTTTAGTTTAGGCACCCAGAGCTCATGAATAGGCCAGGTCACACTTTTTGGGGTTTGTTTTGCGACCTTGGTAGCAAGTACTGGGCATAAAATTGTGACCTGTCCCAAGAAATGACCTGAAAAGTGAAACCTCTCAGAGAAAGGGGTTTTCAGTACTGTTTTTGGCTAAGATCTGGGATTTTTATGATTGAGGGGCATGGGTTCCCCCAAGCATGTTATGGTCATGCCAAGATTTATTTAGAAAAGGGGAATATAAACACCTTTAAATTATGTGGTGTGCCATTTGTTTTGAGAAAGGGAATGGAGGATTACCAATCTCTTTTGGTACTGCATATATGAAGCAAATGGACTAAGTTTCTGGATTGGCATACATGGTGTCACTATCCCAAAGAGTGGATTTGGAGATAGTGAACTGGTGCTCTCCTAGAAAGCTCACAGGATGGTCAACAATAATGCCAAAGGGATTGGGTTGTTGATGTAAGATGAAGGAATGATGAGGGGTATCATCCCTAGAGTATTCTGAAGTGATATGGGACTCTAGAGGTTCTTCTAAATGGGGAGGAATAAGGGTACTAGAGTTAACACGACTAGATACACTAGGAGAGTTATGGAGAATTTCTTCTCTTGGTCTATCGAATATGGGTGCCCCCTTACCCAAACATTGGGTGTCAATCTAATGGCCACAAGGTGTATGTGGTTCGAATGTATGGGTTTGATGTAAGTGGGGATAGATAAAGTCAGGGGTGGTGACTACTTCCATAATGTGGTCATCGTAATAGAAGATGGGGTGACTGGTGGAAGAAAGACCACCTGACGCGATGAAGCTACCTAAATCATCATCATGAGAAGAGAGGTTCACATGCGCATCATCACAAGGGGTGACGAAAGAACAAGTAGATGAAGGATCCACTGATGTTGAGCCCAAGGTGATCGCTGAAGGGAGGTCAGGCGAAACAGAAGGGGAAGGCCCAGGGGGGTCTTCCATCGAGGATCTCATAGATGATGACAGGTAGTGGACATTGGCCAAAGGCTCTGTCATTTAGAAATCTAGAGGGGGAATGTAAATAGAAGTGGATGTGTCCTCTGGTTCTGCTGAAGCAAAATGCACAAATAAGGGAGCAATGGACTCATTGCGCTTGGCCTTGAATTGGCAGACCACTTCCAAAGAGGATAGGTACTCTTCAAGGCGGGGATAGAGGTGAGTATAGTGGCCATGGAAATCACACAAAGCACAGGGGTGGTTGGTATGAATAGTCTTAGGGTTCCTGGCTGCAGTCGAGGAAGGAACAGAGGTTTCTGGGACCGTAGACTCAGGGAATGTGACATTAATCATCGTCTTGAAATGAGGAAACTCTAGACAAGTATGGGTGGCATGGCCGACGACATCACATAAAGCACAAGGCTTTCAAGGTGGACGAGGAGCAAGGTCAGTCGGGGCAACCTTGTATTTTAATGCCCTCTTGCAAGCTTTTCCCTTCTTACCTAAAGCAGTTGCAATAGGAGGTGATTTATGTTGAGGTGGCTGAGGCATTGTAACAACGGGAGAAGTTATGGGGACCGGTTGAATCAGGGTCAAAGCAAGATAAGGTTTGGGTTGACTAGGCGGGTTAGCGGCTGGAGGATCAAGGTACCAGACAGAAATCCCCAGGGTCAGGTTAGGAAGAGAGAGGGTAGCCATGACAGGTACCATGTATACTCCAGGGGGGAGTGAGGAATGGTTTTTGACTGGAGGGGTAATGGCCAGGCGGGACGGCTACAAGATGGTTAAAGCCTAGAGGAACCGTTCCAGGAGGGTAGAGAGGCTCATGGATACCAGCTGTAGGTGAAGGGCCAGGAATAGGAGGTCCAGAAGGCTGAATCGAAGGGCTAGGAGTAGGCTACAGAGGGCGAGGTTGCTGATTAGCCGAAGCAGGCCACTTAGGAGAAGCTCAAGATGATTTCATCATGCAAAAATTTGATGAGCCGGGATTAGAGACAGGAGGAGGAAGACCAGGGAATGTACCAAGCAGAGAGGATTCTTTGTAGACCCCGGGTGAGATATTGGTCAAAGGATCGATCGTTTGCTTATTGGCCACCGAAGAAATGATGGACTCAGGGGAGGTCTGAGACTTCGGTTCATAATATATCAACTGGTCAATGGTGACTATTTTTTCATTATGAGGGAAGGACATCTTTTGGTGAACTGCAGATGGGACAATAGACATTGCATAAGTGTAGCTATGACCCAATAGAATGTTGTAATATAAGGGGTCATCTATGACTTCTACATCAACACAAACAGTCTTTCCCGCAAGAGTAATAGGACATTTGTGGAATAGGACGATGGTCTGGGAGGCGTGGCCATCCCACACTCAGAGAGTGATCGTGGAGGGGGCCAACTCAGGTGATCTGAGTTGCTTCCAAACCAAAGTGGACATCACACAGGTGGATGCCCCCTCATCAATAATGCACCGGGAAACTGTTGAGATTCAATAAGATGATGGGATTTGTGAAAGTCAGTCACCTTCACTAAGTGGGCCCACAGGGTATTTTTAGGTGTAAGTCTATTTTTAGACTATGTCTATTTTTAGACATGGTGATCATATTTCAGAAGTTGCAAGATGCTATTTGTGGATGGTTGGTCAAGTTGGAAAAATAGATGAAATTCTATTTTTAGAATATTGGGTGAAGTCTATTTATAGATAGTCGATCTAAAAATAGAAGTGTCAATTATTATTAGCTCCTAATAGTAATCTGAAAATAAACATCAACTTATTCTCTTAGAGCACTTAGTTTTAGTGTACATATTTGGAAAATCAGTGGGCTGAAGGAATCATGCAATTCCTAGGGTTTACTGGTGGTTCATGCATGGACGACTTAGTTAGAACTGAAGTGGCAAAATTATGACAGAGTTGGAAGAGTAGTTCATGGAGTTGTTATTTAGTTTAACTCAGTTAATGGAGTTAAACTTAGTTGAGCTAGTTGTATCTAGTCTAACTGAATGATACACTAGTGAGAGTGGAGTTAATTAATTCACAAATAATAGCTCACTAATAAATTGAACAAATACATCAGTTAACTAAAGTGCATGTCAGTTCCAGTGGAGACCCAGTGGAGAGGTAGGTGAAAGGGCAAGATGGACTATCTGTTGTGACTATAGTGATGCATTGATTGCACCACACACACATTGGAGCTTCCAATGAGGATTGCATAGTCAAGGCAAGGGTAATTTGAATTCATTCAAAGCTATTCTTTAGCAGGGATTGCGCAGTGGAGGCAGGCTATCAGGTGGCAAGAAATCAGTGCATGAATTTGCAGATTTCTTCTGATTAGTGTGTGGCGATTGATTATACTGAGAGCTTGATGTACTAATATTTGTATGATATTGTTACATGATCTCCATGATACATAATATATGATATTTTGGGTTTTCAGCTTCAGGATTTCCCGTTAAACGATTGTGTTATGTGTGATTGTTTTTATTACTTCATGTGCTTTGCAATTGATTTTAATTTCCACAAAATATTAACAGTGGAAGGATTCTGTATTTAGAAAGAAGATAAATATTGTTAGGTCAAGAGAATATGGATCTATACATGCATCTTGTATATAATTTCTACATGGTATCAAAGCAGTGTTAATTCCTAAAGATTGCAATTGTGAATAATTGTTGAGTTTGTGCTGGTGGACAATTTGAATTTGCTGCAGAAATTTCCTGGTGCGATAGTTGAGTATACATTGAAATGTCTTTCAATGGGTTTCAATTGGAGTATGCCCTAGATGGCAGCTCAAATTACATAGCCTGGAAGGATAGGATGGAGGCGATGCTGGAGGGTAATGGACTGAAGGAGTTCATCGATAGCGATGTTCCTAAGCCGGGATTTAGCGATGCTGCATTACTTGACACATGGAAAAAGAAGATAGCAAAGACAAGAATAATTCTGTTGGAAGGTGTGAAGGACCATATTGTGTCCATCCTTCATGGGAAAGCCACTCCATTTGCAATGTGAAAGGCTTTGACAGATTTTTTCCAAAGCAGCAATGACCAGAGGAATTTTGCGCTGAAAGATAAGCTCAGAAAAAGAAAAATGGAGAAGGGCAAAAATATTCCAAAATATCTCACGAAGTTTGTCCACTGTAGGGATGAACTAGGAAGTGTGGGGATTAATTTTGATGATGAATACTTGGTGAGCTGGGCTCTCTTTGGGCTTCTGAAGATTTGGCATATCTACGAAGACTCTGTCAATGAGCGAGAGAAACTGATGGGATGGGAGTGACTTTGGTCAGATCTTGTGTAGGAGGAGATAAGGCGAAGTACCAGGGATGGCTCTTCATCGAAGAATGAAGATGAAGAAAATTGTGCTTTGGCTTCCAAAGCAAGGAAAGGGAAGGGGAAGAAATTTCCTTCAAAATTCGAAGCTAAAGGAAAGAAGTAGGATTTGTCCAAGGTGAAGTGTTTTCACTGTCACGAACATGGGAATTTCACCACTAACTGCCCAAAGAAGAAGAAGAAAAATAAGGCTACTGGAGTTGCAGTTGGAAAGGCCTTAGCCTCGCAATTTGAACTTGATTTCTCTTTGATTGCATGATTCGTTTCAAGCTCAATGGGGTTGGTGTGGTATCTTGATAGTGGTGCATCTTTCCATATGATGGGAGACAAGGAGTTGTTTAGTGACTTGGAGGAGAAGGACCTTCAAATTCATATAGAGATGGGTGACGATGGTCGATACAGTGTGATCGACAATGGGACCATTACCTTTGAGAGGGATTTAGGTAATCCATTTCTATTGAAAGATGTTATGCATGTTCCAGGTCTAAAGAAGAACTTGATCTCGGTCACAATGTTGGAAGATAGAGGTTATGACGTTGTTTTTAGCGATGGAAAATCTTTCCCGTGACATAAAACAAAGGATAAAACCAAGAGGATAGGGATTCAAGTTAAGAATATCTACAAGCTAGAGGTAGATGGCTACACTACAATGATGGGCAAAGTAGAAGAAGTGGTGAGCCAAGATGAGGAAAATTATGGCACAAGAGATTGGGCCATCTTCACCATGGTGCTTTGATGATTTTGCAGCATATTTCTACTGGAATTCCCAAGGGTACTCTTGCGTAGTTAGATCAGTGCAAGGGATGTACTATGGGTAAGTTTGTGAAGACTACCTTTCATGAGAAGGAGAACCGTGCTTCAGTGATCCTGGAGAGAATTCACACAGATGTGTGTGGACCTTTCTCGGTTGCTTCAACAACAAAACACAAGTATTATGTTATATTTGTTGATAAATATTCTCGTAGATGCTGGATCTTATTCATGCATAAGAAGAGTGAAAAATTATCAAATTTCTGTGAGTTTAAAGCATTGGAGGAGAAGGAGTCGAGGAAGCAATTGAAGGCTCTACGGAGTGATAATGGTGGTGAATATATCTTGGGCTAATTCAAAGACTTCTATATACAAGAAGGAATTCGAAGAGAACTCATAATGCCTCATAACCCACAACAGAATGGGGTCATGGAGAGGAAGAACATAATGATCGTGGGTGCTGCACGAGCGATGTTGCATGACTAGGGCCTACCGATGTACTTGTGGGCGGAAGCATGCAACACTCCAGTTTATGTGCAAAAATATTGTCCTCATAAAGTACTTGGCATGAGTACACTTGAAGAATATTTTACTGGTAAGAAGCCTGATATTTCTCATTTGAATATTTTTGGCTCATCTGTTTACATTCATGTGACAAAGGATGCCAGGAAGAAGCTAGAGCCAACTGCAGAAGTTGGGATATTTGTGGGGTACACAGAAACACCCCATAATTATCGTGTGTATTTTCCAAACAGTTGGATGACTGTGGTGCGATGGGATATAAAATTCAATGAGGTGAAAGCCATGAAGTTATCACTTGAGAGGGAGCTACACTTGCATGCAGAGGAGGAACTTCTTGTTCCCAAAGATGAGCCTCTATATGTGGATCAGCCACAGGAGGAGATTCATGGAGTGGAGGAGTCCACTCATGCAGAACCAAACATCAGACAAGGCAGAAAGTGTACCACAGAAGCTGAGAGATTGAAGCTTGATGCGGCACAGAATGTAGGAGTCCCTACATCACAACGCAGAAAGAGATAATCACCTGACCGATTTACTAGATACATGGCTCTGATGAGCAAGTGTATCGTGACAGAGCCATCTTCTTTTGAAGAAGCAGTGTAGGAGCCCACATGGGTAGATGCCATGGTGGAGGAGTATGACTCCATTATAAGAAGCAATGCTTGGGAGATTTTTCCAAGGCTGGTTGGTAAATTAGTTGTAGGATCAAGATGGATCTACAAGGTAAAGAAAGCTTCTGATGGGAGCGTTGAGAAGTATAAGGCAAGATTTGTTGCCCAAGGCTTCTCACAAATCGAGGGGATTGATTATGAAGAAACCTTTTCACCTCTTGCACGATATTCTTCCATAAGTACCATCATTGCTCTCTCAATGCAGATGGGTTGGCACATTCATTAGATGGATGTGAAAACTGTGTTCCTTAATGGGATCATTGAGGAAGAGGTGTACATTGATCAGCCTGAAGGATTTGAGATCTTCAGCAGAGAGTCACATGTGTGCAGGCTCAAAAGAGCGTTGTATGGGCTGAAGCAAGCACTTTGTTCTTGGTACACATGGATCGACAACTATTTCACTGGACTTGGCTTCACCAAGAGTGAGGCGGATGCAAACCTGTACCAAATTGTGGTGGAGGGTAAACTTTTAATCATTTTTATTTATGTTGATGATTTACTACTAATGGGTGATGAGAATTTGATACACTCATGCAAGGCAGATCTTGCAAAGGAGTTTGAGATGAAGGATTTGGGCATCTTTCATTATTTCCTTAGATTGGAAATATGGCAGCGGGAAGGTGAACTGTTTGTGTCTCAATGCAAGTATGCCCGAGAGATACTGAAGAAGTTTCACATGCAAGGCTGCAAGCCTATCAACACTCCTCTTTCAGGAAATTGGAGGAAAGAGTATGCTACATCGGAAAAGGTAGTGGATGCCACTATTTATCGACAGTTGGTGGGTTCACTCATATATTTAGTTAATACAAGACCGAACATATGCTATGCGGTGAACCAACTTTCACAAGCGATGGTTAAGCCTACCAAGCTCTTTTGGAAGGTAGTAAAGCATGTCCTGAGGTATCTCAGGGGCACATCTGAGTATTTTTTATGGTACAGACAGACGGATGAGGTTAAGTTGCATGGCTTTATGGAATCAGATTGGGTAGGCAGGCCAAAAGATAGAAAGAGCACATCAGGAGGGGTTTTCAGTATCAGAGCTACAACATTTTATTGGTACAACAGGAAACAAAGATCTGTGGCACTCAATTCAACAGAAGCAGAATACATGGCAGCAAGTCAAGCTGCATGTGAGGTATCCGGATGAGGAAGATCCTGGTTGGTCTGTTCGGTTCACATTTAGATCCTATAGTGATACATTGTGATAATAAAAATTTCATTAAACTCTTGATTAATCCTGTGTTTCATGATATATCTAAAGATATTGATATTCAGTATCATTATATCAGAGATTGTGTGTAGCGAAAGATCATGTTGCTTCAGTACATTCCTACGGAAGATCAGGATGTAGACATTCTGACGAAGGTGCTCACCAGGAGAAAATTCGAATACCATAGAGGTAGGATCGAGGTGAAGGATAATACCTATCTTGTTGAGAGGGAGTGTTGAGATTCAACAAGATGATGAGCTTAGTGAAAATCAATCACCTTCACTAAGTGGGCCAGTACGCTATTTTTAGGTGTAAGTCTATTTTTAGACTATGTCTATTTCTAGACATGGTGATCATATTTCAGAAGTTGCAGGATGCTATTTGTGGATGGTTGGTCAAGTTGGAAAAATAGATGAAATTATATTTTTAGAATATTTGGCGAAGTCTCTTTATAGATCGTCAATCTAAAAATAGAAGTGTCAATTATTATTAGCTCTTAATAATAATCCAATAATAAACATCAACTTATTCTCTTGGAGCACTTTATTTCAATGTACAGATTTGGAAAATCAGTGGGCTGAAGGAATTACGCAATTCCTAGGGTTTACTGGTGGTTCATGCATGGAGGACTCAGTTAGAACTGAAGTGGCAAAGTTATGACAAAGTTGGCAGAGTAGTTCATGGATTTGTTATTCAATTTAACTCAGTTAATGGAGTTAAACTCAATTTATCTAGTTATATCTAGTCTAACTGAATGATACACTAGTGAGAGTGGAGTGAATTAATTAGTTAATTAATTCACAAATAATAAATCACTAATCAACTGAACAAATACAACAGTTAACTACACTGCATTTCAGTTCCAGTGGAGACACAGTGGAGAGGTAGGTGAAAGGGAAAGATAGAATATATGTTGTTACTATAGTAATGCATTGATTGCACCACACACACATTGGAGTTTCCAATGAGGATTTCGCAGTCAAGGCAAGGGTAATTCGAATTAATTCAGAGCTATTCTTCAGTAGGGATTGCACAATGGAGGCAGGCTATTAGGTGGCAAGAAATTAGTGCATGGATTTGCAGATTTCTTCTGATTAGTGTGTGACGATTGATTGTACTAAGAGCTTGATGTAATAAGCTTTGTATGAGATTGTTACATGATCTCCATGATACATAATATATGATAGTTGGGGTTTTCAGCTTCAGGCTTTCCCGTTAAACAACTGTGTTATGTGCGATTGGTTTTATTGCTTCACGTGTTTTGTAATTGATTTTAATCTCCGCAAAAGATTAACAATGAAAGGATTATGTATTTAGAAAGAAGATAAATATTGTTAGATCAGGAGAATATGGATATATACATGCATCTTGCATATAATTTCTACATAAACGTTGGTGTTCCGGATCTTGACTGGGATTTGGAAGGTGATGAAAGCAGGGAGAGGAGGATGTTCTGACCGGTCAAAATCAAAGACAATCAGTCGATTGTCAAAAGGATCTACAGCGCCCATGGTAGACAGTAGAACTTTACATTGTGAAGAGCATGACTAGAGGATTTCCAGTGTTGAAATGGCAGCAAGAGATTGCGCCAAATCGTCCATTATAATATATGAATGGGAAGCTTTGCCAGAAGCAGAATTTTGGCGTAGTGGTCCCTTGGGGATCTTGGTATGAACCTCTGCCTTAGGCTGAGGGATTTTCAAGGGACCATTAGGTGTCAAAATAGGCTCTGTAGAGACCAAAGGAGGCGGATTGGGGATAGACATAGTGGGAGGCTTGTTGTACTGATGAGACAGAGTCTGAAGATTGATGTCTATAGTTAGAGGTTGATCATAATTCATCAGGAGAATCTGGTAATTGGAGGTACCAGATGGAAGAGGTTGAGTGGCCACCTGACCTTCAGGTGGTTGGGTAGCCACAAATCCTTGCTTAGGGAAAGGATTAGTAAACACAATCAGCTGACTAGGTGAAACACTAGGAGGGATGGAAGGGGAGGCTTGTTGTCCTCGTAATTTTGCTTGAGACTCCCACATCTGCTTCCTTTGTGGTAAAAGAGGGAAATTATGCATGTAATTACCAGAAACACCACAATAAGAACAAGGCTTATTCGTGTGAACAGGCGTGTCCTGCTTGGGCTGAGTGCCCTGTTGCTAGTTAGTAGTGTTAGGAGCATTATTTTGTGGATTAGGTCCAATATTACCAGGAAAAGATTAATTTGGAGTGCCTTTCATATTTTTTTTGAGGGAGGAGGATTAGTCGCGCCCTGCTGTGCATACACCTACCCCTGAAGGGGCGGTGGTTGCTGTTATGGGGGTTGAAAATGCAAGGGAGGAGGAGGTGCTAATGCTGGAGGAGCTGGAGCACCAGGCCGTGAATACAAATAATAAGGAGGTTGGGTAACAGTGTGGTAAATAGGAGGTTCAGAAAAAGGAGGAGGCATGCTGTATCCTGGATACATGCTACTAGGAGGGGGAAAAGTGCAAGAGGTGCTGGCCCCCCCTTGAGGAAAACCAGAGTCCATGGGAGGTTGAGCGTATGGATGAGAGAGAGCTCCAACGATATCGTCGGTGGAATGAGATGCCCCCGGTGCATTGGCACCACCGGGTATAGGAAGATTAGGTAGAACAGTATAAACATAACTCGACTGAGCGTAGATCATGTCATATTTTAACACAATTTGGAGAGCGGCTTCTTCGGTTTGAGGGAAATGCGATGCGAAATCTTTTCCAATAGGGGGAAAGAGAGATCTAAGGAACCAATCCATGTAGACATGGTCTTCGAAGGTAGGGGCTCGACATAGGATCTTTCTTCTCCGCCATTCCTGGACATCATTGGATAGGCGGGTCATAGACGATTGATGGAAAGAAGTAAAAAGTTTAGTACTAGTGTCATAACGAAGAGGAAGCTGGAAATAAGATAGAAAAGCCCGAGCAAGAGTCGCAAAGGTGGTATGAGAGGATGAGGCTTGATAAACATACCACTTAGAAGCTTTGCATGTAATCGTACGTTGGAACAACCGAAGACGCACAGTCATCGGTAATGGAGTTTTACGAACACCACATGTGGAAAGATCGAACATGATTTGTAGGATATTCTCCAGCAAGGCCTTAAAAATTGGGGATGTCGGAAGGGAGCTTGGTCAGCATAGTAGGCCAACTAGCATCATGGTGTATAGGGTCATTTATCAACTGGTCAAAATCAGGAAGATTGAAGCTTGCCATACAGGGGAGCAAGGGAGTAGCCGGGATAGTCCCTGTTGTGGTCCCACTAGTAGTATTCCCAACATTAGGGTCGGGGCTACCACCAGCGTTAGGTCCTGAACCAGACATGGTGAAGGTGACAGGAGGAGAACCAGGGGCAGAATTAGAAGGAGAACCCAATGAACCAGAAGAAGATTCAGAATGCGAACTCGATGGAGGACTAACTCGAATCCTACACGAAGGAGTAAGTCTTCCTACCAGAAATTGAGGATGAAGGCTAAGAATTCTCTGGGATAAATGCCTTTGTGGCGTAATGATGACGACACAGACATGGCACAAAGGAAAAAGAGACCAACAAGGGTGAGGAGGTGCAATATAAACTGATTATAATGTCGAAACAAGGGCGAAGAGGTGCAGGATCAATTGATTTCAATGTTTTAGAGTCTTTTCTTGGCGGTGTTAACCAAGCTCTTTTTTGCTTAGGGTGTGTGTGCAAAGTGTGTAAATTTTAATTTTTAAACCCAGACGTTTGTAGAGAAAAATAAAAAGTGTGTTGTGTAACTGTAAATAAACCTGTAGATAATAGTATATGAAATTGAAATAACAGTAAATACACAACTAATAATGCAATAATCTAAACCCAAGAAGGCAGGCCTTTCAACAAGTAGTCTGTAGGTGGGAAAAAAACTAGTAAAAACACACCATAATAGCCAATAGATCTAAGGTTGGGAGGGACATAGATCTAAAGGTCAAATCTGCTGGAAAGTGGTGCAGAAAACATCAACAAATCAGAGAAAAGATTGTTGTAAATCAGCTGGCGAAAGGTTGTCTCCTAGAGGGAAACAGAGTGGACCCTAGAGGAAAACCCAAAAAAAAATAAATGAGGTGATTTGGATGGATAAATAGCCAATCTGAAGCAGATCTGAAGGTGAGGTATCAGATCTGAAAAATGGCTGAACACTCTGAAAATTTCAGACAACTTGCAGCAGCTAAAACTCTTCCATCAAGTGTGGAGGGTACTGAAGCCCTAGGGGGCTAGGTTCCAACTTAGTTGAGTAAAAAATAACAAGCATAGGTCCAAAATAGGCGAATACGGAGGTCAGACAACCATGAATAGAGGCCCAGACAAACTTAGAAAAATTTCAAAAAAAATCCCGCAAAACGTCTAGGTCGTAGTTTCTGACCTATTTTCTACAGAGGTCGCAGTTTTTGGGCTCAAAAGTGTGTCCTGAAGCTCTAGGTCATAGGTTTAGGGCCAACAAGTGTGACATTCACTTCTAACATTCTCGACAGTAGATTTCAGCAGAATGTGTCATCTCAGCTACGGCTGATGTTTGTCACCTGCGCAATAGGTCCGAAAACACACGGAAGTTAGAATTTTTAATGTTTTAGGGTTTTATAGGTTAAAAACAACATCAAGAAAATCAGAAACAAGAGGTTGAAGAGAAATCCTAGGGTTTGAAGAAGCTAGATATGCAGGGATCAGAAAAATGATGATGGTCGTAATCGTAAACCTGTGTGGAGTCATGAGTTGTTAGTATGAATCTTAATTACAAGTGTACGAAAAAAGACCACTTTAGCTGTGCATAAAAAAATCCCTAACAACAAAGATTGTTGCCAATATCTTCAAATATACAACTAGTTGCTCAAGATAAATGCTGCAAAAATCTAGATCTATGCATCGAAAGACATTAAGCAATAAATAAAAACGAGATTTACTCCATGCATCCAATAGACAAGACAAAAATATGTTGAATGAATTTTATATTAAGGGCATATGGGAGGAAAACATAGAAGGATGTTACCAATTCTCCTCAATGGGATGGGTTCTTGTAAGCCCTCAACACTTCAGATCTAAAATTCCTCTCTCTTGATGGTGTATAAAACCCAGAAAAAAATGGAACTCAAAGGGAGCTCACAAGAAAAAGGATAGAAAAATATGACAATGATGGTGGATCAAAGTCAGACCAAAAGTATAGATCTAGAGTGATCTTTAGGTAACAAAAGGTGATGAATGAATGGAAAAACCCTTCTATTTATAACAAAATATTGAGTTAGTCTAGATATTGGTGCATAGTTAAAATATTATTAACCAAATCAAGATCCAACTTTTATGGAATATTTTATTATTTTTGTTGGAGGGAAAAGGAATTCAACTTGGGTTAAATCCCTTTATTTGTAAATAATAAATAAATAAATGATTTATTTATCATTTTAAGGATGTGGTTGTGTAATAATTAAATAAATAATGATTTATTTAACTATTTATGAGTGTTTTAGTCAAATTTAACAAGGAATATTATTTAAATAAGGTTTAAATAATTATTCCTAGAAAATAATAAGACAAATAATAATTTATCTAATTAATTTTCCTATTTTGGGTTAAATATGACAAGGAATATTAATTAAATGACTGTTTAACTAATTATTCCTTGAGGAAAATCAAACAAATGTGGATTTATTTAATATTTCTTCACGGGGTTTCCTATTTAGGTCATATACAACTTAATAAAGGTGTTTTACTAAGTTATTTTTCATAGTGAAAGAAATTTACTTAGGATAAAATTGGTCTTACATGGTGTACATAGATCCATCTAATAGTAACAGGCTAGATGACCAAAAAATGGTGTAACATGTGGAGTTAAATAATGAATTTTAATGCGGGAAAAACATACAAAGGGATAAATGAATATATTACGATTTTATGTTAAAAAGTGTTATGGGAAATTAATAAATATTAGAATATTAAAATGTTTTCGGGGAAGGATTTACCATGGGACCCGAAACATTATTTTTAATATTTAGACTTAGGATATGGGGGTTTCTAGGGGGAATTTATGGAAAAAGGGTAATCAGTAAAGGGAAATTATAAGGAAAAATGAGTGAAATAAGGGGAAAGGGTAAAAATGAAGGAAAAAAAGGTTTTTTTACAAGGGGAATGATTTTTAAGGGAAATTAGTAAATGAAATGACCAATTTTCTAATATCCATGCCTTGTGAAAAGCTGTTTCTCCCTAACCCATCAACTACCCTAAGATTTTTTCTTCTTTTACATGGGTTCATTTGAGCTTGCAAACCCTCATTTATTTTTCTTTCAATCAACAAACTAACTAATTCTATCCTTATTTCTTCCAAGGGCTCAAATTAAACTGTTGAGCTCCTTATTTATTCTCTACCTAATTACTGATCTGCCAATATTAGACTGTTTGGCTAGATCTTTATTCTCTATCTAATAACATGAAATTTAAAGCAAGAGAGGTTAAGATTAAGCTATTTAACCTTCATGGATTGTGGCATTTTAACAAGTTGAACACAATCTTATTTGCAAAAGTAAACTAATAGTAGTGGCATTTGAACATGCAACACTTTCATGATCCATTTTAGTGGGGTTCATATTTAATATTCCTCTTTTGATCTTTGTTTTTTTTTTCCTTTGATTGTTCTTTTACGACTTACCCTCTTTTCATTTTTTAAACATGGGAAAACATTTGCAGAAAGCAAAGGTATGTACAATATTACAATATTTTAACATAGCAAATTCAAAATTATGAATCCTATTATTATAGGACCCTAACAGAAGTAATGAAACCTATACACCTTAATATATCATTAATTTTAGATGTGAAGATAGCTCATTTATATAGTATTATAACTATATTATTGTTTTAGTTTTAATATTTGTTTACTTATATAGTTAATGGATACATGTAAGTGTAGGAAATGATTTTAATGGAGAGTGTTATAAGATCAATTTAAGGAAATTGAAAAATGGAGAGGGTCATGAAATAAATACAAGGATATTTATAGGGTCAACGGGTGTCAAGGTTGTAGAATATTGAAATTAAGAGAACTCGATAGAAATTTAGGAAATATTGATACAAATTACGCATATGTATATGTTGTGGTGCAAATGTAACAATGTTTTTGAAATTCTTTTGTAAGGCATGACAATGGTCAAGTGTGCCATGTTTTTTAGAAGTATGCATGTCTACGTAATGGTGGACTAAATGACTTATGTTAGGAGGGATGAGGTTGAACCCAAAAAAATGCAAGAAAGGAGATCAATCTGGTAACTTTGGTGGTGTGGGTAAATGAGCATTGGGCTATTTAGCTTGATTTCACATACATTTGTTTTTTGGATTGAATTTTTTTTATGAACATAAACAAGTGGCAATTAATTGATTTTAGACATTGCAATGTGGTAGAAGCATCTCGAAAGCTATGAAAGCACCACTTTAACTCAACAGTCACAAATAAGTGGTATCTATTCTACTAAAGTCACTTTAGACTTGGACGTAACCCTATCTTAAATAAACAACCCCCTTAAGAAGGAAATTCGACCCATGAGGGGTGAACATGTCACATGCAATATTAAACACGTGTGGGGGAATAATAACTCACTATTTTCACCCACCAAGCAATAAGAAAGCCCCCATTGAATGTATGTGATGTTAACTAAGTTAACCAACAAAACATGTCTTCAATAATGGTAATAATACTTACACACTATTTATTTCATTGAACAATCAAATGAGGCTTTACTACTTGTACCCAACCATACATGTAGTTGATCAAGTTGATCAACCTAACATGCCTCTCACAATTGTAGTTAAACATGCATGTTGATAGGGTTAATATCCAAGATAGTGTTAATAAAAAATTGATGTTAATAACCAACCTAACACATCACAAAAAATGACAATGGAATGTGCATGTCAATAAATAAATTAATCGGCATGACATATTGTGGATTAAGATGATTGACATGAAACACAACTCGCTAAGTTGAGCAACTTGAAAAACTATTTGTTTTTTCCTTTAACTAACATGCCTTTAATGAACACAATCAAATGTGCATGATGTTGAATAAGTAAACCAGCTTGAATAATCAAGAGTTCATAAATTTTTCTCAAAAATGAAAGTGCTCTAAACTGTGTCGAACCTGAGAGACCAGGTAGATCTCCTGATTCTTCCGCCGTGAACAGTTCGAAAAACTGATGTCGTATGAGGGAGATATCGCGTTATGAGCGATTTCCCAAAAAACTAAATTTGTGACAGGTTTGACTGGGATGTCTAGTCAACATGCAGGTGCACACTCAGTACAAGAGGAATATTCTTAAGAATGTTCATTTTCTCAAGCCAATAAGATTCTGGCAAGTGGCGCATTTTTTATTCGTGGATGGTTGTACGAGTTTGGTTTAGTAGCCAATGGATGGGTGACACATGGCCATCCCTGAGCCCACTACGTGTCCCCTGAGCGGTATATTAAAATTTTATTAAGGTCTAGGGAGTTCGACCCCACGACTTCCAGTGTGCGTGCAGAGCCTTTCACCAACCGCACTGTGTGTTAGTTCTTAACCATTAAGGGTCAGAAGTTATATTTAAAGTTGATCAAATTGCATGTTGGAGCTTGGGACCGCTGGCGGTCCAAGTGTTGTGGTCACATATTAAACTGCAAAATCAAATGTAAGTTCGACAAATTATACCCCACCGTTACCATAAAATTTAACCACAACTGCATTAACACTTGTCACATGAATCCACAGACTCCGCGGTTAGGTTGACGATTGTGAAAAATCTGACATAAACTCTAGTGTCAAAAACTGTAACCTCAATTTCACGTGGGTTCCACTAACATTCAATGTAATCTGCGGGGTCTCGGGGGTTGGCATGTGGCCAAACCCTCCCAGAACATTTAATATTACAGTTTAAACTGGCGGAGAATAAGCGCACCACCAAAATTTGTGGAATTGTGCCTATTCTAACTGCTAATAAGTGTAGTTCTCCACATTTAGTGGATATTTTTTAGGGATTATTGTGAAAAAGGCTAGGAGGGTCAATTTCGACCAATTTGCGTGAAACAAGGGTCTACCTAGACTAATTTGAGCATTTTGTAGCCATTGGTGCAGAGAAAAAAACCATTGGAGGCTTGTAAACATATTTATTTACAAAAATTTGAGCATAATGAAAGATGTACATGCCATTGGGAGCTGGACCAGTAGATGTAGCCTAGGAGGGGTGAACTGCTTCATCATGCCTGCCGTGTAAATGTTATGTGAGGTTTTACTTCTCTGTTATACACTGTTGTTCAGTGTTATTTTGGATTATTTTCATGCTTATAATTCACAAATTCATCTATGTTTCATCATTAAAATCCTTAATCCTTAAGAAAGCAAATGGATACAAATATGTACATGTTTATTAACTGAAAAGACACTTAGCACAACAAACTAATACAGTCCTTTCAGATCAAGTTGGTATCATAGCTAGAGTTTATTCTCTGGTGTTGTTGTGTGCATATATTTGTTTAACTGTTTGCAAGTTTTCACATGCTTACTAGGCTCAAGCTCAAGAGAGGAGAATGAAAATTGGTGGAAGAAAGAGGGTCTCAAAGTGAGCCACAACAAAGGAGGGCAAGATTGCCACATTCTCCACCACCTATTTCACCTCCTAAAGAAGAAGAAGCAACATTAAGCATGCCTCCATAGGAAGGACAAAATCCATGAAGAAGTGGATCCCAAAGTGGAAGAAAGAGTGTTTAAGAAAGCAATCCTTCACATGACTGAGATGGTGAGAATCCTTTATCAAGAAAGGAATGAGAATTTGGAAGGAGAAGGATCCAAACTTCACAAGGAAGGACAAGGATCATCTGGAGGTCACAATAATGAAGATAAGTCAAAGAAGGTAAATGGAGGAAATGGAGGCAGTGGAAAGTCACCATCCTCACCCTCATCATCATCATCCTCTACTTCATCTTCAGTACATCAGCCACACAAGTCAAATAACACTAGTAAAATTCCTTTTCTAAAACTTGATGTTAAGTTTGAATTGCCAATGTTTAATGGTGAAGTCAATGCAAAAAATATTGATAATTGGATTAGGAAATTGGAGGTCTATTTTAGAATCAAGAACCTTCAAGATGATGATACCAAAATCCAATTAGCTTCATTGAGAATGGAAGGTGCAACACTTGTTTGGTGGGAAGCCAAGACAAAGGAGGAGATCAAGAAGCATGGTAAGATTATTCTACCATGGACTGATTTCATTACTGTGATAAAACAACAGTTTTATCCATTAGCTCATATACACAAAGCCATAATGAACTGGAAAAACTTTAGACAATTGAAAGGACAAAATGTGCAAGAATACACCCAATAATTTAGGAGAAGAACTCTCTTATTAGGGGTAGACTTGTAGAGCCAAGATAATTTTATCAAGTACATAGGAGGCTTACATAGATACCTAAGACATACTATCCTCATGTTTAACCCTACAATTCTAGATGAGGTATGTGTTTAGGCCACACATCTAGAAGCTAGAGGGAAACACATTTCTGATGAGGGTAGAAACAAACCTTTTAAGGGTAAAAACAAAGAGAATACCTCAAAAGGTAAAGGAAAAAAGAATGCATCTGTTAAGAAAGAGGGACAAAAAGTGGTTTGTAAACATTGTTCAAAATAAGTCCATCATGAAAATCAATGTTGGAAATTATATCCTGAAAAGAGACCTAAGTATCTAAACAACAAAGGGAAGAAAAAAATTGTAGCTACAACTCAACATGATTTAGGAGAGGATTCAGGTGATAAACCTAAAATTACAGACATGGAATTGAAGAACATGAAGGGGAAAGAAATTGAAACTAAAACCAGTACTAGTACATCAAACTGTCACATACAAACTCCAAATGAAGAATAAATAATTGAACTATTTCATGTGAGTGTCATATCCAAACATACCAAGATTGACACATTGTTTGACAGTGGGTCACAAGAAAAATTAATCTTTGAATACTTGGTCAAGAAACTTAATCTTGAGACCATACCACATCCAAAACCATATCCACTTGGTTGGATTTGTAAGGATGCAAATTTACAGGTTTCAAAGAAGTGTATATTGTGGTTTGCAATAAATGCACATTTTGTTGACACGATTGAATTAGATATGGTTCCACTTAGCATAATAGGTATTGTGTTGGGTAGTCCTTACTTGTATGATAGGAAAGAGATATTCCATTTCCATGAGAAAAAATACCATTTATTCAAAGATGGCAAGGAGTACATTGTTAGAGCACATCGCAAGAAGACAAATATTTCTATGGTAAATGCTGGACATGTAAAGAGGCTGGTAAATTCAAGTAAGAATTTTGTTCTTCTAATGATTAAGCCTAAAGCTGATGTTAATCATGAATCATTTGAGTATTGTGATCCTAATTTGAAATCATATTTATATGATGTAGTTGATGAAAATCATGAGATGTTTCAGGAGGCAACACGATTGCCTCTAAAAAGGGAGATTCAACATGAGATTCAGTTACAGCAAGATTGTCCTCTTCCAAAAATTGGCATGTATTGCATGTTGATAATGGAGAATGTTGAAATAAAGAGGAAAATGAAGGACATGTTGGACAAAGGACTCATAAGGCCAAGCACTTTACCATGCGGTTCACCCATAGTCTTGATTCTGTGAAAGATGGGACTTGGAGCATGTGTGTAAAATTCAGAGCTTTGAACAAGATAATGGTAAAGAATCGATACCCACTCCCAAGGATAGATGATTTTATTGATCAGCTGAAAGAAGAAATTTTTTTCACTAATTTATATTTACGAAGTGGATATCATCAAGTAAGAATTGCAGAAAGTGATATATGGAAGACTGCATTCAAAACCAAACAAGGACTCTTTGAGTGGCTAGTAATGCCATTTGGTTTATGCAATGCACCAGCAACTTTCATGCGTGTTATGGGTAATGTTTTATGTACATTACTTGATGAATTTGTGATTGTGTATTTAGATGACATATTTTCAGAAAAACAAGAGAAGAACATGTTTTTCATGTGAATAGGGTGCTTGATGTTTTGAGAAAAGAGAAATCATTTGTTAAGATGTCACAGTGTGATTTTGGAAAGACTTCTTTGGTTTATTTGGGACACATTATAGGAGGAGGCGAGTTGAGAATTGATCCTTCTAAACTGGAAACCATTGTGAATTTTCCCACACCCAAAACAGTAACCGAGGTAAGAAGTTCTTAGGTGCAACTAAGTATTGGAGAAAGTTTATTGCTAACTTTTCTACCATCGCAACTCCTATGCATGCAATGACAAGTGTGAAGAAAGGCTTCCAATGGGGAGGCAAACAAAAAAAATATTTCAAAGCTTTAAAAGACAATATCAGTTTAGCTCCAGTCCTTGCATTACCTAATTTGAGACAACAATTCGAGATACAAACTGATGCTACTGAATATGTCATGGGCACAGTTCTTTTGCAGCATGGTATGCCTATCGCTTTTCATTCTGAAACATTAAATGGTGTTGTAACTAATTATCCTACATATGACAAAGAGTTGTATGCGTTGGTACAAAGAATCAAGAAGTGGAAACACTAATTGATGGGTAAAGAGATGATTATCCATAATGATCACCAACCATTACAGTACTTGTAGTCGCAAACAAAATTGCAGCAATCACGACATTTTAGGTGGATGGGATTTCTTCAACAGTTTCAATTGGTTATAAGGTACAAGAAAGGTAATTTCAATAAATTTGTTAATATTCTTTCAAGACCAATTATAAGTGCTTCTAGTTTACATAAAAATTATTCTATTGTACATGAGAGTTAGATAGAACAATATGCACATGATGTTGATTTTCAAGATGTGTATGCTAGTGTGAGTGAAGGGAATCAAGTTGAGGAAAATGATTATCACATGCATAACAATTTTCTAGTTCATTTTGTCAAGCTATGTATACCACAAGGAGAGAGGCTAAGTGTCATGAGAGAGGCTCATTCATCTCTTATTGATGGAAACTTTGGGGTAAGCAAAACAATGGCGCATCTACAGAGGTATTGTTGTTGGCCTCACATCATAGATAGTGTGTCGCATTTTATAAGAGGTTGTTTTATGTGTGCAACAAAAAAGCATAGAAATATTAAGCTTGAGTTGTACACGCCACTACTGGTACCATCAAGGGCATGAGAGAGTGTCTCCATGGAATTTTTTGGAGGACTACCTATGTCTAGAAAACAACATGATTATCTTTATGTAGTTGTGGATAGATTCAGTAAAATGTGTATACATATGACATGTAAGAAAACCATTACTGCTGAAATTTATTTTCAACATGTATGGGTTCATTATGGATTGCCAAATTCTATTGTTAGTGACAGGGATTCCAGGTTCATTGGGATTTTTTGGTCCAATCTTCGGAGTATTATGGACACAGTTGAAAAATAGTACTTCTTTTCATCTGCAAATTGACAGCCAAACTGAGGTGGTGAACAAAAACGTTGTGCATATATTGAGAGGATATTGTAGAAAACATCATAAGTTGTGGGATGAGAAACTGCATTACATTCAGCATGCTTACAACTGGGCAAAGCACTCTTCTACAAATACATCACCTTTTGAAGTATGCTTTGGGTATTTTCCAAAATTTCCATTAGAATTCACCTTTGAGAAGGATGTTACAATTGATGGGCATAGTGATATTGACAAGGCTCAAAATTTCATTGAGCAAATTCAGATTATACATCAACAAGTTCAAGAACATCTTTATAAAAGTAAAAAAAAATACAAGGAGAGGCATGCCAAACATAGAGTTGATCACAAGTTTCAAGAAGGAGATGAGGTATGGTTTCACATAAGAAAAAAAAGGATGCAAGGAGAAGGTAAAAGACTCAAACCCATTTTCTATGGTCCATTCAAGATCATAAAGAAAGTTGGTAACAATGCATTTCAACTTGAATTTCCTTCATATATGAAAATGTATTCAGTTGTTAATGTTCAAAACTTACGTTTTTATGAGCCACCTTTGATCAATGATCAAGGAAGTGATGCTCAACTGCCTTCTATTGAAGATTTCTCACCAGAATTTCTGGATGAGCTTAAGGAAGATACAATTCTTGACAAGAGGACAAGAGAATCTAAGAGGGGAAATGTTTACTACCTTCGAGTTGGGCTCAAAGGCAGTAAGCCAAGAAAGGCAAAGTGGATGGAAGTTGGAAAGGTGAGGGAGCTATACCCTCATCTATTGAACATGTAATCAAAGCATTTTGGGGTCCAAAAGCTTCCCAATGGGGAGGTGTGATAAGGAGTTCATAATTTTTTCTCAAAATTTAAAGTGCTCAAAACTGTGTTGAACCTAAGCCACTGGGTAGATATCATCTTCCTGGTTAATCGTGAACAATTCAAAAAACTTATGTCGTATGAGGGATATATTGCGTTCTGATTGATTTCCAAAAAAACTAAATTTGCAACAAGTTTGACTAGGATGCCCAGTCAGCATGCAGGTGCACAGCCAGTAAAAGAGGAATATTATTAAGAATGTTCCATTTTCTCAAGCCAGTAAGATTCTGCCAAGTGGTGCGTTTTGATTCGTGGATGGTTGTACAAATTTGGTTTAGTAGCCAATGGATGGGTGACGTGTGGCTAGCCTTGAGGCTACCACGTGTCCCCTGAGTGGTATATTAAAATTTTATTGAGGTCCAGGGGGTTTGACCCTACGACCTCCAGCGTGAGCGCAGAGCCTTCCACCAACCACGTTGTGTGTTAGTTCTTAACCACTAAGGGTCGTAAGTTATATTCAAAGTTTATCAAATTGCATGTTGGGGCTTGGGACAGCCGACAGTCCAAGTGTTGTGGTCACATATTAAACCTCGACATCAAATGTAAGTTCAAAGGTTTATACCCCGTCGTTACCATAAAATTTAACCGTAACCACATTAACACTTGTCACATGACTCCATAGACTTCGTGGTTAGGTCGACGGTTTTGAAAACTCTAACGTAAACTCCGGTGTTAACATGAACTACAACCTCAATTTTTCGTGTGTTCCCCTAACATTCAATGTAATCCGCGGGGTTTCGGGGGTTGGCATGTGGCCACCCCCTCCCCAAACATATAATATTATGGTTTCAATTGGTAGAGAATAAGCGCACCACCAAAATTTGTGGAATTGTGCCTATTCTAATTGCAGTTAAGTGTAGTTCTCCACATTTAGTGGAGGTTTCTTAGGGGTTATTGGGAAAAAGGCTAGGAGGATCAATTTTCGACCAATTTGGGTGAAACAAGAGTCTACCTAGACTAATTTGAACATTATAGAGCCATTTGTGCAGAGAAAACAACCATTGGAGGCTTTTAAAAACATGTATTTTAAAAATTTTGAGCACAATGAAAGATGGACTTATCATTGGGTGTTGGACGAGCAGATGTAGCCTAGGAGGGGTGAATTGCTTCATCATGCCTGCTACGTAAATGTTATGTATGGTTTTATTTCTCTATTATACACAGCTGTTCAATGTTATTTAGCCTTATTTTCATGCTTATAATTCATAAATTCATCTATGTTTCATGGTTAAAATCCTCAATCCATAAGCAAACAGATGGAGACAAATATGTACATGTTTATTAACTGAAAATATAGTTAGCATAACAAACTAATAAAGTCCTTTCAGATCAATGACATACCTTTAAGAATAGTAACAATGTGTGAAATTTGTGCATTGGGAAAACCAAACTAACATACCTATGATAATCGTAATCGGCCATACATGCCTATTGTGATCAACCCTTCACGAGTTCCCTTGCTTTCATGCAAAATTAAGCATGTCATGCAACTCTTAGACTAAATTTGATATATATACAAATTAAGTTTGTATTTAATTCTTAGAATTGTGTTAAAGTGTTTCCCCTTTAAATGTCATAGGTTTGAATCCAAGGGAAATTAAGGTATCTATACCTCCATGGATTAAATAGTTGAATCATTGCATGAAGGGCATCCATTGTCCCACAAACAAGGGGGTCTCACATGCGAATTTAGCATCTACCTATATTATAACTTTATATTAAATAGTAATATTATTTTCTTGTGTTAATATGAGTGCTTTTAGTATTTAATATACAGTTAAGTAGATTACCCCTTGACTAATTAGTGAAGTATTTAATATTGGATGAGAGAGTTGTGAGGTTGAAATTTCTATACCTCGTGTTAATTTGTGTGTTTGTATCATTTTAATGTGAAATTGGATTTCATACATATCCATGGATCAATTAAAGGAATTTACACATGCCAACCAAAGACATTCAATAGTTGGGTTAGAAATAGTGGTTGGGAGGAGTTCATTAGTTTGATTTATGGGTTAATGTTTGAATGATATGAAGAGAGGAGTTAGTGCAAGCCCTTCTTATGGAAAGGCCTTGAACCTCTTCCTTAATTATTTCTTAAATTAAACATGAAAGAAGTGATTACAAATATATGATACATATAATGTGAAAACCATTCACAACATCACGACATTAAACATTTACACGAGATGCAACTTATTTCATGTTCAATAGATTTTTTCCTTTAAAAAATAAATATATGGTACCATGATATAATATATTGATTCACCAACATTGACCACCAAACAAATGACCTAAACAACAAATGTTATGTATGGTGAATATCATCCACCATAAAATATGATTATTAGCCACTCTGACACCCCTAAGTTTATGGTCACTCATTGTACATGACTCCAAGAGTTGTTTCAAGCTTCTTAAAATTATTCTTTCCCAAAAGACTGAAAGGGATATCTCATCATCATATCATTTTTTCTGTTACTTTCATCATATTCTCTGCAAACACATTTTTATGTTATCCTCAATTAACATTTAAATTCCACATGTTTTCTTGTTGTGTCTCTTAAAGGGTTTCCTTCATTCTCATGGAAGACACAGAGTCACATTCATGGGTCCTTCTGTGTTTTTGGGACCATCTCATTACTTGCACTAGTTTCTCTCTAAATCAACATATGTAAAGTGCAATACGATCAACCAAAATAGATTGGCACCTAAAAGGCCATCGATTTTGAGTTAATTCCTATCCTATTCCATGGAAAAAAATTTGGTTTGAATAACTTTTGTCAATGAATAACCTCATTGTGAGTAAAAAGGTAATGAGGTTTGGCTTGACATCTGCTTGCTGCATTAGATCAAAGAGAAAAAGGGCATTTTTACCATACCCGTGCAATCCATAAGTAAGAATCATCGAATTAGGAGACGACGTCTCTTCTAGGAATTTTTTCAAACAGGTGGCGTGCAAATTTGACAATTCCACACTTAGCATACATGTCTATAAGAGCACTCATCACAATAACACCATAATCAAGCCCCCTTCTGATCACATAATCATGAATCTCTTTACCCTGTTGCAGAGCTACTAAGTGTGCACAAGAAGGGAGAATGCTAGTCAGAGTGAACATGCCCAGCCTCATACCAGCCACATGTATTTGATGAAGCAGATTCAAAGCATCTGCAGGAGGTCCATACTGGGTGCAATCTTGCATCACTAATTTGGAATTATCGCAAGCCTACAAAAGAGATGCATAGGTATTGAAATGGACTGAGATTCCCTTCTATTTCATTTGATGGAGTACACACAAAGCTTTGTTCAACTGGCCTCGTTTACACATGTTTTCAATTTTGATGATGTGGGTACTGAGGTCAACAATAGTGATGACTTGCAGTTCTGACTTAATGTGTTTTGTGGGAATTTTCATGGAAATCCTCCTGGACCATTCCATCCAGTGGGAAATTGAAATTTGAATGCGAAAATGAAATCCAAAATGAAAAAAGGTGCAAAAATTTTACCATAATGTGAAAAAAATATTATATATATATATATATTAGGTTATTAAAGGTTATAAATTTTTTTGATGTTTTTCAAAAAGAAAGGTAATTGAATTTGTAAGTTATTTTGTTTTGTTTTTTTTGTTTTTGTTTTTCATTGTATATTACTAGTCTAGATCCATTTTAACTTCAAACCAAGAGGGATCAAATCTATTTTCACCCTTAAAGAGAGGTTTGCACCTTAAGAAAGATGTGATTCCTTTGTCTAGGCGCTTGGTAGATCCAGAGTTAAGATGGATCTAGATCGCTTTAATTATTAATTGTATTTATATTTATAATTTATTTATTTATTTATTTTATGGATTCAAAATGTTAAAGAGGACATCACAACATCTCTACCATGGGAGAGGAATTCAATAATTATGGAGAAACCCTATAGGCCCGTGGAAAACTTGCAGGAAGAGAAAGGGGTATGGAGTTTTTGACTAGAGCGAGGCGTATTTTTGACAAAGAGTGAATGGGCTCTGCACAATGTTAGGCTCTGATATACTTGCAAAAATGAAAAATAATATTAAATGATAATAATGATATTTTTATTCACGTGATGTATATTTTTTAAGTACATAGATTGTCACCATGATAAACTCTTTGAAGACACACAACTACTCATCAAATATGTTTTTCAGATGAGACGCTGGTTTCTTATTATCAAACCCACATGAAGGAGGAGGAGTTGGTGGATTATTCATTGGAGGAGGGGGTTTTCAACAATTTTTGGCTAGTTGCAAGGATTTTATCCATTCTCATTGGAATTTATATCAAAATGTCACCATGCCTCAGTTTTCGGGCCTACCAAGTCTTTAAAACGAAAAGTTAATAATTTGATAGGTGAGTCATCTAGTGATTTAAAGGCCCTAACCCTTGCTCCAATTGTGCATGATTCGGGTCCTCTAGTTTCGGCCAACCCAGGGCTCAAGGCCATTTGTGAGGGGCTGTAAAACACTTCTTGAGGTTCTCTAACTATGATTTTTCTTTCCCTTTCATTCTTATAGAGATCAGAGAAATAGATGCAATGTGTTATGACTTTTTTTTATCTATTTTAGAAGTTTCAAAAGTTACGACTTTCTCTTGTTTTTTTTTTTTTAAGCTTTTCCTTCATCTCAAGTGTCATTGGTCTCACCCTCCTTGGAAAAAATAGTGAAGGAGAGCCTTGCCTCGATGACGAAGGAAGGTCGAACTGATGTTGAGAATATTTGAGTCCATCTGTAGTGTTAAAATTTAGAGACAAAAGGGTATTTGAAATTTTAACGTTGTAGATGGATTCAAAGACCCCTTTGTCTCTAAATTTTAACATTGCAGATGGATTTAGAGACCCCTATAGTGAAATGAAACACTTCAATATCAAAATTGCAATTTTCCATTTCTGAAGTGACATAGTTAAAAATTACTAACATAAATGACTAATTCATATACTTGTTCTACTTATTATTTGGTCATATTTTTATTCTTGGACTATAGTAGTCATTTACGTTAATCATTATTAATTTTGTCACTTCTTATCTAGTCATTTATTTTATTCATAGACTAAATTAGTCATTTCAATTAGTCGCTTTTAGGTTGGTCACTTATTATCTAGTCGTATATTTTATCCCTAGACTAAATTAGTCATTTTTAGTTCTGTCACTTAAAGTTGATCAAATTTAGTAGTAATTCACTTGAAATAATTGCGGTGACTAAAGTTTTTAGTCACATAGTCACTAATTTCATCATTTTCTACTTGTGGTGACACAAAGTCATTTGGGTGGCGCAGAGGCCTTAAAAGTGACGCAGGGGTAGCCTGCGCTGTGCAAAGGCTAGGCTGGGCTAGAGGGCTAATGTAGATGCTGGAGGAGATTGCGCTGAGGGTTCCAATGGGATAAAAAAGGATCGTTATCTATAATTCCTGACTGAGGGTGTGATTCAGCCATATTTTCTGTCTCTGAGTGATAAGGTACAACTATCATGTAATTTCTCTATAGGGAAGACCGTTTATGGTGCCCATATTGTTGTATTTAGATTCTGCATAATAATAAAACCATCTAGAGTTGTTGCACCCATTTTCCTGGATTGTTTTTTTCCAGGGACATTTTTCCCAAAAATATATGTAATTTTGTCATATTTTCCTGATGTTCAATACTGATCTATATATGTGTATGTTGTAGTTTGTATTTTATTTAACATTTTTCTGAACATTTTAGTTAAATAAATTGTTAATTAATCAAACAAGTAGGCGAAGTAGATCAAGACATTTTAGTAGGGTTTCTGTTTTGTAACTCTCACATGGTATCAGAGCATTGTAGATCAAGTTGATACATCAACAAAGAAATTGCAGATATTTGATGCAGGAAGGGCAGCTAAAGCAACAGAGATCCAGAAGAAGTTAGCACAGAACCAGGAGGGACCCAGACCTTGCAAGGGTGACAGAGAGTCAGTTGGCTCATGCAGAGGCTTACACAGCTCTAGAGAGGTGATTCAGAGCTATTTTTCTCATGCAGAGGTTGACACAACACCAGGAGAGGTATGTTGAGCCAGTCTTCTCACATAGAGGCTGACACAACACTAGAAGGGTGACACAGTTTGTGCGGATAATTGCTGTGAAGTTTTCCAAAGTATGGAAGTGTAGTTTCTGATATTTTGAGGTTGTTGGTGTGGCATAGGTTATGTCAGTGCAAAACAGTGCCTAGAAAAGGTGACAAAAGTGGGGGGAGAATAGTCACTCAACATATTCTCTAGCGAAAGAATATGAGTTTGATCAAGAGAGTGATCATAAAGGACTGATTCATTATATTTGGTGAAGATTTCCGGGAGGGAAATTTTTAGTCAGAGGGAGCACATTCTCTAGAGGGTTCTTTCGCCAAGAATCCTAGATCCATTTCTTTGCTAAGTGAAGCGGTAACGGAAGGTAGAATAATTTGTAATTCAATAGATTTAGTAGAGATGGTTTCTCACGAACTGAGAGATGAGGATAGATTGGATGGTGTGTCCAAATTTTTCATATGGAGAGCCAAGATCATGAAAATCCTGGATAAGTGTAGAAAATGTTTTAGTTTTTCCAACCGATGTAGATCCCCTGAAGAAATTCAATGAGAATCAGGCACGAGCTAAGCGCTTGATCATGGATGGTGTAAAGTATCACATGGCCCCTCATATTTTCAGGAAGAATATGACAAACAAGATGTGGAAAAAATTGAACATGATGTATCAGGGAAGCTTCATCCATAGGAGGATGCTTCTGGAGAATCATATGCGGTTGTTCCAGATGCAGAAGGGAGAGGAAATTGATCCCTTCCTATTTAGACTTCAGACTATCTGGGACCAACTGATTGCCATGGGGTCAACTTCGGATGAAGGGCTCATAGTGAGGATTTCCCTGAATGTAGTCATCGATGAATGGGAAATGTTTTTCCAAAGAATCTTGGGCAGAGCAGTGCTACCATCTTGGGTGGACATGTAGGAAATCCTTTGTCAGAAGGAAATCAAGAGAATAACCAAGAAGCAAAGAAACAATGGTGGAGTAAAAGTAAATAAAGAGGAGGAGGAGGATATCAGCCCTTGCATTTAAGGAACAAAGGTAGCAAGGGAAGAAGAAGAAGGAGCTTTCCAAGGTCTGGTGCTTTAAATGTGGCATATTTGAACACTTTGACAACTCTTGTCCTAAGAGGAAGGACAAGGAAACTTCTGATTCCAAGGAAAAATCAGCGAAAGGGGAAGATGGAATTGACGATGACGTAGCCATGAGTGCTCATGAACCAAGGAAGTGGGGTGATATTGATTTGTAGAGCAACTATAGATAGGTGGAAGGATCCTTGAGGTGCCCAAACTCTTGGATCACATACGAGCTACAAGAGCCTTAAGACAATAGAAAGATGACTAGAGCAGTGGGTGCATAATATCATGGAGAAGAAGAGGTAGAGCTGGGATACTGAACTCTAGAGTAGCGTAGAGGAGAGGCATCATCAACGTGGAAGCAACAATGTAGAGGCTGATGGGATTTCAGTAGCACAAAGGCAGTGCAGTGTAGTAAATAGTGCAATGCTTCAAAGAGATAACACATAGCATTAGCAGAGGGTGCTTCAGTGATGAGATTCATCCTGATTGACTTTTCTGTTAATTGTTGGGTGACGGTCCTTCAATTGCTTTCTTCTTAGCAACTAAGTTGCAGTGCAGCAGTTAGCAGTGGCATTGCTATAGGCAGCATGATGCAACAATTTGAGAGGGAGATGTAGTACATATGTGGCAGTGTCAGTGGCAGTGACATGGGAAAAAATATAGTGGTAGCAGCGTAGTGTATGGAGGGAAACATGCCAAGCTCAACTATGTGGAGACAAATGTTGAGATCAGGGGTGATTCTTCAGTGTGGAAGTATTGCTAGAGCACACTCCTCGCTAAGAAGGAGTGTTGAGATTTTGGGGTAACATCAGGTGTGATCTAGCTTCAAAAATTTGTGGAGGGGTTGGAAAACACGAGATATCAAAGACCCAGAAAGTGTTTGGAGAAATTTCATCTGGTGTAAAAGTTATTCAAATAATTAATTTTTTTAATGGGGACCCTAAGTCTAACTTAGGGAAATTAAAAAAATTAAAGTGAAATAATTTACACATGTGATGAAATTTTCTAAGTGACGTGGATCAATATTTATTTTAATCTCAACCATAGAGTAGAGATTAGATCACAGTCATTGGTTTTCAAATGAGAAAAGTATAAAGGAAGGGATTTGGGTCAGTTGGAGAACACAAATATTATAGAAGCACTGAAGCTAAGTCGAATTTTTGGGGCATAGTTTGTTGAGGAATTCGAAGTGAGTTTGTAGTATAGTGAGGGGAAGAGATCGACAAAGGATGATCTGATCGGAGGCTAAGAATACAACAACAAAGAGGCAAAAGCGTACCAGGGAAACATGGAGGCCAGTAGGAGGGACGCAGCCCAGCCAAGCATCTAGAGGCCATGCCGAGGGTGGCATAGAGCCGTATGGGTTATGCAGAGGAAACGTAGAGGAGTTCAGAGTGACACAGGGGAAACTTGCAATGTGCAGACACTGCACTGGGCTAGAGGGCTGACGTAGAGCTAGAGAAGACTACACTGAGAGTTACGTGGGCCAGAAAGGGCTCGTTATCTATAATTCCTGACTGAGGGTGTGATTCAGCCATATTTTCTTTCTTCGAGTGATAACGTACAACTGTCGTGTAATTTATCTGTAGGGTAGACCGAATCTGGTGCCCATATTGTTTTATTTAGATTCTGCATAATAATAAAACCCTCTAGAGCTGTTGCACCAGTTTTCCCGCATTGGGTTTTTTCGGGGACATTTGTCTGAAAAATATGTGTGTAATTTTGTCAAATGTGCGTGACGTTTAGTAAATTATGTGTATATGTGTACACTACAATTTTTATTTGATTTAATATTTTTCTGAATACTTCAGTTAAATAACTTGTTAATTAATAAAAAAAGTAGGTTAAGTAGATCAAGACACTACAATAGGGTTTATGTTTTTAAATTTTCACAAATCCTAACCTATACTTCAAGGTTGAAAATAACATGCCTCTCATTTTGGTCCTTTATGTACATGATCTCTTTCTAATAGGTGTAGACCCTCTGATTTATCAATGGAAGATAGATTTTGCTTCTGAGTTTGAGATCGAGGACCTAGGATTGACGCACTACTTCCTAGGCTTGGAGATCTGGCAAAAGGAAGGTGAGATTTTCCTTTCTCAAGGAAAATACATTATGAAGCTGGATGAGAGATGTGGGATTTTGGATTGCAAGTTTGTGTCTACTCTAGTGGAACTCAACTTCAAGAAGATATGTGGAAGTGTTGTTGGGACCGAATTGGCAAACCCTTCTGAATATAGACAACTTGCAGGGACCTTGAAGTTATTGGTAAACTCTTGTCCTAAAAAATGCTTCATTGTGAATACATTGAGTCAATTTATGGTTGAGTCTCACCACATACATTGAATTGATTCTAACAATCTCCTAAGGTGTCTCCATGGCACAATCAATTATGGATTGAGATATACTAGCGAGATTTTGAGACTACATGGATATATTGATGTTTACTAGGTTGTCAGTGTGGTGGATCAAAAGAGCACATCGAGATGTTGATTCTATTTCGGCCCTGATTCAATTTAATGGATGAGCAGAAAGAAGAAATCGGTTGCTTTAAGCATCACCGAGGCCAAATACGTTGCAGCTAGTATGGAATGTTTTAAAGTTGTTGATCAAGAGTTCATAAATTTTTCTCAAAATTCAAAGTGTTTGAAAGCATGCCGAACTTAAGCGACTAGGTAGATCTCGTCTTCCTTATTCAGGTGTTGTGAACACTTCAAAAAACTGATGTCGTATGAGGGATATATCGCGTTCTGATCGATTTCCCAAACAACTAAATTTTGCGATAGATTTGACAGGGATGCCCAGTAAACATGAGGGTGCATAGTCAGCAAAAAAGGAATATTTCGAAGAGTATTCCTTTTCTCAGAGCCAGTCATAGGCTGATAATTTTTGCATTGTGATTTTATGGTGGATTGTATGTTATATTTTTTGGACCAGTGGGAGGGTGACATGTGGCCAACCCTGAGGCTGCCGCATGTCCCCTGGATGGTGTAATAAAATTTTATGGAGGCCTTCATGCTTGACCCCGCAACCTCCCATGGAGAAAACCCTTGCCACAATTTTCTGCACTATGCATTAGATCTTAAACTCTAAGGGTCAAATGTGCTATTTAAAGTTTACAAAAGTGGTAAGTGGGGGTTGGGACTGCTGGCAGTCCCAACCCGCTAGTGGTCCAAGTGATATGGTCACATTGGAATGAAACCACGATTTCAAATATTAAACGCCGACAACAACCATTTTATAACTCCAACAATTATCATAACTGTCATATTTATCACATGGCAGATTTTATGCCGCCACCTTGCGCAGTTAGTGCTGAGGGTTCCGTTAACATGAGTTTTAACACAACTGTAACCACAATTTTGGCCTAGGGTTCCGCTCGAAAGTTTAATGCAACCACAGGGTTTCGGGGGTTGGCATGTGGCCACCCCCTCCCCTTAACATTAAATTTTATGGTTTAGACTAGCGGTAAGATAGTGCGTCCCTATTTTTTGGGGTTTTGGCCATTTTTAACTACAGTTAGGTGGATTTCTCCAAAATTAGTGGAGGTTTTCTAGGAGTTATTGGGAAAATGACTTGGAGGGTCAATTTTCGCCTAATATGAGTGAATGAAGAGTCTATCTAGACTAATTGGAGCATTCTAAAGCCATTGGTGTAGAGAAAAAAACCATTAGAGTCATGTAAACACATGTATTGGCAAAATTTTGGGCATAATGAAAGATGGACATGCCATTAGGAACTGGACCAGCAGATGTAGCCCAGGAGGGGTGAACTGCTTCATCATGCATGCTATGTAAATGTTATGTGTGGCTTTATTTCTCTGTTATACACTAATTTTCAATGTTATTTAGGATTATCTTCAAGCTTATAATTCACAAAATCATATATATTTCATGGTTAAAATTCTCAATCCTTAAGAAAACTATGGAGACAAGTATGCACATGTTTTATAACTGAAAAGAGACTTAACACAACAAACTAATACATTCCTTTCATATCAGGTTGGTATCAGAGCTAGAGTTTATTCTCTGGTCTTTTTTTGTGCAAGTATTTGTTTAACTTTTTGCAAGTGTTAGATGCTTACTAGGCTCAAGCTCAAGGGAGGAGAAGGAAAATTGGTGGAAGCAAGAGGGTCTCAAAGTGAGCCACAACAAAGGAGGGAAATATTGCCACAATATCCACCACCTAGTTCACCTCCTAAGGAAGCATAAGCAACATTAAGCTTGGCTCCAGAGGATGAAGAAATCCATGAAGAAGTTGATCCCAAACAGGAAGAAAGAGTGTTCAGGAAAGCATTCCTTGACATGACTGAGATGGTGAGAATCCTTTATCAAGAAAGGAATGAGAAACTGGAAGGAGAAGGATCCAAACTTCACAAGGAAGGACATGGATCATCAAGAGGTAAAAATGACAAAGATAATTCAAAGAAGGGCAATGGAAGAAATGGAGGCAGTAGAAAGTCAACATTCTCACCCTCATCATCATCATCCTCTACTTCCATTTCAGTACTTCAGTCACACAAGTCAAATAACACTGGTAAAATTCCTTTTTTAATACTTGATGTTAAGTTTTAATTGCCAATGTTTAATGGTGAAGTCAATGTAGAAAATATTGATAATTGGATTAGTAAATTGGAGGTCTATTTGAGAATCTAGAACCTTCAAGATGATGATACCAGAATCCAATTAGCCTCATTGAGAATGGAAGGTACAACACTTGTTTGGTGGGAAGCCAAGAAAAAGGAGCAGATAAAGAAGAATGGTAAGATTGTTCTATCATGGACTGATTTCATTATTGTAATAAAAAAATAGTTTTATCCATTAGCTCATATGCATAAAGCCATAATGAACTGGAAAAACTTTAGACAATTGAAAGGACAAAATGTGCAAGAATACACCCAAGATTTTAGGAGAAGATCTGTCTTATTAGGGGTAGATTTGCATATCCAAGATAATTTTCTCAAGTACATAGGAGGCTTACATAGCTACCTAAGTCATACTATCCTCATGTTTAACCCTACAATTCTAGATGAGTTGTGTGTTCATGCCACACATCTATAAGCTAGAGGGAAACACATTTCTGATGATGGTAGAAACAAACATTTTAAGGGTAAAAGCAAAGAGAATACCTCAAAAGGTAAAGGAAAAAAGAATGCATCTGTTAATAAAGAGGGAGAAAAAGTGGTTTGTAAACATTGTTCAAAAGAAGGCCATCATGAAAATCAATGTTGGAAATTACATCCTGAAAAGAGACCCAAGTATCTCAACAACAAAGGGAAGTAGAAAACTACAGCTACAACTCAAAATGATTTAGGAGAGGATTCAGGTGATGAATCTAAAATTATAGCCATGGGATTGAAGAACATTAAGGGGAAAGAAATTGAAACTAAACCTAGTACTAGTAAATCAAACTATCACATACAAGCTCCAAATGAAGAATAAAGAATTGAACTGTTTCATGTGAGGGTCATATCCAAACATACTAAGATAGACACATTGTTTGATAGTGGGTTACAAGAAAACTTAATCTCTCAATACTTGGTCAAGAAACTTAATCTTGATACCATACCACATCCAAAACCATATCCACTTGGTTGAATTTCTATGGATGAAAATTTACAGGTTTCAAAGAAGTGTATATTGCGGTTTACAATAATTGCACATTTTGTTGATACAGTTGCATTAGATGTGATTCTTCTTGACATTACAATTATTGTGTTGGGGAGTCCTTACTTGTATGATAGGAAAGTGATCTTCCATTGCCATGAGAACAAATACCATTTATTCAAATATGGCAAGGAGTACATTGTTAGAGCACATCGCAAGAAGACAAACATTGCTATGGTAAATGCTGGACATGTAAAGAGGCTAGTAAATTCAAGTAAGAATTTTTTTCTTCTAATGATTAAGCCTAAAGATGATGTTAATCATGAATCGTTTGAGGGTTGTGATCCTAAGTTGAAATCAGATTTATATGATGTATTTGATGCACATCATGAGATGTTTTAGGAGCGAACATGATTGCCTCCAAAATGGGAGATTCAACATGAGATTCAGTTGTAGCAATATTTTCCTCCTCCAAACATCGGCATGTATCACATGTTGATAATGGAGAATACTGAAATAAAGAAAGATGGGACTTGGTGCATGTGTGTAGACTTCAGAGCTTTGAACAAGATAATGGTATAGAATCGATACCCATTCCCAAGGATAGATGATTTTCTTGATCAAATAAATAAGAATTTTTTTTCACTAAGTTAGATCTGTGAAGTGGATATCATCAAGTAAGAATTGCAGAAAGTGATGTATGGAAGACTGCATTCAAAAACAAACAAGGACTCTTTGAGTGGTTGGTTATGCCATTTGGTTTGTGTAATGCACTGACAAATTTCATGCGTGTTATGGATAATGTTTTGTGTCCATTTCTTGATGAATTTGTGATTGTGTACTTATATGACATAATGATTTTCAACAAAATAAGAGAATAAAATGTCTTGCATGTGACTAGGGTGATTGATGTTTTGAAGAAAGGTAAATTATTTCTTAAGATATCAAAGTGTGAGTTTGGAAAGACATTTTGGAAACATTGTAGGAGGAGGCGAGTTGATAATTGATCATTCTAAAGTGGAAGCCATTGTGAAATAGCCCACAACCAAAAAAGTGACCGAGCTAAGAAGTTTTCTAGGTGCAGCTCAGTATTGGAGAAAGTTTATTGCTAACTTTTCTACCATCACAACTCCTATGCATGCAGTGATAAGTGCGAAGAAAGGCTTCCAATGGGGAGAAAACAACAAAAATCTTTTGAAGCTTTAAAAGACAATATTAGTTCAGCTCTAGTCCTTGCATTACCGAATTTGATTCAACCATTCGAGATAAAAACTAATGCTAGTGATTATGACATGGGTAGAATTATTTTGCAGCATGGTAAGCCTATCGATTTTCATTCTAAAAAATTCAATGGTGCTGTAACTAATTATCCTACATTTGAAAAATAACTGTATGAGTTGGTCCAAAGCGTCAAGAAGTGGAAACACTACTTGATGGGTAAAGATACGATTACACATACTGATCACCAACCATTATATTACTTTCAGTCGCAAACAAAATTGTAGCAATCATGACATTCCAGGTGGATGGGATTTATTCAACAATTTCACTTGGTTATAAGGTACAAGAAAGGTATTTTCAATAAATTGGTTGATATGATTTCACAACCAATTATAAGTGCTTATAATTTACTTAAAAATGATTCTATTGTACATGAGATTTACATAGAACAATATGCACATGATGTTGATTTTCAAGATGTGTATGCTAGTTTGAGTGAAGGGAATCAAGTTGAGGAAAATGATTATCACATGCATAAAATTTTTTTGTTTCATTTGGGCAAACTATGTATACCATAAGGAGAAAGGCTAAATGTCATAAGAGAAGCTCATTCATCTCTTATTGCTGGACACTTTGGTGTAAGAAAAAAAATGGCGCATCTACAGAGGTATTTCTATTGACCTCGCATGATAGATAGTGTGTCGCATTTTATAAGAGGTTGTTCTATGTGTGCAATAAGAAAACCTAGCAATAGGAAGCTTGGGTTTTACACGCCACTAATAGTACCATCAAGGCCATGGGAGAGTGTCTCCATGGACTTTGTTGGAGGTATACCTATGTCAAGAAAACAACATGATTATCTTTATGTAGTTGTGGATAGATTCAGTAAAATGTGTATACTTATGCCATGTAAGAAAACCATTACTGTTGAACAAACTGTTGAACATTATTTTCAACATGTATGGGATCATTATGGATTTCCAACTTCTATTGTTAGTGATAGGGATTCCAGGTTCATTGGGAATTTTTGGTCCAATATTTGGAGTATGATGGACACAAAGTTGAAAAAGAGTATTGCTTTTCATCCACAAACTGATGGCCAAACCGAGGTGGTTAACAAAATCATTGTGCATCTATTGAGAGGATATTGTAGAAAACAATGCAAGTTGTGGGATGAGCAACTGCATTACATTCAACACACTTACAATTGGGCAAAGCACTCTTCTACAAATTCATTACCTTTTGAAGTATGCTTTGGGTATTTTCCAAAATCGCCATTAGACTTCATCTTTGAGAAGGATGTTGCAATCGATGGGCATAGTGATATTGACAAGGCTCAAAAGTTCATTGAGAAAATTTAGATTATTTATCAACAAGTTCAAGAACAACTTGAGAAAATTCAAAGCAAATACAAGGAAATGCGTGACAAACATAGATTTGATCAGAAGTTTCAAGAGGGAGATGAGGTATGGTTGCACATTAGCAAATAAAGGATGCAAGGGGAAGGTAAAAAGCTCAAATCCATTCATTATGGTCCATTGAAGATGATAAACCAAGTTGGTAACAATGCATTTAAACTTGACTTGCCTTCATATATGAAAATGTATTCAGCTGTTAATGTTGAAAACTTATGTTTGTATGAGCCACCTTTGATCGATGATCAAGGAAGTGATGTTCAGTTGCATTCTATTGAATATTTCTTTCCAAAATTTTTGGATGAGCTCAAGGAAGATACAATTCTTGACAAGAGGATAAGAGCATCCAAGAGGGGCAATGTTGACTACCTTCGAGTTGGGCTCAAAGGTAGTAAGCCAAGCAAGGCAAAGTGGATGGAGGTTGGAAAGGTGAGGGAGTTGTACCCTCATCTACCGAATAGGTAATCAAGTCTTTCGGGGTCCAAAAGCTTCCCAATGGGGAGGAGTCATCAGGAGTTCATAAAATTTTCTCAAAATTCAAAGTGCTTGAAAGTGTGTTGAACCTGAGCGATCGAGTAGATCTCATCTTCCTGATTCTGGTGCCATGAACGGTTCAAAAAACCGATGTCGTATGAGGGAGATTTCGTGTTCTGATCGATTTCCCAAACATCTAAATTTTGCGACAGGTTTGACTAGGATGCCCAGTCAACATGAGGGTGCATAGTCAGCAAAAAAGGAATATTTTGAATAATAGTCCTTTTCTCAGAGTTAGTCATAGGCTGACAAGTGTTGCGTTGTGATTTTATGGTGGATTGTACGTTATATTTGCTGGACCAATGGAAGGGTGACACGTGGCCAACCTTGAGGCCGCCACATGTCCCCCGGATGGTGTAATAAAATTTTATGGAGGCTGCCGTGCTCAACCCCACAACCTCCCGTGGAGCAACCACCCGACACAAATTTTTAAACTGTGCATTAGATCTTAACTTCTAAGGGTCAAATGTGCTATTTAAAGTTTACAAAAGCAGTAAGTGAGGGTTGGGACCACCGATGGTCCAAGTGATATGGTCACATTGCAATGAAACGACGACTTCAAATATTAAACGCCAAAAAAAACCGTTTCATAACTCCAATAGTTATCACAACCATCATATTTATCACATGGAGGATCTTATGCCACCACCGTGTGTGGTTAGTGCTAAGGGTTCCGTTAACACGGATTTTAACACAATTGTAACCACAATTTCGGCTTGGTGTTCCACTCCAAAGTTTAATGCAACTGCGGGGTTTCGGGGGTTGGCATGTGGCCACACCCTCCCCTTAACATTAAATTTTACGGTTTAGACTAGTGGTAAGATACTGTGCCCATATTTTTTGGGTTTTTGGCCATTTTTAACTGCATTTAGGTGGATTTCTCCAAAATTAGTGGAGGTTTTCTAGGAGTTAATGGGAAAATGGCTTTTAGGGTCAATTTTCGCCGAATCTGAATGAATTAAGAGTCTATCTAGACTAATTGGAGCATTATAGAGCCGTTGGTGTAGAGAAAACAACCATTAAAGGCCTGTAAACACATGTATTTGCAAAATTTTGAGCATAATGAAAGATGGATATGCCATTGGGAGCTGGACCAGTAGATGTAGCCTAGGAGGGGTGAACTGCTTCTTCATGCCTACTGTGAAAATGTTGTGTGTGGTTTTATTTCTCTGTTATACACTGCTATTCAATGTTATTTAGGCTTATATTTATGCTTCTAATTCAAAAAATAATCTATATTTCATGGTTAAAGTTATCAATCCTTAAGCAAACTATGGATACAAGTATGCATATGTTTTATAAGAAAAGACACTTAACACAACAAAATAATACAATCCTTTCAGATCAATTGTTTAGTTGAGGAAGCTCTTCAGTGAGCTATTGGAGCATGTGCTGGATACCATCGTTATCTTCTACGACAACCAAAGTGGGATTCACCTTTCAGAGAACCATATGTTCGAGGACTGCTCCAAGCACATTGATATCAAGTACCACTTTATAAGGGATATGGTACAATGAGGAGAAATAAGGCTCCAACACATAAGGACTGATGAGCAGGTCGCGGACAACCTCACAAAGCCCTTAGGAAAGGTCAAATTTTTATCCTTCCGAGAGATACTTGGAGTTGTGGAAAGACCCTCCTATGGGGGTCTCGCTTGAGTTCATCATTGAGCTCTCGGAGATCATGGGGGGCTTGGGGTACTTATTGGAGCTATGAGCGACCATAGGGTTATTGGTTCACCTTCCCCTATTGGTGTTCTATGTACAGAGTGAGTGGTTCACCTTCCTCTATGATACCTCATGATGGTTGGCATGTGTGTAGGGTGAGTGGTTCACCTTCCCCTACAGTTGATGACACGTGTGTAGGGTGAGTGGTTCACCTTCCGTTACGATTGACATATGCATAGGATGAGTGTTTCAACTTCTCCTATGGAATATGAGCAGGATGAATGGTTCACCTTGTCCTTCTGATGCCTCAACATACATCATACCCAGGTAGTTTTGGACTCATGGGAAGTACCTCTCATCTTGCCAATGAGTTGGGAAAAGTGGATAGGGACCATAACACTACAGATGGGGACATCATGTACTATTGTACTCCATATGTCTAAGATGCATGGTGTTCAATATATTGATCATTTAGGAACAAATATTATTGGGTTATACCCCTGGACTGACTTTTTCCAATGGAGATTGGCAAGGTATTGTGACTCACTCTCGATAAATTCTTCTTCATTATTACATCATTGTTCAACAATGTTGAGGCAAGATTCATAGATGGTGCATGATGATATGATGGCATGATGATCGATGATGACATATGGATTGGCAAGTCGAATTCTCCCTAGATGAGAGGGAGTGATAAAACTGGCAACTAGGGCCAAATTCCACCTTGGGACAACTCATTTGACGGGGATGATGATTGCGTCAAATTTCTCTTTTCAAGAGGACCAATATTGATATAACTATCATCCAATTTGGACAAGAAGAATAATGCTTTTGAATTTATGCCCACACATGTGAAAATTGTTAATGTTGGCCATGTTATCATTCTGTAATTTAAAATATTAGCAGAATAAACACATAGGAAAAAATAAAAACCACTTTGGAAGCTGGGATCTAGCCCTACCAGCTTCATAGAGGGATCTCTCTATATAATTTAACTTTGTTTTAAATGGATATTAGGCTATTTATCACTGTACTTGGTTGTTTGTTTGATTTTTTTTTTATTTGGTTGATTAAATTTCTATATCCCCATTGGGAAATGGATTCAAAATATAAAACTGGATATTGCATCAATATTTAAAAGATTTATAATAGGGAAAGCTAGGCTGCATTAACTAGATATTTTTATATTTTAAATGATTTATGGAAATGGAAGGAAAGTGAGTTTCAATAGATATTGAAATGCAATTAATTATTCTTCAATCTGACTTAAGTGGAAAACATACAAATTGTAAAAGTAGCCAGAATAAGGTGTTCCAATTAACATGTCCTATTCATCACACTTTCTGTTTTACAATTAAGATTTTCTAATACACAGAGAAAATGAAAAACAATGGAAAAAACAGTTACAGGAGAAGCACTTCATCAGTGAATGCACCACATGAATCCTGTAATAATTCATTGTATTATTGATGCTCCAGAAAAACATGGAAAGCTACAATGCTCAGTAGGAAAAATATATTTAGAATTCAACCTAGAATACTCCGAATAATGAATTATTTATATTAAATATTACAAAATTGATTATAATTAATGTTGTATCAACAGACAATGTATTATTAGCCAAAAGTGAATAATAAACTCTAACTGTGACAAAAAATAGGCTCGGTGGAAGTGATCTGGAACGCTGGCACTAATTTAGTGGAAACAGTTGCTGAGTAGACATATTTGTGGGCTGCCATGATTGTTGTGTTGGCTAATGTGCTAGCTGATGTGATGGTTGCAACTGAAATTTCTCATTTACTTTTTACTCCTAAAGTTCACACAACTTATCCCATCGATCTTCATCTGGGATAATTAACTTGATTACCTTCTGGTAAATTTCATCCACCTCAGTATATCTGGAAAAAGTAGGTTTTACCACAAATATGTGGTTTACCTCATATTGGATGAAAATATCATTACTCAATGCTTCCAAGAATGCTTTACATGTCATGGTGCCTTTGATATTGGAGAATTTAGCAGTGTTCCTGGAAATTTCACTTAGCTTCTTCACATAGTCTTGACGGGTTATCAGCTTATCATTAATTATAAACAGAGAAGGAAGATACTTCTGTGTTAAAGGCTCAATCCTACTGAAGAACCTGTTCACTTCTATCTATAAGCCGTGGAATTTCTCTTCCCGCTGAACAAACATATTCTTCTTAGTAAGAATATTTTTCACTTCTAAAATGGTCTCTGTTTTTTCATCCACCCCCAAGTCATCCAACTCATATTTTTTCTTGGAGTTTAAGAACTTGATGATGTTATTGGCTATAACAAGCATATCTCCAAGATATTCCTTGATAGTTGTGATGACATCATTTTCTTTCTCATCAATTTCTTCTATTCAAATATAATCTGAATGCAGGGACATATTTCATTAATGGGTTCAATGATATCTATCCAGATGATTTCTTTGACTTGGCCCAATGTATGTCTAATGGATGATTCTATCTTCGACTTCTACAACCTCTCTATTATTTTTTGATCTCTCTGTGCTTCAGCTGCATGAGAAACTTCACTTCTTCATTTATGATTCTGTAACAGTTTGACATGCTCTTGAAGCTTCTTAATTTACTCTGTCTAGATAGACAGATTCTCCACTTCCTTTGTCAATTGTTCTGCATCATCTGTTGTGTTTGTTGTAGAAGTTGTAGCTGTGGGGATGGATGTAAGAGCTATAGCCTCCAAAGAAACAATGGAAATTTTTGCAACTTGCTCCATATCCTTGATAATTTTCTCCATTTCTGTCTCCATCTGTCTCAATTATGCATTTTGATCCATGATGAGCTTCATCATATCTGACTTCCAAGACTCCGCTTCTTCGATATATTTAGTGAGAGGGTCTTCTGTGGTTGACAACTTCAGTTTTTTCCTCAATGTTGCTATGTCAACATTCTTCTTCTTTATTATCTCCTCTGCAACTTTTATGTTGGAAAGATCATATCCTACTTTGACCACTAATTCTTCCAAAGATTTAATTCTTGTATCCTTGGCCAGAGAGGATATTTTATCGATCTTCAGTTGTGACTGAATGTTTGCAAAGGAAAACTGCAATTTAGATAAACTCATAAATGTATTAGTCAATGTAGAGGAAATAATTTCACCTGTTTTCTTGTGCATCTCCATTTGATCAATGGGATGGATGTATTTGATGTCAAACTCAAGTGAAGTTTTCTTGTAATCTGCTACTTTCTTAGGTTGTGAAATCTGTGCCTCTAGAAAGGCCATTTGAGTTTTAACTTTCTTAGAGTAAAATTCCGACATCAACCTACTCTGAGAATTGTAAGTCTGATTCCAGAATTTACTTTATGTGCTATTCTTCAGGATTTCATTCTTCAGCTCGATTCCCCTAAAATTATTAAAAACTGTCTTTTCTCTCTCTTGAGACAACTTTAGTTGTCTGAATGACCTATTGCTAATCCTATGAAGTTGTAGAAATAGTAGGAGAGAGTATAGTTTGGCCACCAAATTGAGACAAGGTAGGTGTCTCCTTGGTGATTATGATAACCCCCTGTTATGAATCTTTATTTGGATTAATTTTAGGATTGAGTTTGTTTCCTTTCCTGTACATTATCTTGAATTCCTTGCTTTTAGTTTCAGTCACTGAAGGTGACCCTTATTATCTCAAAATATTTCCTGCTTTCTCCCGTGGGATAAGAGTCTGTGATGTAGAAGTGAAGACTAACTGCTCCTCAGCCTCCTACAAAGTTTTTTCAACCCACTCCATTTGGTTCATATACTTCTCTATTTATAGCCTAAGATTATGTATATAAGGAGTAGTCTTGTTTTTTACCCTTAATTTTGAAATGGTTCCTAATGGATCATAACACCGGGTAAAAATGAGGCTAAAATTCATTTCCTTCAAAATTTTGTCTGTTTCCTCTCCTACTGACCTACCGTTGCAAATAAATGGCCCTATTTGTGTTTTGATTATGAATTGTGACTTTTCCTTTGCTGATACAAAGTGTAATTCATCAACATTCAACATCTACCTGATGTATTCTAAAGAAAAAATCCTCATTGGAAGGAATTTTGGAAGCTTGTAAGGAGCAAGCTCACAACCATAAATTCTCAATTCTGTGTAATTCTGGTATAAATACCAGTCACCTATTTTTTCCTGATCTGATAGATGTAGAATCCTTCTAATATACTCACTGACTCTTGGTTCAACTGCATTGCTAAGAAGGCTCATTACTGGATGTAGACACAGTTCAATGAAGTGTTTGTATGAATATTCCTTCTGCTCTTTCATCACCATGGTAGTCTAGAAGATGACTGACTATTGATTACCATCACCATCCAATTTCTGCATTGAAAATTTAAATCTGTCTCCTTGAAAATATAAAAACATATAAAATATAACATAGGCATATTTAAACACCTCTTATGTTTGAAACCTCACAAGTTGGTCATGAATAACATTTTCTAGGAACTTGCTAAAATTAAAAAGGATAGAAGGTTTTTAATCTAAAGAGAATATGGAAAGGAAACCTATGATTGGCTCATCTACCCACTGGTCAAAATAATGTCCAAGGAGGTAAGAAATGTCAATGATTATCTGCTTGGCTTTGTTAGGGAAAATTAAGGAAGAGTAAGGAGGATTTTTTTTAGGCAACTGAGTATCTTCAACTAGAAAAATCTCAAGGGTTTTAGCCCTTTTGGAAAAATCTAGCTTTTGATACAATTCATTGAGGGCTTCTTGGGAGAAAGGGGTTCCAATTTCTATAAAAGGGACCTCCATCATTTGGTCAATGGATTGTGCAGTAATAATGAACATAATTTCACCTGTAGGGGCGATTATGGCTCTCTGGATAGGTATCTAGCAGGTCTGACACTTGTGGATGAATTTAGGGGCACTATGGGTATGGGGGAAAATGTAATGAGGTAATTTTGATTCCCACAGTCCAATGTCATCTGACTTTTCTATGTATTTTTTCTCTAGCCAACAACACATTTCAAAGAGTTCAAATTCGCAGAGGGTTTCATGAATTTTGTAGTCTCTTTTGTCTAGAGGGATATGTTCTAGGTCGATAAGAGGATGGATAAATGGGTTTAATGGTTCCTCTTGGATTTTATTCTTAGGAGGCATGATGGAGTTTGTTTCAGAGAATTAAAATGATTCAGAGAGGAACAAGTTTACCGAGACTGTGTAAATCTCTAGACAGGTGAAGAATACATAGTAGATACAATGATGGGATTGGCAATGACTTGATGAATTACTCCAGAATTCTGTAAAATTGTAACAAGAATGAAAGTGCAGAGAAACATGCAAGGTAAAGGTTAAACAGGTTCATAATGCATGGATTTATGCATAATTGGGTTGTTTCCGTTGATTGTGGCGTGGATCCATTGTATTAATGGGAAATTATTAGTTAAATGTATAACGTATTGTTTTCTGAGGGAAGGGATTTAATTGGTAACGATCATATGCAACTTGGCATGACAAGATTGGTGCACAACGGATAGGTGAGTAGTTTTGGTTTTGTAGGGAGAAAGTTGTTTTCAAGGGGGTGGGGGTTATGAGGTAGTAAGAGGTTTAAGCAGAGGGTGGTGCGAAATGTGGAGAAGGTGGCACATTACCACGGGCTTGAAAGTGAAACTACTTTTTTCGGACCCCACCCCCCCCCCCCAAGCGGTAAATCTCGAATAAAGAGGGGGGGGCGAAAATAGATGAGGACCGTCAGATCGGGGGCAGAAAAGACGATGGGCAGAAAAATGATCAAAGTTTAAGTTGAAATGACATGAAATAATGTCGGGTAGTGGGAGGTTTAATGAAGGTAGAAACTTTAGGATATATAATGATATGCCAAGGTTGTATATTTATGTGCCCAATTTCCATAGTAAAAAACTTTAGGTTAAAATCACATTATCCCTTTTTCTTTCATATGGATGAATACCTTTAAAAATCAAAACTTAGGATAACCAACTTAATTATTTTCAAGGCTTCCAAGACAACTTCTATCTACCCATGAATTTCATTTATTTTTCTAAGCTAACATTTTTTTCTTCTTTTCTTAGGGTGCATTTAAGCTAGCAAACCCATATCACTTTTTTTATAAAAATCTTACCTACTCTATCACTTATTTCCCCTATTGATTCAGATTAAATAGTTGAATGAATTTTATTTTCTACCTAACTACTAATTTTCCAAGATTAAAGTGTTTGGAAAATAGTTATTCACTAACCTAATTAACACAAATTCACAATTTTTCAATCATGATTAAGCTGTATGATTTGAACAAAAATCTAGTCATTGTGGAATTTTAAGACAATCTGCACACAATCTTATTGGATTTTGACATAAAGAAAACTAATTTATCAGTAGTGGCATTTAAATTTGCAGCACTTTCAGTATTGTTTCTATTTTTTCTTTTGTGGGATTCTTATTCTCTTTTTAATATTTTCAACTTTTCTTTCTTTTTGTCTTTTCTCTGTATTTATTTTTGACATACCCTCTTTTCATTTTATTTTATATATATATTTTTTGGAAATCATTTGCATATTGAAAATTTATAATGTAAATTTAGAAATACAAAATACTCAATCACCTTAATATCCTATAAAGTATAGGACCCTAACAGTAGCTCCAGCTGGGGATGGCACTTCTCCATGTGAAGTGTCAGGAACATATGATAAATAGCCTTGAGTATCCCATGTCTGTAATGTATGCATATGGTTTATTTTTCTGTTGAGGTACTTATGGTAACTTATCAATCAAGGCTTAGGGCCTTCTCTGCGCGCTTCAAATTTAGTCAATAAGTTACCCAATCAAAAAAATGTAGACTATGATATTTACAATGATGTAAAAATATTTTTATGCTATAAAAGTAGTGCTTCAGCATCCTGCCATTGACAGGCCCACCATGTAACTCTTCTCCATATAGGCCTTTTAGGAAGAATGCATTGTGTCCTTTGAAAGCATAAATGATGTATGGCCCTTTCCAAGGTTATAAAATTTCCCATGTTTATCTTTGTCTTCTCTCCTGGAATCCCACCTCAAAAATTTGTCTCCAATGTTGAATTCATTAGCTTTAGCCCTTCTGCCAAAAATGTTTTTGACATTTTACTGAATAACTGGGGTTTTTTGGTAGACTTCCTCCCTTGACTGCTGCAACTGAATAGTCTGATTGATTCTTCTTTGTATTTCATTTAGCCCAACCTATAATTCTTGAATTATCTTCATCACTGGAACTCCCAAAGAATATGGAAAAACAACATCCATTCCATAGACCAATTGGTATGGTGACATGCCAATTGACTTCTTTTTAGTAAGTCTATCAACCCAAAGTGCATTAACTAACTTGTTGTGCCAAGACTTATTGTTGTCCTCAAACAACTTTTTAATGATATTTACCAAGCTCTTATTTGAAGATTCAACCAACCCATTACCCTAAGAGTAATAAGCTATTGAATGTCCCAAAGTAATGTGGTATTTATTGCAGAATTCAATTGTTTTCTTAGATTTAAAGGCTGCTGCATTATCAGTAACAAGTTTTCATGGACAACCAAATCTAGAGAGGATATTGGTTTCAAGGAATTTAATTATGACAACATCAGTGGTAGATCTGGAAGGAATGGTTTCTATCCACTTAGTAAAGTAATCAGTGGCTGTGAGAATCCACTTATGTTGGGTAGAGGAAGGAGGATAAATTTCGCCAATGAAATCCAGTCCCCATTGCTGGAAAGGGCTTTCAACTGACATAGGCTTTAATGGCAGGGGTAAAAGCTTTCTTTTTCCTTCAAATATATTAAATTATGGCACGAGGTTACTTTCTTATGAATATCAGGGAAAAGCGTAGACCAATAAAAACCAGCTCTGAGGATTTTGTTGGCAGTGGTTTTCCAATAGAGATGTACAACACAATCACCTTTATGGAATTCCTGCATGGTTATTTCTATATCATCCTTTATCAAACACTTAAGTAAAATGCCACCAGCATATTTCCAATATAAAGAAATTTCAATGATGCAAAACTTAACTGATTTTAACTTTATAAATCTTGCCTTTGTTTTTGTTAGACGAGGAGGAGCATTTAAATTGAATAAAACATATAACAGGTCTACATACCAGGGTGAGTTCAAAAATGCTTCATCAATCTGTTGAGTCGCTTGTTCCTCTTGATCATCTAGTGTAGCAACAAATTTGTTGTCCAATGCATGTAAATTTGACTCAACTATCAACTTGACCAGTCCTTGTCCTTTGATTAACTTGGTGGGTTTGATTTCTAAGTCATACTCAAGAATGACAACAATCCATTTTCCTCGTTTACCATCAGGTCCATTCTGTGTTAAAATATCCTTGACCACTGAACTAGGTACGTAAGCAATAATATGAGAATGCAAGATATATACTCTAAAGTCTATAATTGCTTTAATAAATGGAAAGGGCTATTTTTCTATAATATTATATTTCAAAGATGTGTCTCTTAAAGCCTTACTAAAAAATGCAATGGGTTGTGTGAATCCTTCATTATTCTTTTGCAACAAGACAACTGCAACATTGTGTTCAGAAGAAAAAGAGAAGATAATGAAATCTTTAGTAAAATATGGACTAATCAACACTAGTGCTTTTGTCAATGCCTATTTAACTAAATGAAACGATTTTCTAGCCTGAATACTCCATCTTATTTCTGAATCATTTTTCAACATATTTGTTATATTTCTAAGAAGTTCTGCAAGGTTAGGAATGAATCTCCTTAGGAAATTAATCTTGCCAATAAAATATTGAAGCTCCTTAATGTTTCTAGGGTGACTGATTTTTAATATGGCTTCAATTCTACTGGGACAGTTCCTAATACCATCCTTTGAAATAATATGACCAAGAATATTTCCTTCTTCAAGGCAAAAAAGTGTTTTCTTAGGATTTAATGAGATGCCAAACCTTCTACACTTTTCAAACACTCTTCTCAAATGCAAAAAATGTCCCTCATCAGTTTTAGAATAGACAGTAATGTCATCTAGATAAATCACAATAAAACAACCAATTTCATTTGCAAAGCCAATATCCATTTCTCTTTGGAATGTGGCCCCAACATTCATTAACCCAAATGGTATCTTCACATACATGAAGGTCCCCCATGGAGTAGTGAAAGTTGTTTTATCCTAATCATCAGGATGCACTAGGACATGGTTATAACCTGAGAAACCGTATAATAAGGAAATCCTACTAGACCCTACTACCTTTTGTAATATATGATCCATTTTTAGAAAAGGGTAGTTGTCTTACCTTGTTAAGGTTTCTGAAATCAATGCATAACTGGATTTCTTGAGTTTTCTTCCTAGTAGGCACTATGTTAGACACCCATTTAGAGTATCTGAGAGGAACTATGATTTTAGCATCATACATATTTTTCACCTCTTTTTTCAATCAGAGGCATTAAAGCTGGATTTATTCTACAAAGTTTCTGTTTGAATGGTTTCTGATCTTCCTTTATTGGGATTTTATGTTGTATGATACTAGTGTCATATGCTTTGAGATCCTTGTAGCTCCAGGAAAAAACATCAATGAATTATTTGAATAAAGCTATGTATTCTTGTTTTTTAATAGTAGGCAGTGATTTTGAAAGTTTTATCATTTCAAGATTATTTTCACTACCTATGTTACATTCTTCTACATCTGCTCCTGTGGGCTCTATTTTGGGATTTTTTGCTACATAATTAAAACAAAAAATCTCTTCTAATGGAACTAGACCTGTAGGTAAAATATTGTCCTTAAGCTGAAGTATTTCGAATTCTTCTTTTTCTAGATCAATCTCATGCAATTATAATTTATGTAAAAATTTATCTACAAAAATATTTACATTTGATTAATCAAACTATTCTCCTACATTAGTATGTACAACTATTCGATTTTATACTTCACACTCTAATTCTATGTTATTTTCTTCATACTCATCCTTAGACTGCAAATTTTTTTAAATATGTTTGTTATTTCCAAACACCCGCCAATACCTCATATTATCTAGTACAACTGGATGATGTTTTACTTCCACTGTATATTGTTTGTTGGGATGAGGCATTTTGCATGTGCTATCTGAAAAAGCCATACCATTAGCAAAGATATTCTGATTTCTAGGAATAAAAACAAGATTATATTCTACAAAAGTTTGTAGAAAAACAAACACAACATTTCTCTATGCTCTCAGTCCAGGATGCTTTACAGAATATTCTCCTTTAATCTGTTTTATAATTAATTCATAATCTCCATGAACTTAAATTCTTTTAGCACGTAATTTATTCAATAATTGCAATCATAAAAGAAGTGATTCATATTCTGATATGTTATTGGTACATTGAAAATTCAGTTTATATGAATGACCTTCTACATTATTTCCTGAATTTGAGACCCAGACACCTGCTCCTGATCCCGCTCTTCTACAAGAGCCATCAAAATTCATGTTACAAAGGTTCAAGTTGAGTGTTTTTTTGCACAATTTGTGTTTGATTTTCTTGTGTTTCACAAATTCCATTCTCATCATTAGTGACCTAAGCATCAATGTATCCATCATTATAAAGAATGAAGGAGTCTAAATCATATTGAACAGAGTAAAGGGGATAGTTGTGGTTTCTCCTAACTACTCACCATGTATTTCATTAAAGTTTCCCTATATAGTCTTCTCTGCTAATCAAACACTGGTGTGGTAGCATAAGTCATGTCCATTTTTAGGGTCCCTTGTAATTTTACTCCCCATGAGCGTGACAACATTATGCCATACTTAGCGGGAATATCAACAACCATTATATCCATTACTAGACTCTTAGTTGGGATTTGGGATAAAGTAACACATAGATCCTTAATGAGACCTAAACATATTACTTTGTTGGAATCAAATGAATACAAGTCTTTTTAAGGCCTAGTAATGTTAAGACCAAGCTTCTCCATAACAGCTTTTGGCATCAAATTGTGGGAAGCACCAGAATTTAACACAACATTATTGAGAATTTTATCATGAACATTGAAACTAACATAGAATGGAGGAACACCTCCTTCCTGTGGTTTACCATATACCTCTGGAACAAATAATAATTCATGCTTATCATCATTCAAATTGACAGTGTCAGTGTTTTCCCTGATGTTCAGAGCTTTCATAACCTGAGTTCTATACAATTTTTTTTTCATTAACTCAGTCAAGGGGATAGGTATTTTCAGCTTTGCTAGTTCATTTTCAATATTGAATGATGTTTGAAATTTATTTAAGTTCAAAAAGTCAGATTTATCAATAGTTTCTTTTGACACAAGTTATTTTTGGTGACTGTTGGTTGGAATATTTGTTTGAGTAGTTTTGGAGGTACTTTCAATAATATTTGTGGCAGGAATTTCAACTGTCTTTTTTCTATAACTATCAAAAATTTTCTTAGCAACATTTTTGGGAGTTTTCTTTGAAGTGGTGTCAGAGGTTTTCTTGACATGATTTTAATTATTCTTTTTATTTGGAGAATCTGATGTTTTCTTACTCCTAATATTATACTATCTATGGACTACCATAATAGCATTTTCAAATCCCTTCTTATAGTCATCTGATCCTTCATAATCAAGTTTTGTTTGGGATAATTGAAATGGTTCTTGTTCTTCCTGAGTAAGAAACATAGTTTAATCATCATTGATACCCATTAAATTTATTTGGTTGTCTTCTACCTCTTCTACTACTTCTCCATCATCATCAACATAATTATCTTGAAATGGAGGCCTAATTTGCTGATCAGGGCCCCTCTTCTCTCTTTGTTTGATTTGGGGAGGATTTCTTCTAGGATTTTGATTACAATTTTGAGGTGGAGGCTGATTTTCTCTAGGAGTAGCCTTCTCATTAAGATTAATCCTTTCCATAATTCTTTTTCCTGTTCTAACTAATGAATCAATTTTAGCATCAATAGAATAAATATAGGGTTCTTCTTTTATGGTCACTCTCCTTTCATTTCTAGTTCTAGATCTCTTCGATAACATATTTTCTTCTACACTCACTGCATTCCTTTTCATTTCTTCTAATCTTGATAAATTTCTTTCTCTAAGCTGGTAAGACATGTTTGCCTCAAAGACATCTAGGAATTTGATTAAGGCTAAACCTTGTGGTGGTTTAATGTTAGCAGGAATTGCATTATATATACTGTTAAATATAGTGAAATAGTCCTGAACACTTTCCCCTGGTGCCCTCCTAATTCTCTCACACTCAGATAAAATCTAAAGTTGGGTTATTTTTAATTTCCCACCTATTTAAGGAATTTCTGATGGAATCCAAGGAGATCATTAATGCTAGCAGTAAGTAATTATTTAAAACATTTCCTCATCTCTCCTGTGAGACTTTGTGCAAACAACCTAAGTTTTACACTTTCCTCATCTATCTCTTAAATTTCAAAACTATTATTCATCCTGTCTACATGCTATTGGGCAGTGATAAGTCTAGTTCCTTCAAATTGAGGAATTCTTGTTTGATAATCCCATGGCATGTTTGCCAAAGGATCTTGAAGGACAACGAGAACATATCTAGCTTCCATTATAGGGATATGGGGATGAACAATATAATGATTGATCAAGGGTGGTTGTTGGATGAAAGGTGGAGGCTAAATCAAAGGTGAAGCTTGAATCAAGGATAAAGGCTGAATTGAATCCTGGGGTTTTGGTGGAGATAAAGGTTGGATATGGTTGAGTATAGAGGAGAATAAGGAGTTTGAGTGCTTGATGAGAAAGTACCAGAGTAGTTGTAGAGACTACAAAAGGGGTAGGACTTGCTGATTTAGAATGCACAGATTGTGATGAAGTGGATGATTCTGTGTAAGAAGTCAGAGCAGAGGGTTCTACAAATTGTTAGACATAAGCCTCATGAAAAAAAGGTCAATACCTGAGACTAAACCCTATAATTTATCAAAGTCTTGGATAATTTGAAGATATATATAAGAAGGAGTAGAATGTGCTTCAGATGAATGTCTTCTTAGTGTAGCTTGGTCTAATCCTATCTGATATACCCAATTGGCTAACACAGTTCTAAATAAACTGTGTTCAAAAGGTAAGTCAAACTAAATGTCTTGTAGAGTTACAAAGTCTTTTGGGAGTGAATTTTCTCTATGTGGAGGACTGCTACTTCCTTGGTTCCTTGCTATGCTCTTTCTTCTCAGTATATTTTCAAGGTCATCTACAATTACTGCAGGATTTGGATCAGGATGAGATCTAGTGTAGGCTCTTTTAGGAGTCAGAGTTATGATCTAAGGCACAAACACACTTATTATTTACAAAAATGAAAAGGAAACCACTCTTTTTGAAGTATTCATATCATATAATGTTTTAACTAGGGTAATGAATTCAAAAGAAATTACATTTTTTTCAATTTGTCCCCAGTATCGTCACCACTACGTTATCTTTCTGTATTTAAAAGATCGACAGAATAAACATATAGGACAACAACAAAACTACTTTGGAAGTTGGGATCTAGTCCTTCCAGCTTCAGAGAGGGATCTCTCTATATAATTTAACTTTGTTTTAAATGGATATTAGGCTAGTTATGACTGTACTTGGTTGTTTGTTTGATTTTGATTGATTTGGTTGCTTAAATTTCTATATTCCCATTGGGAAATGGAGTCAAAAATATAAAATTGGATATTGCAACAATATTTAAAAGAGTTATAACAGGGCAATCTAGGTTGCATTAACTAGATATTTTTAGATTTTAAATGAATTATGGAAAGGGGAGGAAAGTGAATTTCAGCATAGATTGAAAAGAAATTAAGTATTCTTCAATCTGACTTTAGTGGAAAACATACAAATTGTAAAAGCAGCCAAAATAAGGTGTTCCAATTAGCATGTCCTATTCATCGCACTTTCTGTTTTACAATTAAGATTTTCCGATACAAAAAGAAAAGGAAAAAAAATGGAAAACATAGTTACAGTAGAAGCACTTCACCACTAAATACACCACATGAATCCTATAATAAGTCCTTGTATTATTGATGCTCCAACAAAACATGGAAAGTTACAATTCTCGATAGGAAAAATATATTTAGAAATAAACCTAGAATAATTCGAACAATGAAGTATTTATACTAAACATTACAAAATTGATTACAATTAATGTTGTCTCAACAAACAGTGTATTATTAGCCAAAAGTGAATAATAAACTCTAACTATGACAAAAAATAGGCTCGGTGGAGGTGATCTGGAATGCTGGCATTGTTTTAGTGGAAATAGTTGCTGAGTAGATCTATTTGTGGGATGTGCTGACTGTTGTGCTGGATGCAACTGACCTTTCTCATTTATTCTTTACTCCTGAAGTTCAAAAAACTTATCCTATTGATCTTCATATGAGATATTTAAATTTATTACGTTCTGGTAAATTTCATCCACTTTAGTATATCTAGAAAAATTAGGTTTTATGACAAAGATGTGGTTTACCTCATGTTGGATGAAAAGATCATTACTCAATGCTTCCAATAATGCTTTCCCTGTCATGGTGCCTTTGATATTGGATAATTTGGCAGTGTCCCTAGAAATTTCACTTAGCTTCTTCACATAGTCTTGAAAATTTATCAACTTATCATTAATTACAAATAGAGAAGGCAAACCCTTCTGTGTTAAAGGCTCAATCCTACTAAAGAACCTGCTCACTGCTATATCTAAGCTGTGGCATTTCTCTTCCAGCCGAACAATTAGATTCTTCTTAGTAAGAATCTTTTTCACTTCTAAAATGGTCTCTGTTCTATCATCCACTCCCAAGTCATCCATATCCTATCTTTTCTTGGAGTTTAAGAACTTGATGATGTTGTTGACTGTAACAGGCACATATCCAATCTCTTCCTTGATAGTTGTTATGGAAAAATTTTCTTTCTCAATCAATTCCTTCTGTTCAAATATAATCTGGTTGCATGACCGAATTTCATTAATGGATTCAATGATATCTGTCTAGATGATTTATTTTACTTGGCCCAATGTATGCCCAATGAATGATTCTCTCTCTGACTTCTGAAAACTCTCAATTAGTTTCTGAGCTCTCTCTGCTTCAGCTGCATGAGAAACTTCACTTCTTGATTTTTTATCCTCTCACTGTTTGACTTGATCTTGAATCTTCTTAATTTCCTCTATTTAGATAAACAGATTCTCCACTTCCTTTGTCAATTTTTTTGCACCATCTGATGTGTTTGTTGTAGAATTTGTAGCTGTGGGGATGGATATAAGAGGTACATCCTCCAAAGGAACCATAGAAATTTTTGTCGCCTGCTCCCTCTCCTTGATAATTTTCTCCATATCTGTCTCCATCTATATCAATTATGCATTTTTCTCCATGATTTGGTTCATCATATCCGACTTCTAAGAATTTGTTTATTCAATATCTTTAGTGATATGGTCTTTTTTGGCTGACAAATTCAGTTGTTTCCTCAATGCTGCTATGTCAACATTATTATTCTTTATTATATCCTCTGCAAATTTTATGTTGGAAGGATCATATCCTACTCTGACCACCACATCTTCCAAAGACTTAATTCTTGTATGATTGGCCAGAGAGGATATTTTATCCATATTCAGCTGTGACTGAATGTTTTCTAAGGAAACCTACAATTTAGATAAACTCATAGTTGTATTAGTCAATGTAGAGGAAATCATTTCACCTTTTTTCTTGTGCATCTCCATTTGATCAATGGGATGGATGTCTTTGATGTCAAACTCAAATGAAGTTTTCTTGTAATTTGCTGTTGTATCAGGTTGTGAAATATGTGCCTCTAGAAAGGCCATTTGCATTTTACCTTTCTTAGAGTCAAATGCTGACATCAAGCTACTCTGAGAACTAGAAATCTGCTTCCAGAATTGACTATATGTGCTATTCTTCAGGATTTCATTCTTCATCTTGATTTCCCTAAAAGTATTAAAAATTGTCTTTTCTTTCTCTCTTAAGACAACTTTAGTTTTCTGAATGGCCTGTTGCTAATCCTGTGAAGTTGTAGAAATAGTAGGAGAGAGAGTAGTTTGGACACCAACTTGAGATGAGGTAGGTGTCTCCTTGGCGATTATGATAACCTAATGTTCTGAATCTTTATTTGGATTAACTTTAGGATTTAGTTTGGTTCTTTTCCTGTACATTATCTTGACTTCCTTGCTTGTAGTTTTAGTCACTCAAGGAAACTCTTCTTCTCTCAGTATTTTTCCTGCTTTATCCTATGGGACAGGAGTCTGTGATGTATAAGTGGAGACTAACTTCTCCTCAGCCTCCTGCAAAGTGTTTTCAACCCACTCCATTTGGTTCATATACTTCTCTATTTCTGGCCTATGAGTATGTATATAAGGAGTAGTCTTTTTTTCTACCCTTGATTTTGAAATGGTTCCTAATGGATCATAGGGCCAAGTAAAACTTAGGCTGAATTTCATTTCCTTCAAAATTCTATCTGCTTCCTCCCTAGTTGACCTATTTTTGCAAATAAATGGCCCTATCTATGTTTTGATTCTGAATTGTGACTTTTTCTTTGCTGATACAAAGTGTACTTCATCAGCATTCAACATCTGCCTGATGTATTCTAAAGCAAAAATCCTCATTGGGAGGAAGTTTGGAAGCTTGTAAGGAGCAACATCACAACCATAAATTATCAATTCTGAGTATTTCTGGTATAAATACTAGTCACCTATTTTTTCCTGATCTGATAGATGTAGAATCCTTCTAATGTCCTCACTGAATCTTGGTTCAGTTGCACTGCTAAAAAGGGTCATTGTTGGATGTGAAAAAATCTCAATGAACTGTTTGTATGAATACTCCTTCTTCTCTTTCACCACCATGGTAGTCGAGAAGATGACTAAATGTTTATTTTCATCATCATCTAATTTCTGCATTGCAAACTTAAATCCGTCTCCCTGAAAATATAAAAACATATAAACTAGAATATAGGCATATTTAAACACCTCTTCTATTTGAAACCTGACAAATTGGTCATGAATAGCATCTGCTAGGAACTGGCTGAAATTAAAAAGGATAGAGGGTTTTGAACCTGCAGAGAATGTGGAAAGGAAACCTATGAATGGCTCATCTACCCACTGGTTAGAATAGTATCCAAGGAGGTAAGAAATGACAGTGATTATCTGCTTGGCTTTGTTAGGGAAAATGGAGGAAGAGTAAGGAGGATTCTTTTTAGGCAACTGGGTATCTTCAACTAGAAAAATCTCAAGGGTTTTAGCCGTTTTGGAAAAATCTATATTTTGATACAATTCATTTAGGGCTTCTTGGTAGAAAGGGGTTTCATTTTCTATAGAAGGGGTTGGCATCATTTGGTCAATTGAATGTGCAGTACTGGTGATTAGAATTTCACCTGTGGGGGAGATTATGGCTCTTTAGCTAGGTATATAGCAGGCCTAACACTTGCAGATGAATTCAGGGGCACTGTGGGTATTGTGTAAAATGTAATGAGGTAATTTTGATTCCCACAGTCCAATGTCATATGACTTGTCTATGTATTTTTCTTCTTGCCAACAATACATTTCAAAGAGTTCAAATTCATAGAGGGTTTAATGAATTTTGTAGTCTCTGTCGGCTAGATGGATATGGTCTAGGCCGACAGGAGGATGGATCAATGGGTTTAATGGCTCCTCCTGGATTTTATTCTTAGGAGGCATGATGCAATTTGTTTTAGAGAATTAAAAGGATTCAGATAGGAACATTTTTACCGAGACTGTGTAAAGCTCTGGACAGGTGAAGAAGACAAAATAGATACAATTTTGGGATTGGTAATGACTTAATGAATTACTCTAGAACTCTGTAAACTTGTAACAAGAATGAAAGTGTAGAGAAACATGTAAGGTAAAGGTTAAACATGTTCAAAATGCATAGATTTATACATAATGGGGTTGTTTATGTTTATTGTGATGCAGATCCATTGTATTAACGATCAATTATTAATTAAATGTATAACATATTTTTTTCTGTAAAAAGGGACTTAATTGGTAAAGGGAATATGAAACCTAGGATGACAAGATTGGTGTGCAACAGATAGGTGAGAAGTTTTGGTTTTGTAGGGAGAAAGCAGTTTTTGGGGTGGGGGGTATGAGGCGGTAAGTGGTTTGAGTGGAGGGGGGTGAAAAATGCGGAGGAGGCACCACGTTTTCATGGGCCCGAAAGTGAAACTTCTTTTTTTGGACACCCTCACCCCCTCGGTGGCAAAGCTCGGATGGAGAGTGGGGGGCAAAAACAGATGAGGACCGTCAGATCAGGGGCAAAAAATATGATGGGCGTACAAATGATCGATGTTTAAGATGAAGTGACATGACATATTTTCAGGTAGTGGGACATTTAATGAAGGTAGAAACTTTAGGATATATAATGATATACAAAGGTTTTATATTTATGCACCCAACTTCCTTAGTAAAAAACTTTAGCATAAAATCATATTATCCCTTTTTCTTTCATATGCATGAATACCTTTGAAAATCAAAACTTAGGATAACCAACTTAATTCTTTTCAAGTGTTCCAAATCAACTTCTACCTAACCATGAATTTCATTTCTTTTTCTAAGCTAACATTTTCTTCTTCTTTTCTTATGGTGCATTTAAGCTAGAAAACCCACGTTACTTTTTTTATAAAAATCTAACATACTCTATCACTTATTTCCCCTATTAATTCAGATTAAACAGTTGAATCAATTTTATTTTCTACCTAAATACCAATTTTCTACCTAAATACCAATTTTCCAAGATTAAACTGTTTAGCAAAACTTTATTCACTAACCTAATTAACAAAAATTCACAATTGTTCAATTATGATTAAGCTGTATGATTTGAACAAATATCTAGTCATTGTGGCATTTTAAGACAAGCTGCACCAAATCTTATTGGATTTTGACATAAAGAAAACTAATCTATCAGTAGTGGCATTTAAATTTGTAGCACTTTCAATATTATTTCTATTTTTTATTTTGTGGGGTCTTATTACTTTTTATTCTTTTCAAAATTATTTCTTTTTTTCTTTTCTTTGTATTTATTTTTGACATACCCTCTTTTCATTTTCTTATATATATACTTTTTTTGGAAATAATTTGCATATTGAAAATTATTTACAATTTAAAGTCGCAAATACAAAATACTCAATCACCTTGAGACCATATAAATGATTGGACCCTAACAAGCCACATCCTCATGTAGGCTCCTGAAGTTGAGTGGACGTGACTCTTCACCATCAATGAATTGTATAAATACAAGTGTCGTCTGACCTCATTTGGCATCATCATCACACACATTTCTTCTCTCTCCTTTCATTGGTTAGTACAACTATTGGGCGGATCTTATCTCTCACATGATTGTTAAAAGGACATATTTTATGGGAAAATTGTAGGGCTAAATTTCAGGACCGTTGCAGGAGTTTTACCAATTTAACCAAGTAATTTAACTCATCCTTTAACTGTGATTTTTGTGGGAAAAAAAAGTTTTTGATAGGCCATACAGTTTGGCACAAGAACCGAGAATTTATATGCACTTTGATATTAGGAATGATTGTAGGGTTGGCTGCAAACCTAACCACAAAGTTGACCAAGTTTGACCATAGTTTTCAAGACATTTATGGGTTGACTTTGACACCTTATCAAGCCGAGTTTAACTGGGTATGACCGAACTCCAAAAAGGAAGATTTGGTGTTGTGTTGACCATGTTTTTCTTTCTGGTTAGGGCTGAATTTTTACTGTAGTTGACTAAATATTTGTCAGGGTTGTTTTGACTGTGATTTGTCAAGTCAAATTTTGACTTTTGCAGTCTCCCTCTCTTTGTTGAACATTTGATATAATAATAAGAGGATTTGATCAAAGGGTTTGCTGAACTACTAAGAGGAAGGCGCATATTCATGCCAGCCTGTGTAACTAATTCACCGCATCTCATGGGTCAGTCAACGCAAAAGTATGGCAACAGTCATCCCTGTTGAGAAATCGATGCTAGTATAATTAGGCTTTGATTCCTCTTACTTGATAATTAATTGTGAATTATTTTGGCTTATTTTACCTCTATATTATATTATCTTTAATCAAGCAATTACCAAATTATGTGTGTATGAAGATCATAAGAACAAGAGACAAGATGTAGGATATCTACCAGGGAAAAAACCCTATCTAGGGGAAAACCCAGTCAAATATCTTGCTTCAATAGTTGTCCTGACATAATCCAAGGCTCTTCAACCTAGAAACAGACTTCCTCCAACCGCCAAGTCAGCCCTTCCTTCCAACAACTTTGATATAAACATTTGAACTTGCAGTAACAAAACTTCAATCTATGCAGCAACAACACTTCAACCTCAGCAACTTCAACTTCTGTAACTTAAACATCTAAAACTATAGTACTTCGATCATACAACTACCCAATAACTTCATATAAAATAGAGAGAGAGGGGGGGAGAGAGAGAGAGCCCAAAAACTCTTATCTTGCACTTTTCCTTCTTCTCCTTGTACTTCCCACTCTTTACTGCACTGCTTCTTGTGTATATCGAACTTGTTGAGCGGATGAGAAAATAGATCGAGATACAATAGTCTATATAGCCTTCTTGTGGGTCAAATTTCTCCTTTATAGGCAAACTTTATCAGGCAAGGGCTACCTTGGTGTGGAGGTGACAAAATTCAAATTAGACTAAAAAATAATTATTTTTACAAGATTCAAAAGCCCAAGAATGGTATCATAAAATGTACATTGACTCTAATGACTCAATGTAAATCCTAGGAGTCCTCAATGGGGACTTTGAATAATAAAATGATGAACCAAGCATGAAACTCATGATTTAATAGGTCATTGTAATAATAATAATAAATATCTTTTTCATTCTTTTGATAAGTACATTTCATAATGAATCAAATAAAATTATGAAGACTGAACCTAGTTACATTCTTCAACACTAACTCTTAACTAGGGAGGTATTCATAATGACATATAAAATTATAAGGAATATCTAAAAACATATGAACTATGATGAGTTTAGGCACTGCAATTCCAAGGACTAGATTCTTGACTAGGGAAGTCTATCCAGGTCCCTTAATAGTTTAGGCACTAATGGTGCCATGAAGTAGATTCCTGACCAGGGAAATCTACCCGAGTTGGACTAAGATAGACTAAATCTTTCATCCACTATAGGTACCAACATGCCTTCTTGAGTTTACATAGATCAGAAGATGGCTCCTTTGATAGAGTGTGAAGTTGTTTACTTTCCCCTGTCATATGCCTTGATGCTCCACTGTCAATAATCCATGCATTGTCAGCATTGAGTGAACCAGTAAGTGCAGCGAAGAACCCTTGGCTTTTGACCTTGTTGAATAACTAGTAGAGGATATTCTTGATCCAACTTCCTACAATATTGAGTCCCATTTTCATGTAGCTTATCATAGAGGGAGTAACCAATTATTTTGAGCCAACAAAGTGATCTCTAATCCTTCTTGACCTTAGCTCTAATACCATGTTGAGAAATCAATGCTAGTATAATTAGGGTTTGATTACTCTTAATTGATAATTACTTGTGAATTATGTTGGCTTATTTTACTTCTATATTATATTATATTTCATAAATAAATTACCAAGTTATGTGTGTATGAAGATCACAAGAACAAGAGACACGAGATGTAGGCACTCTACCAAAGAAAAACCCCTATCTAAGGGAAAACCCATTCAAATCTCTTCCTTCAATATTTTTCCCGAGATAATCCAAGAATCTTCAACCTAGACACAGAATTCCTCCAATCACCAAGTCAGCCATTCTTTCCAGTAGCTTTGATCTAGACCTTTGACCTTGCAGTAGCGAAACTTCGATCTATGGAGCAACAACACTTCGAACTCTGCAGCTTCTACCCCTGCAATTTTGACCTCTTCAACTGTAGTACTTTGATCCTACAGTTGCCCAGTAACTTTAAAGAAAAGAGAGAGAGAGCCCAAAAACTTCTATCATTCACTTTTCCTTCTTCTCCTTGTACTTCGCACTTATTACTACACTTCTTCTTGTGTATATCAAACTTGTTGAGTGGATGAGAAAATAGATCGAACAATGCTTGTATATATATCCTTCTTGTGGGCTGAATTGCTCCTTTGTAGGCTCACTTCATTAGGCAAGGGCCAACTTGGTGTGGAGGTGACAAAATTCATATTTGACTCAAAAATAAATATTTCTACATTCAAAAGCCCAAGAAAGGTCTCAAAAAATGTACAATGACTCTAATGACTCTGTTATCACAAATACAATTTTAATTTTTTGATGAATAGGGTCATCATAAGCTTCACCTTGTCTGATTAGGTTAGATCATTCATTTGATGAGAAATTCACTTAATCGTGTTTATTATAGGTCATAGCCACTTCATTAGTCTTGTCATTAGGGTCATATCCACAATAATCCACCTTGCGTTCACTTGCATAGTCATAAAATTTAAGAAAAAGAGCCACTAGCCATTTTTACACATTTTTGTAGTGAATTCAGTGTAAAATAGGTAGATTTTTCTACGAAACTGGCTAATAATTTCGTAGCGAATATAAGGATTTCTCTATTTTTTTACTTTTGAGCAGTCAACTTCAAGAACGGTTTCTCGGAAAAAAGAGAATTATTTTAAGAAACTGAGAGAGGTTTTGTTTAAGCACATATCAAGTAATAATAAACTCTTTCACGTTTCTCAAAGGTGCTATAAATTGGGAGATACAGGGATGTCTTTCAGCCCTATTTTTATAAAACAAAATTTTCCTGTTTTATACATGTTTTGCAAATGCAAATTATGGACAGCTGGAGATGGTATTTAAAAAAAAAAAAGAGAGGTTTTTCTTCAAAAAATTTTGGTCTACAAAAATCTTCTCCATTTTTGAAAAATATATCGAGAATTCGGAAATATGAGTTCATTTCAAAACTACAAATTCTGCCTTTTTTAGGAGTTTTCGTAACGTGCTTCAGGCTTGAAGCCAAAAAAACGCTACGAAAAAACTTGTAGGTGATTTTTTGCATTTAAACTCAGATTTGACATGTTTTAAGGAGGGATATCCATGGTTTCAAGGTGTCATGACATGATGAAGATGTTGGAACAACAAAGAAGTTAAGAAGATTGATGGAAAAACCATTTTTCCCAGGCTACTAAAACTCGCTACGAAAATTTCTGTACATGACTGTTTTAGAAGTCAGCTTCATGTTTGATTTCAGACCAACTGAAAAATTATTTTGGAAATATGAAAGATTTTATTCTTCAGCATAGGTCCATCTACAAAAACCTCTCTCAGTTTCGGAAAACCCGTTAGGGTTTGGAAATTATACACTCATATTTAAAGCCTTATTTTTCAAAATTTTCACTAAGCAGATTTGTGAAAAATTGTAAAAATTCGACTCGGAGGAGGTCCAGCTTGTTAGGTTCCTGTGATTTGGCTGATTGGCAAGCCAAGTGATAGGGTAACATCAAACTAATATTTGGAGCCCAAGGACCTAGCCTTCCTGGACTTAGAGAGGGCTCTCTCTATTTGCGTAAGGGATATCTATGTGTTTTGCTTCTTATGTTTTTGATCTTAGGCTAGTTATGAAGTAGGTTTTTGGTTTTGTTTTTAGGTTTGTGAGGGATGAACTGATCAAAGACTAAGATAGGTAAAAATATGTCAGATCAACTGGGCTATGGGGTCGAAAAGGTCAAGAAAGCTTTCAGATGGTGATACAAGGTTGTTGAAGGGCCAATTTGATTGAGGTAAAATGGATCTTTGGGTAAAATGGAGTGGGATGGACACTAATTTTGTGAAGAACAAAGGATTTCAAACATGAATAGTTCAATATTTGACATAAACATGGTAGGGCTAACCATTAATCATGAGAAATGTAACTATAAACTGATCAATGCATAGAAATAAACATTCAAGCAATACATAGAGATATATGACTCTCTAACTTTAGGAAATTGCTATAAGACTTTGGGGAAATAAATTTAAGACAAAATAACAACTCAAATCACTATGAGGAAACCCTAAGCATAGTATTTCAAGCTATTGGGAACTTTGAAGCAAGATTGCATAGTTTTAGGCAAAGGGAAAGATCAGTACAAGACCTCCTTGGTTCAATAAATGACAATCAAACAATCAAAGAAAGGTTTCAGAGGTGGAGCTATGAATAGCCATGAGTAAGCAGGGCATACCGTGAATCATACTTAGCATGCATAAAGCCATAAATGAAACAAGCAAACAATTTCTTCAGTTATCAAAGAGCAATCAAGGATTCTTTGATGTGATTAAGAAGCAAGAAAACATAGAAGCTATAAAGAAACATGAAATCTGAGGTGCCTCCAAGGGCATGTCTCAAATCTATTCTCTACTGTCTTATAGTAAGTAAGAGCAATGAAATATGAATGAAAAACAGAGAAAACATAACAGAGAGGGACACTATACCATTTTACCAAGTCAAGGAATCCAACAAAAGTCCTCTTTCATCATCCAAAAACATTCAATAAACTATCCAATGCATGAGAAAAGTGTTTCTTCCAAGCTTGTATAACCATATATTACTTCTATTCATCAAATTCAGCCTTCTTTATAATGAATTCTCTTGGAATATATAGGCCAAGATGAGGGAAAACCTCCTAGTGCAACTTGCAATCTCATTGGCCCATAAAAAATATATGATTTTTTCCTTGAGCCTTTGCAAAGCCCAAGGCACAAAATATCTAATAAAATATCTCAAAAATGCTAAAAAAGAAAAATATATTGACTTTTCATAACTAATAATTCCCAAAAATAGCTAAACGCACATGAGGAAAAGTCACTTTAGAAAGGTACATTTTTCACAAAAATACTTAAGAAATATATCAGCAGAAAGTCCCCTGTCTTGCTAGCAACTTTTGGAGGCTTTCCTGATGTCGAAACGAGGCTTGTGATGGCTCGTTGGAAATATATGAATGTAAATTTTCTGAAAATGCTTATTTTTCTCGAAACTTATCACTGGAAGTCTATCAAAAGCTGACCTGTGTGTAAAACCCCAAAAAATAGACTTTGCTGATAAACGGGGCAGAGTGTGGAAAAAGTGAGTGTTTTTTTCCATTTTGGGGGAGAAAATAATCTTAAACTGATTTGAAAATCATTAATTATATGCCCCTAAAATTATGGCATCCAATGATACCATTTTCATCCTTTGAGGATGCCCCAAACAGAAATGGTGATGCCCGTGATTTTTAGCCAAAAACTCAAAAATGACAAAAAACCAAAACTTGTTGAATTTTGCCCAATTTTTGCGAGCATGACCCTCAAGGGTTTTCAGAAAAATTCTATGAATCTGAGGCCAAAATTTGGAGCTTTGAGGTGTCTTTCTTCATTTTTGGTGCCAGGCACCTCCTTTGAGCTTCCTTGAGTTTTTCCTGTGTGGCCTTCAATTTCCGTTGGGCAAAATGATTGAGCTTCTTATAGTGCCTGGTCATCCTCCTTTGAAGGTCCAAAACTATATTGGCCTTCTCCAACTTCTTTTCCAAGTGATCATTCACCCTCTCGAGCCATGCTTCTCGATTGTTCTCTATCTCTTGGGTGAACAAAGTAGTGAGGGGAATAGATTGGAGAAGGGCAGCTTCTTCATCCTTTTTTTTCTCAAGGGCTTTTCTAAGTCCCATGGTTCTTGGTCTCTTTATGCCAGGCTGATCTTCATATTCGCTCTCATTGAACTCAGCCACAAGTTCTTCCAATTTAACTTGCGCCTCGGAGGCCTCTTTTTTGTATTTGATGGCCTGGGTCTCATATACTGCCATGTGGAAACTCATCTATTTATTTTGAGTTTGAAAAAAGTGATTGAAGTTTCTCGCCCTCTCTAGATCTGCCCTCAAAGCATCAATTTGTTTTTCTCTATTGATCAAAATAGTCTCTAGGATTCGGGCCTCATTACGATATCATCACTTTGGATTTGAATTATGTCAAAGTCCCTCTCCTTTTCATGGCTACTTTTTTCTTTCTCCTTTCCCTTGCTTTGGGTGGCCTTCTTGGTCTTCCTCCTCTTGGGTAATTCGACAATGGGCTACTTGGGCATTTTTCCCTTGCTTCGGAGGGCCTTAGTAACATTTGGAGTTATAGTTTTAGGCACCCTTTTCCTTGATGTCCGAGGCTTGGCCACTTTTAGTGAAGAAAACATGGCCCCTTGCCTAGGAGAGGTAGCTAGCACATGCTCTATTGGCTCTTTTCCCTTGTTACTTTCCTCATCATCCTTGCCACTGTTTTGAGTTTCTTCATGGTGCTGCTCTTCATCATTGTGCTGCATATTATCACTGTGATGCTCTTCACTTTGCTGCCCTTCCTCACTGTGATCTTTTTCACTTTGTTGCCCTTCTTCATCATTTTGTTCCTCCTCTTCATCATGCTGCCCTTCCTCATCTTGCTGCTATTCATCATCATCATGTTGTTCCTCCTCTTCAATTATGGGAAATTTCAGCTTCTTGGGAATGGGCTTACTTGAAGAAGGCGAAGGATGGTGAGTGGAAGGTGAAGGATATGCATGGAATGAGGGAACAGTGGCGAAATTTGGATGTGCAATGAAAGTGTCCCAAGAGATTCCCTTCTCCTCAAGCTGATGGAGAATGACAACCTTGATGAGGGAATGATGGAAAAGGCAAGCTGACTACTGAGAAGGACGTATTTTTTGAACAATGGAGGCCATTTTTTCAATACTTTTGTAGAGGAAGAAGGGGAGATTTAACAATTGGGCCCTTGTGAAATGAATGAGCAACCAGACATGGTAAGCATAGACCTGGGAGAACATTCCCTTGCAAGTAAAGTATTTCATGATTATCTTCATGAGGGGAGCATAACTTGTCAACACGATATGAGAAAGGAAAGATGGATGGACATGTATCCCAATGCTTAGGCTTCAAAAAGGGTTTGTATTGTTCTGAGTCTAAGTGGCTCTGTTTAAACCACTTCTCTGCGACATAAGGGATTTTGGTGGCCTTAGAAATGGATCTAGGATAAAACTTGAAATCCAAGCTTGCCAGCTGAAAGTGTTTCCCTTGAAATCTCAAAGCACAAAGATGTGTCAAGGGGGAATATCTTTTCACCTCCTGCACCCTTTGACAAAAATCTAGACATCCAACCTCATGAAAGTTAAACAAGATTGATGGATGAGCATTTACCTCTTCAGTTGAAACATGTTCAAACCTCCTGTGAAGGCTACTTCTACTGTCTTTCCTGGGAGGCATTTTCTTTTAGATACTCTTTGCAAAAAAAAGCTGTCTCAAATGGTCCTTGAAATGGTTTCTCAACAACACCCCTATTTCTCCTTATAAGTCACCGTTTTATCCTCTTTGATGCCAATCAACAAGTATTTTTCAAATGAAAAAAAATCAACTTATCACTGTGCTTGGGAAAAATCTTGAAAATATGTGTTGGTGATCCCTTGTTTGAACAAGGATCTTTTTTGTTTTGACAGAAAAAAAAACTCCTTTCCCCCAAACAATATTCTTCTTTTGTTCATTGTTCTTCACAAAGGTAGACAAAAAAAACACCCACAACTGACTTTGAAAAATATTTCAACACACTCTGTTTTTTGAATTATAGAGGCTGTACAGAGTTTGTTGTCTCATAACATAAACAGGAAGTTTTTATATTTACCAATCCTTCACATTATGATCACTATTTTCACCTTTGATTTTGCAGATAGGGGTTGTTTTTGTCTTACCACTGTTAGGACACTTTCCAACAATTATGGGATCTCTACAACTCTGTACTTTTTGTCTTGTAGTTTGTGTATGGTTTTCACTGTTCTCAAAAGCATTTAAGGCCCCTTAAGACTGATACTCACAGCAATAAACAACTCTGATTTTTCTCAAAAACCCTACCCTCTTATCACTGTTTTTGTCTTGTGCTCTTTATATGACAAACTGCTCTTTAAAGCCAGTGTTAAGACACCTCCAAATTGATTTGAGACCCCCTAAGCTCAAGAAAGATTTTCTCCAATTTTGAAAAAACTCTGTCTCATATACCACTGTCTATCTCATGTTTTTAAATGATGAAATGGTTTCAAAGGCACTATTTCTCCTTATATAAAAACAACACGGAAAACACCCTTTCAATCTTTGAATTTTTCCAAGAGGAAAAGTAGAATACCTCAAAGAAAAGCTTAAGGACCTTGTTTGATTGATTGGGGAAGCTCCACAGATTTTTTTGAAGGTGTTTGGGTGAGCAGCACGTTCACTGAAAAGAACGTCGCACAGTCGGGTTGGCCTCGGGCGTTGTTTGAACGGGTGCTACAAGCACGCTGCGCGCCGCGCAACCGTTATAACCCTTTGTAACTTCGCTCACAGGCGCGCGACGCAAGCTTCAAGGCCTTGAAACTCTGAAAAAATCTGAAATCACTTTCTTCTCTAGTGAAAGAACTAAGGGAGAATTTGTTTAGTTGCTTTGAATTTGCACATGAGACTTTGCCAATGGTCTCTCCTCCTTTTAAAGTCGAAAAAACCAACACATCTTTGTATTTTGCCTTTGTGAGGGTTTGGAGTTTAAAAAGGCCCCCTTTTTTCATATAAAAAACTTAAATCACCTTTTAACATCACAAAGGCCCATATTTCAATTTTAAATGCTGTGGAGGCTGCTTTTGAATGACACCATAGTCATGGCCCCTTTTTACTGCTTTTTCACTGTTTCTTGACAAGAAAATAAACCTATCACCTTTATTTATTTCTGAATTTTAGAGGAGCAATGTTTAAGAGTCATATCCAAGATTTGTGAGGCATACTTTGCCATATCTTGGAAGGAGATGAATCACCACTCTAAAACTTACTTTGACAGTTTCTTCTCTCCTGTTGTTTTGATGATAATTATGGCTATTGTGCAGTTTGATCAAAACAGTCAGGCACCCTTGGATATTTTCCTTTGATTTTGGATGAAAAACCTTATTTGCATTCACCCATGGCTTTACCTATATCTTTTCATCAAGGAAAAATGCCTTTAGAGACCCTCAATGCAATCATCTGGAACAACAAAGATTTTTCACATGTTTCATAAAAGGTCTTTGACTGTGATAGTGATATGGCTTGATTCTTTGAATATTGCCTTGAATTTGAATCATGGTGTCATATCCTTTTCTTCACATTGATGAGCCTATCCCAGCATTGCTTACTTTAGCTTTTGATTGCCTTTGAAGGAGATCTTTGATAGAAGAAAAACCAAACCTCTTTGATTCTTATAGTACTACTGCTTGGCCATCTTCTTAACAACATTTTTCCAATCATATTCATCCCATTGTTTCCCAATGGATTTGAATTCTATCTTTCAATTAGTGAAACTATGTAAGAAATCCTTGAAACACCACTGCTATGTTAGTGGTTTCATCTATTGGAGAAAAAGTTGTTTAAACAAGTTTTTAGGCAGTTTGCAGCATTGTTAGCTTTGTGCTTTTTTGAATGAGGGTACACCTCTTTTCTTGTCCCTCTGCTTGTTAAATGAAGGATGCCAACATAATATTCCAACCTTCTACTTTTAAATGAAGAAGGTTTTCAACCAATGACCTAACCATCTGCTCATGTTTTGAGGAGGTTTTACACAGTGATGCTATTTCATCCCTTTGTCAAACGGTGTCATCTTTCCTTGTAGTGCCTATTCATAGTTAAGTAAATAAAAGTGACAAATTTACAATATGCCATGAGGGTCAATTCTCTGAGATATGTAATCCTGTTGTTAAAATACCCTTATACATCTTTAGACATCAAAAGGAACCTGACCTGTATCTGTAGAGTATTACTTGCTAGTCATTAGTCACTAACCTTTTTGGTTGTGTTTGCAGGAGCTCATTGAAATACCTTTCTATCCAGTACTTGCATCCCAGGCTCAAAACCACATGAGAAGCAGGTGCCTTCTCATGTTAATTTTAATAATGTCTTTTGAAACACTGGTACACTTCTGCTTTTTGAAAAAGACATTGAAACACTGTAGATCATCACAACATTAGTTTGGATTTTGAAACATGCACTGCAGAGACACCAAGACTTGTTAGTGGCGCGACTTAAGGGTGTATCAATATTTATTTGCATAATAGGAAGGCCATCTGTGACTGGTTGGTGTTTAGACAGAGGTTTCTTTGGCTTAGGATAGTTTGCCAAGGGAGGATTGCCTAAAGCGACACTACCTAACTTAGGGGAGATTTTTGATAGATTTGGAGAATTCTCTTTGGTATGATAAGATCCCAAAATGAGATATGACCAGAGGTAGGGTAGCTGACCTTATTATCAATCAGTTGGTTAATGAATGAGCTAGGGATGAGGGTGAATGACAGCAGATGACTTTAGCTTATTACAGCTGATGGACAAGTTTGTATGAATGAGACTAGATAGGGCTTGACAATTAGGTTTTTCTCATCATAGGATGATTGAAAAGGTAGGAGGGAAAGATGTTTATGGCTTTTTTCTAGCTGACAAATTTGACAAATTGGAAATCAGCTGCTAGAAAATTTGGCTTTAAAAATATTCATCACCAACAGGTGAAAAATACTGATGACTAACACAACTCAACATCCACGTGGAATAATGACACATAAGCACCTTAGTACACTCATAAAATTAGTTGGTTGCAATTGATAAGGGTTTTAAAATTTATTTGTTGAACTATTAATGAAAGAAGAGTCCTTTTTGTATTCAAACTCTGTAAAACAAAAATATCCCTAGGAAGTCTCCAAGTGATGGAATCATGTTTGAAATAGGTCTCTAAGGTGGGAATTCAAAGCTAGAAAGGTGGAATATCATTTGTATGAGTCCTCATTCTATAAATAAGATAGTATTAGAGTTATAAAGGGTTGAGATATGGTGACTTGGCACTGCTACTATTGTAATTTATGATATCAGTAATATAGATGGACTTTGTTTCTGCTTCACCTGAGATTCTTGGAATGTTTCAATGAGCCTATGTTTTATGTCTCTCTTTATCTTACTTACAATATCTTGAGGTTGAATTACTCAGAATTCATGTCACACATGCTCTGACTTCCTTTTAACATTGAGCTACTGAATATTTATGTGTGTTAGTATTGTCCTTCCATTGAAATAGTAAAAGCCTTCGCTTCCACAAGTAGATTCATTTCTAACTGAATTCCTTCTTACTGAATCCATAAGCCCAATGGTAGTGGAATCTATCTCATTTTTCACCTGCAATGAAATACATTAAGATACTCACATAATTTTCCATCTGATTTAAGACCTAATTGAGAAAATCATTAGATAAATTGAGATAACCCTCTCAGACTGGAGAGGCTAATTTCCAGTTGCAAGTGGTTTGAAGAGTTACACCAAGTTGACCATTGAAGCAGCCCAACAGGACTCAATTTGGTGATAACATTTTGGTGTCATTGCCAGGGACCGAAGGTATAAATTTTCCCCGGGGAGAATGAGAAAGTTTTAGTTCTAAGGTCTGAGAGAACCAGAAACTTAGGCACATATTGGCTGTATTTCTCCTCTTGTGAATCCACACATCAAATAATCAATTGGAAGGTGACTCCACTCCTTCAGGATTAGTAGCTTGATGAAGTTCCAAGATGAGTTCCATTGCAAGAATAAATTCCAGGTATGCCCCTATGAATTGGTCTCACATCCCTGGTTTTCCAAATCCTATGCCAAAGGTCGATTGGTTAACTGATCTTCCTATATTTAAAGATGAAAAGAAAGACAATGTTGTTCTTCATTTGGTTAGATTCCATATGCATGTACACAGACTTAAGGTTAAGTTCCCTGAGGACTGCCTCATGAAGATGTTTATGGTCACTTTAGAGGGAAAAGCATGGCGTTGGTACGAAAGCCTACCAAATGGTTCCTTATATTCTCTTGTTGATTTCCATGTTGCATTTTATGAGACGTATAAAGAAAGTCATTCTTCATTATTGCTAGTCAAAGACTGCTATAAACATTGCGTGAGTTTTATTGAATATTTGGAGAATTGTTATGAATATGATGAGTTCATGGATGAGGAAATTTTAGAGGCCCTTCATGACAATCCCTTTCATCACCAAGAAGAAAGGATAGCCTCTCCCTTGGACGAAAATGAAACCCAACAGGAGTTTCTTTATGAAAATCAAGTAAAAATCCGCCCAAAGAGAAGAAAAAGAGATATTCACGCTTAGAAATAAGCCACTTCGAGGGGGCAACTCCAATACATTACATAAATGAACAATTCTTGGATGATACAATTTACAAAACCTCCTTTCTATATATAGGAGTCCATGGGGCCATAATGTAATCCTAGTGGGGCCACAATGTAATCCTAGCCGACTTAACAATAATAATTTAAGGGCACAATAATAACAATATGGGGGTTACAAAGGTACAATAATAACAATAAGGGGGTTACACTAACAACAATAAGGGACTATACTAGTAATATAGGGACCTAACATGCCCCTCTCCTTCAAAAAAGTGTTGTCCTCAATGCTTGAGTAGCTCTGGGTGCTTCTGTATAAAATTCTCATCCTCCCATGTAGAATCTTCAGTGGGTAAGTTCTTCCACTTGATGAGATACTCTCAAATTGATCGATTCCGTAGTTGTCGAGTTCTTTTTTCCATGACTGCTTCAGGTTCCAATATGATTTTCCCTTCCCCATCAAGTTCTGGCAATACTGTTTGAACTGGAAGATTTTCACCTATAACCTTCTTTAAGCATCAGGAATGGTTTTATGATCAGAGAAGTGGAATGTCTGTATTAATCCAGTACTCAACTTCTTGATTGGATTCATTGGAAGAGTGAGATCACTTGATTCAGTTTGTATGCTAAGCAAGTAGAGTAGGATCATTTGTGTATAAATAAGCTTGAAGATCAAGCATTTTTTCAGTTTCAGTTTTAAATTCAGCATGTGTACTTTCAGTTCTTTAGCAACTACTTGGTTTTTCAGTGCCAAGGTTATAGGTCAAAACAGGTTGCAATTTTTCATTTTGAATATGGGAGCAACCTAATGGAGGTGGCACTGGAACTACTAGTTCTTTTTTGTACCACAGGGGCACACCATCCCAAGTGGAGCCACTGTTATCACACATAAATTTTTAATTTTTGGATGAATAGGGTCATCATAAGATTCACCTTGTCTCATTAGGTTAGATAATTCATTTGATGAGAAATTCAAATAATCATGTTTATTATAGGTCATAGACACTTCATTAGTCTTGTCATTAGGGTCATATCCACAATAATCCACCTTGCGTTCACTTGCATAGTCATCAAATTTAATAAAAAGAGCCAGTAGCTAGTTTTACACATTTTTGTAGTGAATTCAGTGTAAAATAGGCAGATTTCTCTACGAAACTCGCTAATAATTTCGTAGAGAATATGAGGATTTCTCTATTTTTTGAATTTTGAGCAGTCAACTTCAAGGGTGGTTTCTGGGAAAATAGAGAAGTCTTTTAAGAAACTGAGAGAGGTTATTTTCAAGCACATATCAAATAACAATAAATTATTTCACTTTTCTCAAAGGTGCTACAAATCGGGAGATACAAGGATGTATTTTGGCCCTATTTTCAAAAACATAATTTTCCTGTTTTATACATGGTTTGCAAATGCAAATTCTAGATAGCTGGAGACAGTATTTAAAAAACCAAGAGAGGTTTTTCTTAAAAAAAAATTGGTCTAAAAAACCTCCTCAAGTTTTGAAAAATCTATTAATAATATTGAAATATGAGTTCATTTCTAAACTGCAAATTCTGCCTTTTATAGGAGTTTTTGCAACATGCTTCAGGCTTGAAGCCAAAAAAACGTTACAAAAAAACCTGTAGGTGAATTTTTGCATTTAAAATCAGTTTTGACATGTTTTAAGGAGGGATATCCATGGTTGCAAGGTTTCATGACATGATGAAGATATTGGAACAAAAAATAATTTAAGAATATTTATGGAAAAATATTTTTTCCCACACTACTAAAACTCGCTACGAAAATTTTTGTACATGACTGTTTTAGTAGTCAACTTCAAGTTTGGTTTCAGACCAAATGAGAAATTATTTTGGGAATATGAAAGATTTTTTTCTTTAGCACAGGTCCATCTACAAAAACCTCTCTCAGTTTCTGCAAAGCCATCAGGGTTTGGAAATTATACACTCATCTTTGAAGCCTTATTTTTCAGAATTTTCACTAACCATATTTTTGAAACAATTGTAAAACTTCGACTTGGAGGAGGTCCAGCTCAGCATCCACATGGAATAATGACACATTAGCACTCTAGTACACTCAAAAAATTATTTGTTTACAGTTCATAAGGGTTATTGAATTTATTTGTTGAACTATTAATGAAAGAAGAATACTTTTTGTATTCAAACTCTGCAAAACAGAAATATCCCTAGGAAGTCTCCAAGTGATGGAATCATGTTTGAAATAGGTCTCTGAGGTGGAAATTCAAAGCTAGCAAAGTGGCATATCATTTGTATGAGTCCTCATTCTATAAATGAGATAGTTTTAGAGTTACAAAGGGTTGGGAGATGGTGACTTGATACTACTACTATTGTAATTTCTGATATCAGTAATATAGATAGACTTTGTTTCTGCTTCACCTAATATTCTTGGAATGTTTCAATGAGCTTATGTTTTATGTCCCTCTTTATCTTACTTACAATATATTGAGGTTTAATTACTCATAATTCATGTCACACATGCTATGAGTTCCTTTTAACATTGAGCTACTGAATATTTCTTTGTTAGTATTGTCCTTCCATTGAAACAGTAAAAGACTCAGCTTCCACAAGTAGATTCATTTGTCACTGAATTCCTTTTACTGACTCCATGAGCCCAATGGTAGTGGAATCTATCCCATTTTTCACCTAAAATAAAATACATTAAGATACTCATAGAGTTAGCCATATGATTCAAGACCTAATTGAGCAAATCATTAGATAAATTAAGAGAGCCCTCTCAGACTGGAGAGGCTAATTTCCAATTGCAAGTGGTTTGAAAGAGTTACTCCAAGTTGACCATTGAAGCAACCCAACAAGACTCAATTTGGTGATAAAAAACTCAATATATATCCTATTAGTCCTCAATATGGACTTTGACTAATAAAATGATGGCCTAAGAATGAAACCCATGCTTTATTAATTCATTGTAATAATAATAAATAATAAAAAAAATCATTCTTTTGATAAGTAGTAAGCACATTTCATATTGACTCAAATACAATTATGAAGACCGAATAACAATCACTAGGAAATCACTATTGTTTCCTTCCAAAATCCATGTTGTTCACTACTAAACCTGATAAGATTATAAGACATACCCATTTGCTCCAATGCATTTAGCCCGCTTCTTCCTAACTCCATCCATTCCAAATAACTCTTTAACACCACCTCCTCTTCTTCTTCCTCTGGGCCATTTTCCAATATCTTTACCCCAACTATCTATAAAAATAAAAAATAACAATTTTAATTTTCTAATAGGACAAATCAAGACAAGACATTGACGGATAATAAAACTAAAAATCCATTGAATTTAACCTTGATCAACATAGCCCCTTCTCCAAAAATCCATGGAAGCAAGCAGTTTAAATCATTTGCAGAAATATTATTGAAATAAATAAAAATGTCAGCAGAAGAGCTAATTAGGGTTTCAATGATACCTTAGTAAGCGAGTGAAGTCAGGTTAGGGTTTCCATGCTAAAATAATAGTGACTAAAGCAGGGTTAAGGGTTCATTGAATACACACAACGATCGTCGCACTAATATCACTGAATCTAACGGTTACCTGGTCGCCATCTAGATAAATATGGGTAGTTAGGGTTTGGTTGGATATATTTGACCAATAAGAAAATATGTGTATTTTTTTCCTTCTCTCTCCAAATAAAAATTGACATGTGGCACTCTATTGTCATGAAATTAGCTAGGAAATGTATTGTCCTTTAAAGTTTTCTAAATCTATCCCAAATGAAAAAAGAAAGCTTCTAATCTCTAAATTTTGAGATATTTTTATTTTTCATTGATTTTCAAATTAATTTATCATAAAATTAAGTTTTATTAGGTTTTGAAAAATAAATCCATAAAATATTAGAATAATAATTTATATTTAAATGTTTTAAAATCAATTTATAATAAAAAAAATAATATTCATTATACAAAATTTTAATATATATTATTAATATATAAGTATTTTTGACACATGGCAATGCACATGGAATTTATTGAGAACTGCATGTCCTTTAAAGTTTTCTAAATCCCATAAAAAAAAGATAGATTCTCATCTCTAAATCTTGAGATATTTTAATTTACATGGTTTCTAAGTTAATTTATTATAAAATTAAATATGTTTGGGTTTTAAAAAATAAATCTATAAAAATATTAGAAATATATATATGTGTGTGTGTGTCAATTTATAATATTTAATATACAAAAAATTAATATATATTATTAACATATAAGTATTTTTTATTCTTTAATTTTGATTATACTATATTAGGATATTGTAAAAGAGGTAACTAAATTATTTAGCAACAATGAAGAATGACACAAAGATGTGATGGAGCTTCAGTTAGAGTGGAAGTAAATATTTAATTCTTGTATATTAATCATGGAGTAATGTCGCTTTTGTGTCGCCTTCCTTTAATCAATCTAATGGATTGGATGTGCTTGTAATCTATCAAAGTTTTGGCCAAAATCAATTCCATAGGTGTTGCTTTTACCCAAAAATGGAAAATTCTGGGGACTTGGATGGTGATTTGAAGCATTCAAGGATTGATAGTTTTATTCGCAAGCCCAAGCCTAAGATCATAGATGGTGTGCTTGGGATTTCACAGGCACGACCTAGAAATTGTTTGGTGAATTCAAGATGTCTACTTTAGAAGATAAATCCTATTCCAATTTTTTTTTATGTAATTGCAGTCACCATAGGCTACATGTGCTACCCATTTTTCTTATTTTTTTTTTCTTCTAAAAGGACTTTCATATTATCATGGTTCCCATATTTACAAAACTTAGAACTTAGAAGTTCAAAACTAGCACATAAATGAACTTAACCAGAAAACGATTAACAAAATTATATTGTTTTCCTGGAAGAGTGTCTCTCTTTTCACCTCTGGAAGAGCATCAATCTACTCCAGTTCCACCTCCTTCATTGTCATTCCCACTCCTCTTGCTCCGACACTAGACTGTACGAAAGGAATTGACAATGAAGACTTTCCAAATACCGAAAATACCTTCTCCAATCCTAATAACAACCTAATTTTTCTCACCAGTCGTTAAAATCTAACAGGTGGAGTCCTCTTCAAATATTTGTATGCCCCATTCTAACATCACTGAGTGGCTTTAAATATCTGTCATCTACATATTCTTATTGAGAAGCAATTTTGTTGCACTCGTAGAAACGATTAACAATGCTTGCATTGGAGTGAGTGGAAAGATAATCTTCCCAAATCTTTTATTCCTTTGGTATACCTTTGCACTTTTAGGGGCAATTGCTAGTTTTTTTTTTTTTTTTTAATTAAATGTTATTTCATGTAAGTGTACTTTTGGTGTGTGACATATTTTTTACACATATTTTTCATTATTTTTTCTTATTTCACTGAGATATTAATATTTTCATACTTTGTGGAGAGGACAGATCCTTTGAGCTCTCCATAGTTAATGGAAGAGGATGCAACATTTGGTAGTAATCAAGGCATGGTGTGGTGTAACGAAATATTCTGCGTGATTTGATTTCATAATTTGATGAAATTTCATAAGAGAAAGACTGGTTCATAGCATGTTTGTATGGGTTAACCATTTTATGATTTATATAATGATTATATGTTAATTTATATTACTAGCCATTGTTTGAAAAGGTGCAAATAAAGGTTGATAGGGTTATTAAATTGGAAAAGTTGTACTTTGATTTGAAATAATAATTCTTGTATTAGATTTAAGTTGTTTAGTGTGTTTGTGTTAAGTTGGTAATACACAATTAAAATAATAATTGAAATATTGAGATGATGAAAGTTGAATGAGATATAATTGTTTAGCCAATTTAATGTCTTAAATTGTTCAACATAAATTATCAACCGAGGTTTGTAATCTGATGAAGTGTGGTGCACTATATGTACTTATTTAAACTTATTCTTACTTCTTTTTCTATATTTTTATGTTGTTTTGGGGGATTTTGTTCTTTATGTCTAAATGTTAATCTTAAGAAATTAGAACTATGAAAGGAATCAACTGAATCTAGTGAATTTTTAGATTTGTAAAACTAACTTTGAAAGAAGGAAGAAAAGGAAGTGTTCTTAAATTAAAATAACTTGCATAAAAATGAATCAAAACTATTAAATGGTTAGAATATGATCTGAAAACAGAGTTCCTATTCTAATGACTTTAAATTTAACATTAGTCCTACTCCATGGATATGAATCTTATAAATGAAAATTGTAATTTCAATGCTATTCTAAATGAAAGCAGATTCAAAGGAAAAAGACAACAACTAATGTATGTTAAATCACTCCAACATTCAATATGGAAGTATGATATAATCACCCTCTTGAAATGATGTACAAGCAACTGATTATACTTTAGTTTTGAAAATTAAATCTAGGAAAGAATTTAAAAACATGTAAAGGAAATCTCAATAATTGCATAGGTTAAACACTTGAGCACCCAATTTGGAAGTATGACTAGTCACCTTCTTGGCCTGATCTTTAGGAGCATCCAATTATACAATTAACTAATTATCTTAATCTTAGGAAAACAATTTTAAAAGCATGTAAAGGAAAAAATCAATGATTGCATAAGTAAACATTCGAGCACCCAATTTGGAAGTATGAAAAGTCACCTTCTTGGCTTGATCTTTAGGAGTATCCAATTATGCAATTAACTTAGGATATGATCTAAGAAAGAAATATAAGAACATGAAATAAAACTAAACAACTGTGAGCTCTATTGCCTCAAACATAATCCAATTGGAAAATAGATGAATCTACCTTCTTGATATGTTTTTGGAAAGAAAAGATTACACATTCATTGTATCATTGATGCTAAGAAAACATTCACGACTTAATTCTATGATACTGATCTAAAGGTTGCAACACATTATTAATCTACTGAGTACATTGACAACACATAGCAAATAATAAAATTAAAATAACTAATGAAAAACCTCCTCCTGTGTAGGGGTCCTCTACGATAGAATAGATCGAAACCCTAGCTGATTATGTATGCATTAAGTAGATAATGGAACCATGAACCTGATCCTTGTATTATGAAAAGAAGAGAGTTTAAAGAAATATACAATGTTTCAGAAATTACAACTATCTTCGATATTTGCATAACCAGTATTTAAATAAAATAAAATGTAACTGTGAGGAGCTAATTACACCTATAGATGGCTATTCTAATGAAAACATAGAATTATATTCCAACCGGTTAACTCTTTATTTTCTACGTCAAAGAAAATCAAGAGTCCTTCGCTTTCGACTTATGTCCTTTGACTGGACTTTTCCCACGCCGATCACATGCACCATTTTCTAACGATTTTGATCAAGTGGATAGGATGAAATACATATGTGAATCATTCTGGAGATTTCCATGTGGCTCGTTCCTATATTTTCTCCTCAAAACCTATCAAACCATAAAAGTAGCCATGGAAACAACAATTAGCTATAGAATAGGTTGCGTTCTGTAGCTAAGTTACAAAATCCATTCAAATAACAATAACATCAGAATATAACATAGAAATCATTTAAATGCATTCCCTGAGATAAAACATGAGATTTATCATTGATTGGAGTGTATGGACTTATGAAAATATGAGGCAAAAGTGATGAGAAAGGATGTCAGAGAAAGGACAGTTCTGAGGTTCAACATACCCCCACCAAGAAGTCATTGCATGTCCTCATGAAATTTACCAAAAATGTGAACTTCCTCTCCAATTTCATTTGTTCAGACACTTTTGCTAATACATCCAATTCTCTCCTCTTGCTTTTCTTTGAAGTGATTTCCATCTTGGGCTTCCTCATAACGAGTTTGTATTTGAGATTAATGATTGCCTTGTTTAGTGATTTGTTCTTTCTTTTAAACTTCCTGTTCTTTTTGTACCACAGTCCCAAGTGTAGGATGGTATTATCACTAATAGCTTTCTCCAATCGGTTCTGCTGCTTTAAAGCTTCATTCTCCTATTTAATATGCCTATTCAATAACTCTAGCTCATAGATTTCTTGTTCAAGAGTATCAACTAGAGGTTCTTGTGGATTGATAAGTGGTTCTGGATTCATTGTTGCATTTCTCTTCTCTAGTGACTCTATGTAATCATATCTCTCTTTCTATACTGGGTCTATGCCTGGAGATATTCTGCTAGGACTGCCTTCAAAATTATGTATAGGAGAATTTTCAGGGCTATGTGGAGGAGAGATATTGATGGGAGATGGTATTGAAGGTTCTTCTTCTAAATTTATGAACTTTGTCTCTTGTGGTAGTGTTTTCTTCATTAAACCTCGGAGTCTAGAGCTCCTTCTTAGCTACAGAGGATTTACGTTTTCCTCAATTGTACCCTTGATCCTCTTTTCTATTTTACCTCCTGTCTTAACTTCACCCTACTTCTTGTTCTTCATCAGTTCTGCAAGGGTGAGTTCCTCATCATTTTGCTGAAGTGGAGATGCAGGTTTGTCCTCAATTCTCGTGTCAATATTCTTCCTTTTTATTTTTATAGTCTTGTCTTATTTAGTTTTCTCTGGTACATCTTGGAAATGGTTTCTGATAAGAAATTTCTCCCAAGAATCTCTTATACTTTCAAAATGAAATTCAAGAAGTATTTTTACCAACCCATGATGGTGCATAGTGTTATCTAAAAACTAAATTCTCTTCAGCACATTTGTAGACATTCTTTTTAAGATATTCAGTAAAAATAAGGGAATATTTATCTCACCATCCTCTAAGAAATTCATCAACAATCGAATATGATACACATAGATGCAACCAAATCTACCTTCACAAGTGATAAAATTCTGTAGAATTAAAAGCATGTTCCTCCATTTGTTCTTGAGTGTTGAGCTAGGAATACCTTTTCTGAAACATAAATATCCATACCTGGGTTTTCGAGGATAACTTTCTACGATTCACTGTGAAATTATTTGTTTTTGAACCACATTTTGCCAACTCTTGGGAGTTCTATGGCTTTAGCTATGAATGCCTCAGTTATTGAGAACTTGATGTCTCCTATTTCAAATTCCGTTCCATCAAAATATCTCGCAAAAGACTTAGTGATCTCTTTGTGGAAGCCATCAAAAATTTCTATAAAATTGAGCCACTTACCCTTTTGCAACATCTCCCTGATATGAGGATATCCTTCCATATATTTAGCTCCCACCGGTTATGTCCTGAATATCAAACCCATATATTCTGTTGTGAAGAGTCTAGCCTTCAGAATTATCCTTCTCTGTATGAAGTGGATTGGGTTACCAATCTGACGAAGGACGTCAAGGGTTTGTAGTAATGAGTGATATGGATATTTGATGGGGTTTTGAGAGATGTATATGGATAGGTTACTGCAACAGGTCATGATCGTTAATCATAAATGGGGGAGTCCATTGTGGATGGTCATAAAACATAATGCGGATGATGTGGCTGATCTATGACATGATAGGAGTCCCAATCAAATCAAATGATGATATGTTGATGTAGCATATGATCTTCTACGTTATACATGCTAATGTTTTTGACCTTGCTATTTAAATAAATTTATGCAACTTACCTTTAGAACTAACCTTTTTGTTGTCATTTCCTTGGTGTTAATTCTTCAGGTATCTTTTAGCATGGTGGTCTTCAAATGTAGTCCTGCAATTTCATGTGTTCATTATTCTTTCTTCAATAGGATGTACAATGTGACAAAGATGCAAAATGTGAAATCAGTTGCAGAATGGAATGTGGCTGCAGAATGGAATGCAATTCTTTACTAATTTTTATTGCATTTCAGAAAAAGAAAGGGATCAAAGACTTTTTGGATTTTTAGAAATGGAATGAAAAATATAGGATGTCAAAACTTCTGATTTCATCTTATATTTTCTGTATAAGGATGCCAATCATTGATTGGTTTTCATACTTATAAAATATTATTATTATTATTATTATTATTTATTGAATAATATGTGTGTGTGTGTGTGTGTGTGTGTGTGTGTGTGTGTGTGTGTGTGAATATTATATATATATATATATATATATATGAAAAAACTAAGTTGGGGAAGAAGAAGGATTCTTCTTCACTAACTTCATATTAGTATTATCTTGGAAAATCTCGATAAAATATTCTCTTGAAATTAGCTTATTAGATTTAAAATAGATAATACATTCTCTGAGATAGATGTACATTTAATACTAATTTTGTTTTTCAAAAGAGAAAAGGGAACAAAGTTTTTTGGGGTTTTCTGAAGCAGAATCAGAGATATAAGATGTAATTCTAATTTTCATCTGTATTTCTGTATAAGGATGCCAATCATTGATGCTCTCTTGAATGATATATATATATATATATATATATATATATATATATATATATATAATATATATATATAATAATATATGTGCTATATCATTCCATTTATATGGAAAAATAAGTTGGAGAAAGTTCTGCCATTAAGTCCTCACTCACAAGTTATCTTACAGAAATATTTCGATCAAAAATATTCTCTACGAATGGCTTATTGATAGATTTTAATGTATGTTCTTTTAATCGATTTCCATTCACAAGAAGGGGTACCTTTTTCTTCATCAATTGTCCTTATCACGACTACTCCATTGTCAAAGTCTTTTTCAATCTCATAAGACCCAAGCCAATGAGTCTGAAACTTTCCTTGAAAGTCTTTGAACTTTGAATCGAACAAAAGTGTCCAATCCTTTGCTTGAAACTTTTTCTCCTTGATATATTTATCATGCCATTTGTACCTTTGATGTTGGACTATATTGGTTCTTTGAACTGCATCTTGCCTGATTTCATCAATCTCATTAAGTTGCTCCAATCTATGCTTCTGGGCTTTTGATAAATCAAGTCCCAATTGGACTGCCATCCTGAAGGTTTGAATATGAAATTCTATAGGAAACAAGACTTTCTTCCCATAAAAAAGTTCATAGGGAGTATGTCCTATTGTATTCCCCCATGTGGTTCTGTAGGTCCATAAGGCCTCAGGAAGCCTTTCTTCCCAATCTCTTCTGGGTAGATGTACAGTCTCAGTGAGAATTCCTTCAATTACTTTATCGGTAGACTCTACTTGACCATTTTCTTGTGGATGTTAAGGATTGGATATTTTGTGCTCGATCTTGTAGTTTTCCATAAGATTTTCCACCAACTTGGATTAAAATGGGATCCCTGATATGTCACAATTTCTCTTGGAACACCAAAACGAGTGAAGATATACTCAAAAAGAAATTTAACTACAGAATGCTCATTAGCTAAAGGAAGTGCTTTAGCTTCTACCCATTTAGTGACATAAACAGTACATACTAGAATATATTTCTTTTGATTAGATGGTGGATTGATTGGCCCAACAAAATCCAAAGCCCATTTTTCAAATGGTTCGATGAGTACCTGAGGTTGTAATGGGATTTCATCTGAAGGAACATATTTCCCCATTCTTTGACAATTGTCACAACTTTTTACATATTCTCTGGTATCTTTAAAGATGGATGGCCAATGGTATCCTAAATGAAGGATTTTATAGGTTGTCCTCTTATCAGCAAAGTTTCCACCATAAGGTTCATCATGACATGCTTTAAGAATCTCAGGCATTTCATCTTCTCGAACACACCTTTTGATAATGAGATCTAGACCTGTTTTATACAATTCATCATTAATCCATGAGTAAAGTGCACTTATTTGAATAATTCTTATTTTCTCTCTAGGAAACAAGTGTGAAGGTAACTTTCCTCTGACTAAGTAATTAACAATATATGCAAACCAAGGGTTTTTAGTAGTTATTGCAAAAATATATTCATCAAGAAACTTATCCTCGACTGGAGTATCATTTTGACATTTTGAATTCTAGACAAGAAATCAGCAACTGTGTTTTCTTTTCCAGGTCGGTCTAGAATGGTGATATAGAATTCTTGCATCAATAACAACCATCTTGCGACTTTGCCATTAGTAACATATTTATTCATTAAGTATCCAATTTTAGAGTGATCTGTATGAACAACAGTTTCATATCCGGTAATATAATGTCTAAATTTGTTGATAGCATGAACAAAAACAGTGTAATTTAACTCAGTGGGAGTCAAATTCTTGCTTGTGTAATAGATGGCATAGAGAATCAAATATTTTTTTCCTAATACAGCTCCCAGAGCTGTATCTGAAGCATCGGTTGAAATATGAAAAGGTAATTTCCAATTTGGACCTCTTAAGATGGGTGCTTCAGAAATTTTTGTTTTTAAAGTTTCAAATGCCAATTGGCAATCAGGATTCCAACTAAATTCACAATCTTTGGTAAGTAACTTTAAGAGTGGGGATGCTATTTTAGTGAACTTTTCTATAAATATCCTATAATACCCTGTGAATCCTAGAAAAATTCTAACATCCTTTTGACAACTTGGAATTGATCATTTGGAGATGACTTCAACTTTAGATGTGTCAACTTTAATTCCATCTCCTGAAATGTGATGTCCTAAAACAATCCCTTCAGTAAACATCATAAAGAATTTTTCATGACTTAATGAAAAATTTGTTTCTTTACATATTTTAAGAACCTTTTCCAAATTCTCTAAAGCTTCTTCAAATGAATTCTGATAAACTATAAAGTCATCCATATATACCTCTACACAATCATGTATTAGATTAGAAAAAATTCCTAGTACTGCCCTTTGGAATGTTGCAGGTGCATTGCACAATCCAAAAGGAAGTACTCAGTAGGAATAAGTTCCCCATGGTTAGGTGAATGTGGTTTTATCTTGGTCTTCAGGTGCTATCTGAATCTGATTGTAACCACTAAAACTATCCAAGAATGAGAAATACTTCTTACCTGCTAATGTATCCAATACTTGATCTATAAAAGGTAAATGAAAATGATATTTTAGGGTGGCTTTATTCAACTCTCGATAGTCAATTCATACCCTACACTTACCATTCTTTTTGGGTACAATCACTAAAGGGGAAACCCACTGACTGTCTAAAATTGGGTAAATGAAGTTTATATTCAACAATTTTTGCAATTCTTCTTTCACAATTTCCTGAAGATTTGGATTCATCCTTCTTTGAGGTTGTCTGATAGGTTTACAATTTTCCTTAATGTAGATGTGATGCATACAAGTCTTAGGACTAATTCCTTTCATGTCAGTGTATTCTCATGCATATGCAGAAGAATGTTGTTGTAATGTTTTGATTAAATTTTCCTGTTGTGGTCTTTCCAAGTTTGTGTTTATGTTCAAAGATTTTCCTGGAAAGATTTCAACTGTAGAGTTACCAAATTCTTCCATAGAGTATAGAGACATCTGATTGGATGACAAATATTCAACATTACATTGTTCTTGAAATTTATCATGTTCATATTATGAAGATGTTTCGAATTTTTCTATTGAATTTAAGATTTGACTATCTTCACTAATGCTTGAAATAGTAAAGAGAGGTTGTATATCATTGTCATCATCAATCCATTCTTCATCTTCTAACTCTGTGATTGTTTTTGCTAGAGGATATAAAGTGAATTTCTTTTTTGAGTTACCATCAAAGATATACATATCACCAAATCTACAGCTAATGAAAGCACCAGCTGTAGCCAACCAAGGTCTTCCTAATATTAGTGGATGCCCTCCTAGATTTTTCTTATTTTTTAAGATCATGAAATCGACAGGATACTCCCAAGAGTCTAAGGATACTGAGATATCTTCTAATACACCATCTGGCTTGATTACAGATCTGTTTGCTAATTATAGTAATGTAGGTGTATACAGAAGGTTAGGAAGTTTGAGTTGTTCCACAGTTTGTTTTCTCATGATGTTTATAGCTCATCCTAAATCAATCAATGTATTTGGAATTTCAACACCATTGATATGTGTTTTTACAACTGGACTTACTGGATCTAAATATTTTTGTATGGAAAATATTCCCATCCTTATGTCTGCAATTTTTCCTACTAGTTGAATTCTTTTTATTTCTTTTGTTTTTCTTCCTGGCTTCTTCATGCTCAATTATTTTATTGTTTTGGCCAGAATTGGAATCTCTTTAATGGCCTATAACAAAGGAATTTTGATACAGACATTTTTTAATTCATCTAGAAAATCATAATTGGGCAACATGATATGTTTTTCTACCCCTCTATCAACTTGTAATCTTTCAGGGAAAGGGGGGTTAGAAATAAATATTTATGGTTGCTCTATGATAGGAGTTGAGTTTATTTGTTCTTTTTGTTTTTAATTTTTCAAAATTTTGGTTTTGAAGAGATGTTCCTTCCTCAAAACTTTTATTTAGCTGTAGAGAATCTTCCTCAAAATTATCTTGTTCTTGAATAACTATAGAAGGATTTTTCTTTTCTAGTATTATACCAGATCTAATTTAGACATCATTAAGATCTAGTGGAGTAATCATGTAAGTTGGAAATTGTTGTCCTTATATCATGTAAGTATTTCGAGTATTTTTATTATTGGGGTTTGGCAATGGTTGGGCAGGTAGTTGATTTGGTCTTTGTGGAAATGGAAATGAAAGTTGTGTGTTTTGGTCTTTGTTGTGAAATCAGCTCCAAAAATAGAAGAAAAGAGATATCAACGCCTTATAAATAAGCCACTTCGAGGGAGAAACCTCCAATACATTACATGAATGAAAAATTCTTGGATGATACAAATTACAAAACCTCCTTTCTGTATATAGGAGTCCATGGGGCCACAATGTAATCCTAGTGGGGCCACAATGTAATCTTAGCCGACCTAACAATAATAATTTAAGGGCACAATAATAACAATATGGGGGTTATAGGGGTACAATAATAACAATAAGGGGGTTACACTAACAACAATAAGGGACTACACTAGTAATATAGGGACCTAACATGCCCCTCTCCTTCAAAAAAGTGTTGTCCTCAGTGCTTGAGTAGCTCTGGGTGCTTCTGTATAAAATTCTCATCCTCCCATGTACAATTTTCAGTGGGTAAGTTCTTCCACTTGATGAGATACTATGAAATTGATCGATTTCATAGCTGTCGAGTTCTTGTTTCCGTGACTGCTTCAAGTTCCAATATGTTTTTTCCTTCCTCATCAAGTTCTGGAAATTTTGTTTGAACTGGAAGATTTTCACCTATAACCTTCTTTAAGCATGAAACATGGAAATCTGGATGCACTCGTGAAGAAGCAGGAAGCTCCAATTTGTATGCCATATTACCAATCTTTTGCAACACCTTGTAAGGACCATAGTACTTTGGCGATAATTTATTATCCTTCTTATCTTGCTTGAGGGACATTTGTTTGTATGGTTGTAGCCGTAAAAATACCTAGTCTCCTACATCAAAAATTCTCTCACTGTAATGTTGATCTGCATGTTGTTTCATTCAATTTTGTGCCAAATTTAGGTTATCCTTTAAGAGTTGGAGAACTTCTTGTTGATGCTCGATGTGATCTTCCACTGTTTGAACTTTCAAATTTTCTCTTAAATATGATGTGATGGATGGTGGATGATATCCATAAAGTGCCATAAATGGGGTCATTTTTGCTGCATTATGGAAGGAAGTGTTATACCACCATTCAACAAGAGGTAACCACTTGACCCATTGTGTTTGTTTATCAGATACAAAACAACAAAGATATCCTTCCAAACATTAATTTACTATCTCATTTTGACCATCGGATTGAGGATTATAAGATGCGCTATGAGCTAATTGAGTACCCAAACAAGAAAATAACTCCGTCCAAAAATTTCCACTAAAAATAGGATTTATGTCACACACAATAACCCTTGGGTTTCTGTGTAGCTTTTGAATTGTGTCCATAAATTTAGTAGCAACTGTACTTGCTTTAAATGGATGAGATAATGCACAAAAGTGTGCATACTTGGTAAGTCTATCAACTACCACCATGATGAAACTCTTTTCTTTGGACTTAGGTAAACCTGTGTTAAAATCCATTTAAATCTCCTCCCAATGTTGACTTGGAATGGATAAAGGTTGTAGAAGACCGAGGGTCTTAATTGTATCAAATTTATTCTACTGGAAATTACGCCTCGTTGTTCTTTATTTAGAAGCTTTGTCATGACATTAGAGCTTATTATCTTTCCCATCTTCCCTGCAATACCCCGTAATTCAACTTCCTTTCCTTCTGAAAAAAATTTCAAGAAAAGTTCTTGAGAATTAAAAGCTACCGTCCCCAAAGATTGTAACCATTGTACTCCTAGTACAAAATCAACACCTCCCATAGGAATGGAAAGCATTGGACTATTCAATACATATTCCCCCATGGTTAGCTTGATATTATGGCATTTTCTAGAGAAATTTATAGTTCCTCCATTTGCAACCATCACTTGACATTCTGGTGTTGGGTATAGGAAACAATTCAATTCCTTGGCTACCTTACAATAAATAAAATTATATGTGCTACCTGAATAAATCAACACTATTACCTTTTTCTTCTTGATATGTCCTTCTATCTTGAGAGTTTTAGGAGCAGTAATTCCTGCTAATGCGTTACACGATATGGTCGAACTCGTTTCGCCCTCTTCTAGGGCTATTTCATGGTGTATATCCTCTTCTTTTAAAGATTCTTGTTCATTTTATTCTTCCTCTTCACAATCTATGTAAAATAATTTCTTCTCAGCACACGTATGACCTTTAGTGTATTTTCTATCACAACTGTAGCAAAGCCCTTTTGCTCTTTTTTCTTCCAATTGTTGTGGTGTCAACCCTGTAGGTTGTGGAAATCTAGGAGTAGCAACACTTCCATCTTTATAGAAGTGAGTGGTAGGCTTCCTTGTCGCCATAATTTTACATTCAATTTTTCTTGCCAACCTGAATGCCTTCTCCAGTGAATCAAGTTCCAAAATGCGAACTTCATGTTGGATGTTATCCTTTAAAGTACCTATGAAGAGATCAATCCTGTGTTCCTCTGGAAAATCGGTACCCTTATATTCAATTTTTGGAAGTCCTCAATGTGCTCCCCCACTGAACACTTTTGTTTGAGATTTATCAATTGGCTAAATAAAATGTTTCTTTTTGTATCCTCATTATGTGCTATCATTTCCTCCATAAAAATTGACCAAGTGACAATTTTTTTATGGGAGTAAAGCCATCGATACTATACAAATGTATTTTTTTCTAAATGTAAAGTTTCAATGCGTACCTTTTGTGTGTTTTACACATTATTGAGATCAAAATATTGCTCTATATGTAGTATCCATGTTACAAGATCCTTTCCATCAAAATTCCTCATATCCATTTTTGGAATCTGGTGGTTCTTCCCTCCAACATTATATTTTATGAAATCATGATTAAGATTTATTTTTTTCTGATCATGAGTTTCCTCTATTATCTTTTCACCATTAGGAAACATTTCTTGTATCAACTTTGTCAAACCTACCATGTCTACTTTTAGATAATTCTTCATGTTTTCCATCTTAGCTTCCATGTCATCCATCTTATATTCCATGCCAGCTTCCATTCCATCCATCTTAGCTTCCATGCCATTCTTCAAACCATCCATCTTAGATTCCACGCCTTTCTTCAAAACTTCCATGTCATTTTTTGTTGCTCTTTGCGAGAGAAAAATTTGTTGCACTTTCTTGTAATTTTGATATGTCATGTTGCCATTCTTCATCTTCATGAGTCATAGTAGAGCCTTCTAAAGGCTTAATGGGTGTTGAATTCTTTTTAGGGGCCATTTGAGAATCCAATACTGATATCTATTCTACAATATTCCCTTGGAATCAATTCAACTTTATTCTTCAAACAAGACTTACGCAATTCAGAAAAAAATACACACCTTTTACTTTCTTTTGAGGCGCTTGATATTAAAATTGACTTATATCTATATTTTCCGGTCCTCAATATCTGAAATTTGGCCCTTTAGTAGTCCTCTAAAGCTTATTTCAAATGCCACAGGTCCGACTTGATTTGGATTCTTCAGAAAAATTTATGTCCAATCTCCCACAATGACCTAATTATGGATTGGTTCAGTAGAGAAAAATTGTATGACTTGCCACATGTCACTGTTTTCTCCTTTGGCTCTGAAACTTATAGATAAGAAACTACAGTTCGTGTACTTCCAGTCACATTTTACAGAATTCCAATCCAATGCTTAGAGAGGGAGTTATGAATATTTTCCCATGATCACCTCTTTGAGATGAAATTCGAGAGCCTGAACAATACCTAACTTCCACTGATCATATCTCCAAAAATGTTGCAAACCAAGCTCTCAAATTTTGCGACAATGTTCCTCAGGATTGCAGATTCGCGCTCTAAAAATTTCAGCTTCTGAACCTTTGTAGAAAACATGTTACAGTGAAAATTCCATGATGAACTATTTAGATGAAATTCAGGAGCCTACAAAAATCCCTAATTTCCACATGTCATATCTCTGAAAATATTGCGAACCAAGCTCTGAAATTTTTCAAAGACCATTCTTAGGATTTTAGCTTCGTGCCCTAACAATTTCAGCTTCTGAAACTTCGTAGAAAAAATGTTATAGTGAAAATTCCAAGATGACCTGTTTGGAGTAGCGAAACCCTAAAATCCAAAGCTCTGATACCAAATGTTGTGAAACTAGCTCCAAAAATAGAAGAAAAGAGATATTAATGCCTTAGAAATAAGCCACTTCGAGGGGGAAACCTCCAATACATTACATGAATGAAGAATTATTGGATGATACAAATTACAAAACCTCCTTTATATATATAGGAGTCCATGGGGCCACAATGTAATCATAGCTGACCTAACAATAATAATTTAAGGGCACAATAATAACAATATGGGGGTTACAGGGGTACAATAATAACAATAATGGGGTTACACTAACAACAATAAGGGACTATACTAGTAATATAGGGACCTAAAACTTTTGAAGTTGGGGTTGTTGATTTTTTTGAGGAATTTGTTGGGGAGGATAGCTTGGATAGGATGGAGGATATTGGTAGTATTGAGAGTATCTACCATAGGGATTTTTCATTCCTTGTTCCCAAAGTTGAGGTTTAGACCAAGGTTGTTGCCAAGAATTCCAATTACTTGGTGGGGGCTGAGTATACATTTGGTTGTGAAAACCTTGAGTTGGTGGCCCCTGCCATGGTATTCTAGAGACAAAGAAAAGAGATTATGTTGGATTTGAAGTTGCTTATTCTTGAAAAACAACCTTAAGACCTGTAATTGAAGGGCAACTCTTAGTTTCATGATTTTCTGAGAAAATCACATAGGTCTCTATGACTTTTACATCAAGAGGACATTCTCTTAAATCATGATTCTTTCTGCATTTAGGACATAAAAATAGCTAAAACATCAGTCTCAAATTTTTTATTGTTTTGTAATTTAAGGGTGTCTGTTTTCTCACTAAGAATCCCTAAGATATCAGTTTTAAATTCATCAAGCTTATTTCCAATTTCTGCTCTACTTATTGTTCCTGTTGCAAATTTTTTCACTCTAGCAAGAGAAGGATCTCTTGGATTTTTCCCAGTTTTTTATTTTCCCCTTGAGAGATGAATACATAATTTAGAAATTTTAGTTAATGGGAGTTGACAAATATCTCCCTTCCCCATAATGTTTATAATATGTATCCACTCATCTCTAATGAATTTTAACAAAAGAGCTTTTAAATTATCTCGATCTAAATGATCCATTTTAGCTCTTTTTATGTTATAACTGAATATTTCAATTAAATCCTCCAAATTCTCATCCTCTCTTTGCACCATTTTGAATACTTCATCCTTATGATTAATGGGTATGCAATAATCCAAGTATCTTTCTAAAAATGATTTCTTCATATCATTCGATGTTCCAATAGACTGTGTGACTAAACCCATGAACAATTTTAAAGCTGCTCCTTCCAATGTTGTAGGAAATAGCTTAAGTTTTTGAGAGTCTTGTAAATAATCATAAGATCTACACAAAACTTCAAATTCAAAAAAAAAGGTTTCAGGATATTCACTTTTTAATCCATGAAAATTTTGAAGGACAGAAGGTGAGATGTTTTTCATTGTAGCATTTTTTTTCCCATCAATTATAGGAAATCCAAAAGAATTATCATTTTCCCTATTTCTTCTATTTTCTTCATCTACTCTACCTCCTCCTTCATTCCTTCTACCTCATCCCCCACCTCTTCTTCCAAACAATCAATTTAGAACTTCTCCTTCTCCTTCTCCTCCTTCTCCTCTTCCTGCCATTGTAGATTCCTTAGAGATAATATAAGGTTCTATTTGTAAGGCTAATTTTTCTTCCTCTGGTTCTTCTATCAATGGAATTTTGAATAAAATTTCTTCTTCTTCTCCCCCACTAGGAATTTCTAAATCTTTAGCTAAAATGTGTTCCCCTATAGAGGTGAAAAAGGTTACTCCTTCTATTAGATATCTAGAATCTTCTTCCTCTAAGATTTCCTCAATGGATGAAGTAGGAGATCCTCCTAATTGGATTTATGACCTTAAAACTTCAAGAAGTCTATGTACAGTGAAGTATGGAATATGAGCTTAAGATGGTGGTGTATCAATACGTGGTCTAGGTGGGGTGAGTGGTGTTGTAGGAATTAAAATTTTTCCTCTAGCTATGAATCTACCCCTAGAATCTATTTCCCTACTCATATATTTTTTTTTAGATGTAAGAAATGAGGTTACCTAATTACACTTCCCCGACAATGACATCAAAATGTTTAGCCAATTTAATGTCTTAAATTGTTCAACATAAATTATCAACCGAGATTTGTAATATGATGAAGGGTGGTGCACTATATGTGCTTAGTTAACCTTCTTCTTACTTCGTTGTATGTATTTTATGTTGTTTTGGGGAATTTTGTTCTTTATGTCTAAATTTTAATCTTAAGAAATGAAAAATATGAAAGGAATCAACTGGATCTAGTGAATTTTTGGATGTGTAAAACTAACTTTGAAAGAAGGAAGAAAAGGAAGTGTTATTAAATTAAAATAACTTGCATAAAAATGAATCAAAGCTATTAAATGGTTAGAATTCGATCTGAAAACAAGGTGTCTATTATATTGACTTTACATTTAACATTAGTCCTACTCCATGGATATGAATCTTATAACTGAAAATTGAAATTGCAATGATATTCTAATTGAAAGCAGATTCAAAGGAAAAAAAAACAACTAATGTATGTTTAATCACTACAACATTAAATATGGAAGTATGATATAATCACCCTCATGAAATGATGTACAAGCAACCGATTATACTTTAGTTTTGAAAATTAAATATAGAAAAGAATTTAAAATCATGTAAAGGAAATCTCAATAATTGCATAGGTTAAACACTCGAGCACCCAATTTGGAATTATGTCAAGTCACCTTCTTGGACTGATCTTTAGGAGCGTCCAATTATACAATTAACTGAGGATCTTAATCTTAGGAAAACAATTTTAAAAGCATGTAAAGGAAAAAATCAATGATTGCATAGGTTAAACACTCGAGCACCCACTTTAGAAGTATGACAAGTCACATTTTTGGCTTGATCTTTAAGAGCATCCAATTATGAAATTAACTGAGGATCTGATCTAAGAAAGAAATATAAGAACATGAAAGAAAACTAAGCAATTGTGAGCTCTATTTCCTCAAACATAATACAATTGGAAAATAGATGAATCTACCTTCTTGAGATGTTTTTGGAAAGCAAAGATGAAATATTCATTCTAACATTGATGCTAAGAAAACATTCATGACTTAATTTTATGATATTGATCTAAAAGCTACAATACAATATTAATCTACTGAGTAAATTGACAAAACAGAGCAAATAATTAAACTAAAATAACTAATGAAAACCCTCCTCCTGTGCAGGGGTCCTTTGTGATAGAATAGGTCGAAATCCTAGCTGATTATGTATGCATTAAGTAGATATTGGAACCACGAACACGATCCTTTTATTATGAAAAGAATAGAGTTTAAAGTAATATACAATGTTTCAGAAATTACAACTGCCTTCAGTCTTTGAATAACTAGTATTTAAATAAAATAAAATGTAACTATGAGGAGCTAATTACGCCTATTGATGGCTGTTAGCCTCCTATACCAATAGGTTTCATCTTTCATGATTGTCTTGATTGAAATTATGGAATATTTTCAAACCTTCTTTCTTGAACAGAGGTGTTCCATATTCTGAAAAGACCAAAAAATCAAAAAATTTAAAAAATGTAAAGAGGGTATACCCTAAAAGAAAGATCAAAGGGTAAAAAGAATAAAATGGTCAAAAAGAAATGAAAGAAATGAACCCCAAGAAAAAATAGACCAAGGAAAGTGTGCAAATCCAAATGCCACTACTATTTCATCTTCTGTAATAAAGAAATTGTGTGCAGCTTGTCAAACCTTTGCCACAATTCATGAATAAGTCAAACTGTTTAAACTTGGCTTAGTCATATTTCAATTTCATGTTGTAGATTAGAGAATAAATATCTAGTCAAACAGTTTAATCTTGGCAAATAAGTAGATAGGTAGAGTTAATAAAAGGTGCTCAACAACTTAATCTGAGCCCTTGGATGTAATAAGGGTAGAATTAGATAGGTTTGCCTTGTAAAAAGAAAAAGGTTGAAAAGGGTTTGCAAGTTTAAATGCACCCTAATAAAGAAGAGAAAATGGTAGTGTTAAGTAGATAGGGTAGATAGATGGTGCTGCAAAGTGTTATCTGATGAATGTTGCTGCTACATATTGTTGATTCTTTACTTTCATCACAAGTACTAAAGCAGGAAATACAATGGAAAATCACAGCAAGCAAAGTCAAAAAATCATTAACCTCCCTCATTATTTTCCCCCTTAAAGGTTTTACTAATTTCCCCCAAAAGTACTAAGGTGTTTGGAGATCAAAAGGGCTCAAGGCATTTCCTTGACTTCTTGAGGGACCGGACCCTCGGCCTAATGATCAAAAAAGACCTAAGTACTTAAGATAATTCATCATTGTTATCTTCCATTTTTAACTTTCTCCTAAGTAAAATCACATTTTACTTAGGAAACTGATGCATAATTTCATAAAAATCCCTCAAGATAAATTGTTATTCTAAGTTTAAGTGTTGAAGATAAAATGTTGCAATTTACTTCACAAGTTATCACTTTCTTAGATGTACAAAAATATTTTGAGTTTCCTTATCCTTTGCCATATTAACATTTAACTCTATTTACTAAATCCCTAGTGAAATACCCTTTCCTAAGTATATAATTCCTTTGTTTATATATACCCCAAAAACCCCTTTATTATAATGTTTTAACCAAAGTATTTATCTCCCTAAAATTCATTAAAACCCGCTTCTACAAGCCCTTTGGTTAAAATATAGCGTTATACATTAATCCCGCCCCTATGGTGAATTAGTTGTATTAATTAATTTACCATATAATAAAAATATATATGAAAAATCAAACTTTAGACATACAATATGTATGTTTAAAACCAAAAATACAAAGCCCGAAGTTTTATTCTTTTGGAAAATTTTCGCGCCACCGTGGATTGTCCACCTGGCATCCCACCTAGCCAACTCTGCCGCAAACCCTTTCTTTTGCATACGAGATTAATTAAGTCATCTGGACTAATTAATAACTTTATCCGCCTATTAGATTTCCCCCGGAGTGATTAAAAAACGGTAAAAAGTGTTTAAAGCCCGACGGGCCCACATCTGGAATCTCCGCATGTTCCCCCATCGCTTCGGCCGCCGGATCAATCCTCCACAGATCAATGGTCCACGTGAACCCCGCTACCCATCCTTTGTGAGAAAGTTAATCAGCGGGGAACGAGCGGTATTTGAAAAGTCAGACATCCACGTGGCAAACGTTCTGTGGAATCACTCCCCCCGCGATCAATACCACCCTCGACCAAAAGCGGTGCGGGGACTTCCCGCTTACCGCTTACCACCCGACTTTGCATACGTCACCCCGTACGTCAATGACGTCATCCCTCGAAAAAATAAAAAACTCTTTTAACTTGTAAATAAAGCCATTTTTTCATATTTTCCTGTTATTTTCGTTATTCTGAAAACGACAGAGCTCCCGCTGCGATTTTCAAATTTCCACTACAATTGACCAATTCACTCCAAGATTCCGCTGCACCCGTGTTGAAGAACAGTCACGCCATTGCCTGTTACCTGTTAAAGAACCAGATTCCGTCTAAAAGCAGGTATTTATCCTTTTCCGCCCCGACTGCAAATAAAACTCAGTGTTCTTTGTTTTTCGCTGAAATAGTGATTAAAAATCGTCACTGAGCCCTTTCCAGAGGTTTTAAAACTGTATAATTGTTCCCTGAACCGGCGAATTGCGCTAATTTCCTTCATTTCAGAAACCCCGCCCGACCTGTGAGGAAAACCAAAAACCTCCATTTTGAATCCACAAGAACCAAAATGGAGGCCCCGGCAGCTCTAAATATCACTCCATTGAATGCTCCTCACCGTGAATTGGAGTATTTACCCTTGATAGATGAAGATTTCCAAATTAAAGACCTGCACTTTGATGAAAGTCCCCTATTGAGTTTCTGTCGCTGCAGAGATGAATACTCAAAGGGGAAAGATCTTATAGGGTTGTGGGAATCCAATCTCCCAAGGTATCTCATCCCTTCAGTTATTTCTTTCCCAGAAATCATCCATTATTGTCAGTCAAACTATGATCCTGCACGAAGGGCTGTAATAGCTCCTGATCAAAGTGTTCTATTTCCCATCACTCCCCAGGCTATCAATACCATGTTACACTTTGAAACAGACCAAGAATTAGCTCCATTGTCCATAGAAGGATTGATTGAGAAAACCAGGCAATTAACCCCAGAAAAGCTAAAATCCATGTGTCAGCATTTCATGTTACCTGACCACCAGCCAAAAGGGTCTCCTCCCTATGGTTTTTACTTTTTCAATACATTGGGAAGGCTCATTGTAAATATTATATCTTTTGTCTTAGGATTCAACACTAGTGAATATGTTGATGAGATAACCTTGGCTTTGCTATCCATTTTTACTCCTGGGCAACCTCCTGAGATTAAATATGATTTTGCTTCCTTCATAGCCAACAAGATCCATGATCAATTCATAAGGCTGGACACTGAAAAGGTTTTTAAGTACTCCTCAGTTATCTATCATCTCATGATCTATTATCAGTCAGAAATATTCCCTTTCCCTGTTCGAAAACTTGATGCCAAGGGAAATCCCAGGTCCGTCATATTTTGGTCCCCCATCATTCATTCTTCCTCCGATTCTCCCTACTCCTACTCTGAATTCATTGATCAGTTTGTTTATCCTGCAACAACTTTGTTAACAGGAATTCCTCCCCCAAGACTCACTAATGAAATTAGAAAGACCTTGCAACTGTCAAAGAGTTATAAGGTTGGGGATTGGTATTTGTATCAGAACCATACAGTCATCAGGATTTATGGATGTGAATTACATCCATTCAAGTTACCCAAATATGTACCAATGAGGATTTTTGCCTTAGAATATTTCAGACAAATGAACAATTCAGATGTGATCCATTTTTGTAATGTAAAGAAGAAAGCTCAGTTAAGGATCAAAAGCCAATTAGGTCCTTTCATCTGCAATTCTAGGGAGGCTGAGAGAGAAGCAGAAAATCTATTACAGATAAAGTTCCAAACATCTTTCCGTTGGGTTCCTTATGATCCCTTTGGTTTTATTTGTGAAAAGAGATTAAAGAATAAATCATCTCCTTATATACACCATAAGATTCCAGATCTAGAACAGTATGCAAATCAAGATGAATGGGTTGAAGGAACACTTGTTGAGGAAGAAAGTGAAGCTGACAAAATGAATAAAATTCTGAAAGATGTTGAGAAGAACTTTGACCTAGAAACGTGTGGTCAAATGCAGGTACCCTACATTGGCACATCTTCAGCAACAACTCTACAACAAGCATTGCAAGAAATCAGTCCATCAGTAGCAGCAGAACCCAATGGTAAAGGAAAAGAACCTATAGTTCAGGTCATTGAAACTTTGGTCATGGCTGAGAAACCACAAACTTCCAAAACACCTGAACAATCACAGATTTCTCCTACTCAGGCACAGCATCCACAAGTTCCAGAGTTGCAAACTCCATTAAATGTGGAAATAGGGAAGAAGAGACTGGCTCCGGATACCACACCTCCAAAAGGGGCCTCACAGGTACATCAAACTAAAAAACACAAATCAGATCCACCTCCAGATGTAGAAATTATAGATGAAGTATTTGATGATGGAAGGGAAGATAGTCAGCAAACTGGCACAACAAGTGAAACAAACATAAGCCAGAAAGGGAAAGCTTCACAAAAGCAATTAAGCACTGAAGTATCTTCTTTCAGACCGCCAAAGACAGACACTGGAGATATTAAAAGAACCTTCATTAATATTAAAACAAAGAATGATCCATTGAAAATGAAGGTATATGATCAGTATATGAAGATGGCTCCCCATAATCAAGAAAGACTAATGTCAGCGTTTGACCTTTCACAAGGCAAAATGCTGATGAGCCACTTCAAAACAAAGGTGCCAAAGCCCACTTCAGCAGCAGATTACATCAGAACAAATTTTGAATTTTTGGCAAAGGATATCCATCCCCTGGACCAGATAGAGCTACACAGACAAACTGGGGAAATGGTCTACTCTACTCTCACCAACAAGGCCATGGAAGCTATAACGCTGCAAGATTCTTTGAACAACACTACTGCACAATTGAAAATTGAGAAGGCCTCCTCACAGGCCAAAGATAATAGAATAAAGTCTTTAGAGGGAATAATCATTGGTTTGGGTCATAATCCCAAAGACATTAAAGGTATTGAGGCATTGATAAAGAAGAAAGAGGATGATATAGCTGCACTCAGAAAACAGCTAAAATTACCAGCCTTGAGGCACCCTCAGACCCAAGAAGTTATAAAAGGTAATTCACAGGAAGAAATAATGGAATTACTTCTAAATATGACTGAGCGCTTAAATGAAACAGAGAGGGAATTGGAAAAAGCATTGCAGGAACAGGAAACTATTAGGCAGACTTCAACAATGGGTACCACAACAACAGGGCAGCAGATACAGCCATCTCAAGTGAATACTTCTGGCTTGAGTTCCGAGGACTTAATAAAACAAATGGAGAGTTTGCAACTGAGGGTCACAGAACTCCAAGAAACAAAATTGCAATTAGTAAAATTGGAGGAAAAATATGACACAGCTAAAAAGACAGCTGCTGATAACACCAGGGAGATAAAAAGGTTGGAAAAATTGGTTCAGGCTTTGGAGAAAGATCTTTCATTGGAGAAGCCTCTAAATGAAATAAATGACATTCTTTGGGGTAACATTATTGAGTTAATAAAGGGTATTTGGCCCTCTATTCAAGCTATTTTTGAGCAAAATGAGTTAGTTAAAATCGCCCAAGAAGAAATAAATAGAACCAGGAATGAATTAAGAGGCAGGCCTGAACAGGCCAATCAGCTCATTCAATTTTTGAATTCCAAAACAAAGCAACAGCTTGCATTGTTAGGAATTGATGACAGGACAGGCACAGTTTTGGAAGTAAAGAGAGTTTTCACCAAGAGGACTTTCATGCAAAATTTAGAGAGGAAGTGCACAGACATTTTAGTTGACATCAACATTTTCAGAGAGAAATTTCAAGCTTTGTTGGATAGTGGGTTACCAAGTCCCATGCTCACAGAAGATCAAATAATAGACTTGGAAACCTATGTGAAGAGAATAAAGGCTCATGCTAAAAATACAGCTGCTGGTTCTACTAGCTCGTCAGAATCGACATTACCAACCGGGAAAAGTATTTATGATAAAGTGAGGAATTTATTTCATCTGGAACATGAAATAAAGTATCTATTTCCGAATGAGCCTACCTTTTATAAACTTACTGAAGCAGATGAAACTTTAAGAAAGCTCAGAAGAACTATGATACCAGATGATCCATGGTGGAAGGAAATGTTGGAAATTCTATGAGAATTGTTTTCAGGATGAGAATTTATCTTTACTATCTAGTAAATGGTAAAAACAGGAAAACAGATGAAAGAGTATCAGGTGAAATGGTTAAAGAGTATCCGTGGGAACAAAGAGTGTCCAACAAGCCAAAGAAATACTGCAAAGGATAGCACAGAGCCCGGTTTCAGCACTTACCTCCAGCACATCCACGAAGAAAGGAACAGCACATCGGCAGTTGCCCATTATTTTATCCACGAGACCATTTGTCTCTTGTTTGTTTGTAAATTATGCTTTAAGTCAGCCTAGATTATTGGCTAAGATAGTGTAAGATTGTTTAACATTATTTTTTGTATAAATAAACCCTCAAAGAGAGTGTTGAGGGTGGATTCTATTACTCTGCTGTAACATTGAGATTTTCGGAATAAAAGCTTTTGGAGAAATTTACTTGTGGCTTACTGGATGACGTTTTAAAGCACTGGACTTGTTGCAGGATTCATGTGTTGGACTACAGTTCAATAAGTGTTTCTACCCTTTGTCTGAAATTTTATATTAGTTTATAATACCATTTTATCCATTTCTGAATAATTTGCATAAAGGATTGAAACAGAATTTGCTTAATTGTACTCTGTTTTCAAATGTGGTTGTTCTTAACGTTTTCTTCTAAATTAGTTATAAGCATGAATTCTTAAATTCTCTTGCTTTGCTAATTTAAACACTGTTGATTACTATAACAAGGAATTCTTCATTGCTCTTTGTTTGTAGTCATTTCACTTCTTTCTTTTGAACATAGTGAAAGATTCTTAGCTGCCTTTCATCCCTTCAAAGATCATCCCATCCACTTTAAATTTTAAGGATTGTTCTCTGTCTAGCTATCTTGCCCTGTAATACCATCTTGTGCTTAGAATAGAAATCCAGTAAAGCCATCTTTTGATTCCATAGCCCAATGGACTGAAAGCTCTCAACCTTGCCCTTAGTTTGTGGATTCCACCATTTTCCCAAAACAAACTTTGAATCTATAACTAGCCTAAAACCTTCCAAGAACAAAGATAAATCATAAAGAGAGAGCCCTCTCTGGATGCAGATTGGCTAGATTCTGCATCTAAAAGGTTGGTTTGTGGTTACCTCGGGTATACTTTCCTCTTACACAACTTCTAGGAAAACCTGAGTGATAACAATGGCTATTCTAGACAAAACATAGAATTAGATTCCAACTGGTTAACTCTTGATTTGCTACGTCAGAGAAAATAAATAGTAGTTCGCTCTCGGCTTACGTCCTTTGACTGTCCTTTGACCACGATCACAGACACCCTTTTCTATCGATTTCGATCAAGTGGATAGGAAGAAATCCATATGTGAATCATTCTATAGATTCCCATGTGGCTCGTTCCTGTATTTTCTCCTCGGAACCTATCAAACCATAAAATTAGTTGCAGAAAAAACAATTAGTTGCAGAATAGGCTGCATTCTGTAGCTAAGTTACAAAATCCATTATAATAACAAGAACATCAGAATATAACATAGAAATCATTTAAATTCATTCCCTGAGATAAAAAATGACATTTATCATTGATTGGAGTGTATGGACTTGTGAAAAGATAAGGAAAAAGTGATGATAAAGGATGTCAGAGAAAGGACAATTTTGAGGTTCTACAATAATTTACCACGTATTTTACCAATGAAAGATTTAAAACCATTATGAATAAATATTGATTTTCTAGAATATGCGATTTCCACTAAGAGGAAACAACCATTACATATTACTTTTGCCTCATTTTAGGTGTTCTATGTCGTTTGATGAAGGGAATTTAATAATTTTTGTTGCCAATATATCATATGGTGGCATTCAAAATGTATGTTGTATTCTTATTCTCAATTGTATTCCCTATTATTGATGATTAAATCATTTAGGAAATTATATATACTTGTTGTAAATATAGACAATTTATTATTACTCTGCATCAAGTTGAACTCGACCCAAAGGATGAAAAATTAGAAGAATCGTACTATTGTTGTATATTGGTTGCTTCAATAGTAGGTTTTAGATGACATTGTTTGCTTAAAGAGATCTTTGCTTACTGTACCACAACCAATTTCCATAGGCTCTTTCATAGTGCATAACATTCTACATATGTGCATTTGTGGAGTAAATCAGAAATAGTACATTGCCCTATCTCCATGGAGCCTCGTAGTTTGTCTATACATATCAAACAGGCCTTGGTTCCAAATGAACGCTTTTCTTAGCAATAAGAAATGATATCTTCTTGTGACTTACAATATAAGATGTGGTAGTTATTCAAATGGCGGTTCTTATATTTCCAACAATAGAAACTTTTATAATTCTACATAATCTTGTTAGTGTTAGTCTAGTCATACTGCCATTAGTGATCAAAATTTCTCTTTTTCATTTGCATATTAGGAGTCCCATACCAATAAATTTCACCATTCCGCTAGGTCATGGATTCATTGATGGTAGTGATTTTTTATCAGTTTTCCCTCATGTGAAACTTGCTATGGTCTTTAGTCATGGGTCACTTTCATTCCCAAAATCCATGTTAGTAAGTCATAGGATGAGTCTCACTAGGTTCTAGGATCTCACCATGGTCAAATTAATGAGTCAAGTGTCAATAAATATCAGCAAGGTCATGAGGAAGTCAATAAACTCAAAGTCACAACACCTGGAAGATCAAAGAAATGTTTTATTCAATTGGATGTAATTTTCACCTCAGAACTATGTTTTGAGGTGAAAACATGATACTTTTCCTTTATTATCATTTATTATGTAATTTTATGTCAGCATATGTAATAAGTCACAATTCAAAAGCTGTTATCTCCATAAAGTCATCACCCTACCTTTCAGAGAAGTTTTCCACAACATTTTTAGCATCAAATCATGTTCCAAGTAGATTCAGCAGAAAGAGCCCAGAAAGATCTTTCCAACGGTATACTGCTATCTCAAAACTGACTTCTGGATTGAAATTTATGCCTAAGTGAAGTAAAAGGTCCCCTATACCCTTAAAAAATCCCTTTTCCCACCTTTCCCTAAAATTTATTTTATTAAAGTTTTATATTTTCTTTAATAAATCCTTTTTACCCCCCTCCAATCACATAATTGAATTATTAAAAATATTTTAAAACATATGCGATTAAACCAACCGCTTCCCCTCCGTGCCTTTTAACTTTATAATAAATTTCAAGTTTTATCATAAATTCCCTAGTGTGGCAATCGAAATAATCAAACCACTTCCCCCTCATGACCATTTTAAAATTTATATCATAGTTTAAATTTTTATATTCTAAAGTCCCCCGTCGATCCTTTCATTTCCCCGATCGCATCGCAACATTTGAAATGTGCGCTCTGGTTGGCCCTCCTCTTAACAAAAGCTACGATGCGATTGAAAGTCTCGATTGCCATCTCCCCCAATTGACTCCGCCCGATGTTGTATTGGCTGTCGATCTGCCCATCTGATCGGACGACCCATACTTGATCGGTGCTTTCAAATACCTACCCTGGATTAAAATCCTCTGATGTACATCCTGACCGTCAATCTCATCATCTGATCCGATGACCCACAGCCAATCGGATCATCGCAATCGGCGATTGTATATAAATTGTCCCTCTGCCCCCTCCGATCTCCCGATGCTGATTGACCCTCGGGCCCACCACATTATATTCTGTCCCATTTATAATAAAATGGCCACCTCCCTTTGTAAAACTTAAAATTTTATTTTATTTTTTTATACAAATAACTCCCGCCCTCATCGCTAAACCCCATCGCATCGAAGGAGATTCATATTGCAATATGCCTGCCCCGACCTCCCGATTCCGATTGCGATCATGTTACACCCTGGTCCCACCATGTTATCCTCCACCCTTTCATAATTATAAGGTCCTTTTTCTTTGTAAAAATCAAATTTTATTTCATTTCTCTTTACCAAAGGCCTCCCCCCTCATTGCCTATTCCCAATCGCATCGGGGAAATCCTGTGGCATAATACAGTTGGCCCTGCTCTCGAGCTCGATTTCGATTGCGATTATATCCCCCGGTCCCACCTCGCTAGCCCTCCGCTCTTTCAATATATATCATTTTACTCCTTTGTAAAAGCACCCAACTGTTTTTTAATGTGTTTTGAAATAAAATATCTCTTTGGCCTATCTTTTATACCTATTTCCAGTGTGCCAATCGCATCGGAAGTTTGGTTTCATTCTAAATAATATCCCTCCTATTCCTCCGATCGCCGATTGCGATTGCACCATCGCATAACATATTACAATGTTTTATTATATGTTGTGTCCCCTCCCCTTTCCTCTAATCTGATTGCGATTTTAACACTTCATTACATATTGCCTCCCCTCCGATCCTGATTGCGATTATAATATGGACCCCACTTCCCTTCACTCCCTCCATCCAAAATCGGCTTTTTCCCTTCACTAAAGAATAATTTCATTTTAGTTTGTTTCAAAATCATTTTATTAAAAAGTTAGTTTTCTTCAAACAAAATAATGGAAACCGTGAAAGACAGTCAGCTGGCCAAGAAGCTTATTTCTATAGCAGCATAAAAAATAGGGATTTGCTCCTCAAATTTCCTATTTTTTATTCGACAGTGTAACTGTGAATCTGCCCAAACGGTCAAATGTAATGTTTTTCCTTCTTTAGGGAAGATTGTTGGTTCTCTTTTCTATCTTCAGATTTCAGTTCTGAGATGTCAAACAACTCCCTCTTTTTGTGGATCTATGTTCCCACATTTCAGCCTATTTAATGTAATTATAAATCATTTGTAAATCAGTCTGTAACTCAGAAGTAGGGGAATATTGTGGAAGAAAGCTCTGCGCTCCATTGTAACAGTTTTGGATAGGGAATCAATAAAGTGATGCAGCTCTGATTTGTGGGATCCATGTGGTATGAGTTTTAGCATTTTTTTTCTCCTTTGTTTCATATATAAATTTGTTATGTTTCACCTTTCATCCATAAACATTTCCTGTTGAATGCTTTCAATATAGAAAGGTAGGATCCATTTTTATGCCCCGCCTTGGGAAATCATTCATATTTTTTGTTTTTATTCTGTTTGAAAAGGATCCATCCTCCATGCCCTTTTCAACTCCTCACCCGTCTTTCCATTCCATCTTTAATTAAACTTAATTGCTAAAATTTCGTGCCTACCTTACCTCATCAAATACCTTGTATCCTGATTTAGTTTCCCAGTTTCAAACTGTCCCGTGTTGTCCCACATAACCCTGAAAAATTCATTCATTTCATTTAAAACATATTCACATCATTTTACCTAGCCTAATATCAGTTTCATTATTGTATTTTGTTGAATATCCTTTTCATAGAGAGAGCCCTCTCTTGACCTTGTAGGGCTAGCTACAAGGCTAAGTGTGGTTTAGATGTTACCATGATTTTCCTTTTCAGCCTGGGGTTCAGATTAGGTGCTAACATCTCTGGAAACCATACTAGGGAATTTTTAGCATAAAAAATTCATCACCTCAATAATATTTTCCTTGTAAATTCCTGGACTCTGGATAATGATGTTCAGAGTTTGCTAGGTTGAAATAAAATTTTGCAAAGTAGAAATTTGACCACACTGGCTTCAAGAAGATACACAAGAGCTAATCTAGATCCAGATCCTCCCCCTATGTTTGAGAATCCTAATATTATCCTGAGAATAGTCAGAATACAAGAGGGATCACTAAGTCCTAGACCTATCTTCAAATCCCATACTTGGCCCAGCGAGTGATTTTTTGTAGAAGATATTTCTTTTGATGAGAGTTTTGAGATTTATTTGTTTAGAAATAAGTCTGAAACTGCACCTGAGGACACATTTTTAGATCCATAATTCCTCTTAGATATTGAATTTCAAAGAGAAAATACATCAATTGATGATTATATTTTGAATTCCCCTTAGTCATCTATCACTGTAACTAATATCCTTGAGCCATCAGAGTCATCAGGAACAACATTTCCTCCTCCCAGTTCATCAGCTTTCCCATTAGTCAATTCCCAGTTTTCATCTCCTCCATCAACACCTCCCTTGAATCCCTGTATCACAAACACTGTTGTAAATCCACCTCGAGTCATGGATGCCCGCTATGCACCCCTGGTTTTACCTCAGATTCTGAATGATATGCCTACTGATTATCAAAGTAAAATTCATATCTTTGATGCCACTCAAAGCATCATAGCCCAACAACATGTTGATAATATGAATGAATTTTTTGATCTACATGAGGTAGAGGAAGAGAATGTAACCACAAGATTGCTTGTCGAAAGTTTGGGAGGTGAAGTTAGAAAGTGGTTCAGAGCCTTACCAACAAGCTCTATTCGCACTTTACAGGAGTTACACACACATTTTTTAGACCAGTGGGAGGTAAAGAAAAACCCACTCCAAATTTTGTTCGAGTATGAGAATATTAAAAGAAATGTGGGTGAAACTGTACATGATTATTGCTTAAGATTCAATGTTGTATATAATCCTATTCCAGCTAACCTGAAACCTCCTGTGGGATTAGCCTTGCTCAAATTTCTAGATGGTTTCGATGTTGATATGGCTTATCAGCTGCAGGAAAGAGATCCCACCACACTTGAAGACATGTAGAAGATAACGGTAATTTTAGAAGCAAATCTTCTAGCTAAAAGAGCATGAACTAGAGTTGAAAAGAGAGTCCCGGTGAAAGACGAAGCCTTTCATTCAGACAGAAAAATGGACACTTTGATCCGAACAGTGGAAAATATGGTTGATCAATTAACCATTTTTGATAGACCTGAACCTCAAATCAGGAATCCAAATTTCAGAGGACAGCAGCCCCAATTCATAATTAAACAAAGGGAACAGAGAGCACAGGACCAAGCGCCACCACAGCAACAGATCAAAACTCCATTGCAGCAAAAATACGTTCAATGAACAGAGACAGATGATGATGATGACCCCTTGATTGAAGCCAATCACTTCTTCACAGCTAATGGTGTGCCCATATTTCTCACAGAAGACGAAGAGTACACAGTGGCGACTCTAGACATTAAAAAAGATGAAGATTTCATTTTGGCTAATGATGCAGTGTTGGAAGAAGAGTCTGATGACTACCAGAGAGGGTACATGAACACTTTATCGGCTCAACGAAGGCAGTACTCTTTGAGGAACAGAGATGTTCCGATTAGTCCCATTCAAAAGATAAAAGAGCTCCAAATGAACAATGATTCTCAGAAGAAATGTAAAGAGCCAACCGATCCTTCCTCCAGCAAAGCACCTTCAGCAATTAACACAGCAAATGAAAAGAATCAACAAAGTGCAACAAAGGAGAAAATAGAGAAGAAAGATCCTCCCATTAAAGAGGTAGAAAAATCTCCTTATTTTAATTTAGAAAATTAAATTTCTAAGCTAAAAGTGTCCATGCCCCTAACTGAGTTGGTGAAAAATAGTGCATATAAAAACCAGGTGTCTAGAATTTTGCAAATAGACTCTATCTCTGATATGGTAAATATAGAAGATGACTACCCTAAAGTTATCTTTGGTCCAGCCACAGAAGATCAATATGAAGAAAGTGAAGTCCCTCCCTTTTACCTGAGTCTTAGATTACATGAGTTCATCTTGCATAATGCTATGTTGGACTCTGGAGCCTCACATAATTTGATGCCCAAGGCCATCATGGAGAAGTTAGGACTTCATATTACCCATAAATACCATGATTTGTATTCTTTTGACTCAGGTAGGGTCCATTGTATTGGTCTTATTAAAGATTTGGTAGTGTCTTTAGATCAAATCCTAGCCAAGAATGTTTTGATGGATGTGGTTTTTGTCAATGTCCCACCATGGTTTGGAATGCTTCTATATAGGTCTTGGGGTGAAAAACTTAAAAGGAACCATGCAGCTTGACTTCTCTTGTGTCACCATTCTCGTGTTTGGCCAGTTAAGAAACCTATATAGGGAAAATAAAATGAAATATATGATCACTAGAAAAGAGAATCCAGTAAATCTTCCCATTAATGCTATCCACAAAGATTTAGAATCCTTTGTATTATATTCAGATGGTGGTTTGAAGGAGGAGAACATTCACATGGTACAAGTAGATGAAATACCTGAAATTTTGGAGAATTTTAGGGATTCCTCAAATAGGAAAAGGATAAAACAACAAGCACTTCTGAGCCTCCTACCTGCCAACAGCAAAAAGACAATGAATAGCAGAAAGATGTAGAAACTAGTCAAGGTAAAGAAGAGAAAGAAACAAAATTTCAACATCTACAAGAAGAATAAGAAGGCCTTTGGAGCATGGAATTTGATGGAGCTATTGGTAAGGATGGAGCTGGTATTGGAATATGGATTTAGAACCCTGTCTTCCAGCCTGAAAAGGTTCCTAGTAATATTAGAGTATGTGCTTACAAATTAGCCTTTGACTGCTCTAACAATGAAGTGGAATATGAAGCTTTGATTGCAGGTCTGAAAATTTTGAAGAAGATGAATGCAAAGAGGATTTCTATATATGGAGATTCAGATTTTATAATCAAACAGGTTAAAGGAGAGTACCAAGCAAAGAATCTGAGATTGAGGGCATACATAAATGTAGTCCTAGACATATTGAAGACATTTCTTGAGTACACTTTGACATCAGTACTCAGGATGAAGAATATTATTGCTGATTCTCTTGCCACTACTGCAAGAAATTTGAAGATTCCAATGAACTCCAGTAACAATTTTGAAATTTATGTCAAACATAGGCCTACTGTTCCAGACAATTTAAGGTATTGGCAAGTATTTTGGGATGACAATGAGATTAATTCTTTTTTGCAAAGTTGATGCAGAGTCACCCCTGCATACCTGGAATCTACACGGTGTGCATATAAATGTTTCTTTCCCTCTTTTATTCAATTAAGACTCCAATCTGGCTTATTCACACAAAAACCAATACTCCGATCTGCATACCAAGCAATTCCAAATGACTAATTCATTGTATAATACTCATAAACAGAAATCGAACTTACAATCCTGTTTTCTCCGTTGTGAATCGATTGCACATAAATCGACTCATCAAACCCATATAATCCTGTCATTTACATTTAAATCCAATTCATTATTGTAGTCGAACCTCCAAATGATTGATTTCTCCTGTGCTTTCAATGCATGCAAAAACACCATTGAATGTTTGTTCTAACAGAAATCTGTGTGTAATTCTGGCTGATCGAACACTCAGAACATTTCAGTTGCTCCGCGATCGGTAATGCATTTCAAATTCTTGGCATTCACTACAACTCTGATGGAATGCCATCAGCAATCGTAATTTCCAGTGATTGAATGTCACAACCAACCATCATCTACTCCCACAGTGTCGATGCAATTCGGGCGGTGATCAGAGATCACAAATGATTTGAATGCCAACTTTCGGTTGCTCCATAGCTCCGATGCAATATCCACAACGCTCCGTCTCACACTTCAACTGCAGCCATTGTATGTAACCTGCAGATTTAAGATCTGCAAATTCAATGTACTCCACTTCCAATATGCGCTGATGTAATGTCAATCGGCGTTCACAAATCGTGATCAGCAAACCACTACAACTGTCAATTGTTACTCCAGCTCAATGCGATGACTATCCTTTTGCTGAATCGGTGATTGCAATCGATGTTACTTGATATCATCGTTGATTATCACAGTCTTCAGAACTCCGATGTGATGTTATCGAAAGTCGGAAATCGGAACTGTTACCAATCGGAAGTTGGAATTGTCATATGTTGCGATATCTGACCATCCTCTCTGCCCGATGCGATGGGTTCAAACCCAATCAGTGATCCACATTGCTATGATATATATCTATTAACAATTGTTCCGATTTGATTCTTCGGATCTGATCACCCGACAACCAAAATTTATAAAACTTCTTCGTGTCTGGTTCTATTCTTTATGTAATGCGACTTATTGAAGTCCTTTCCCTTTACAATGTGATTGCTTTGCTGGGCCTAACGCACTATAAAACAAACAACATATATCTGAAATCCATTATAAAGCTCTAAAAAGAGTTTAAATCGTAATTTCTCTGTGTAAACGCATTTTACACACACAGAGGCTCTATTACTTCGATTTTCTTCACAGGAATCTTTACGATTCAACAAACACAGATCGCAACTCTACCAACAATTTCACAGAAAATCAACACATAATATTTTCAATTCTCTCTTACTTCAATGCACACAATATGAAACTTATTCGTAAATACAATCTCTGCGTTTGTCCTGTTACATAAATAAAACACTTCTGTTACATACAAAACGTAGTCTACACAGTCTTCTGATAAACAATGATTAAATCCACAATATTTTTATTCAATTTCCACATCACAATTCATATTTATAAAAACTAAACAACAATCGGATTTCGGCTCCTTTACACTACGAAAACCCCTATTTCACAAAACACAAATCTCGCTACAAATCTGAGCTTCCGCTCCAAACAAAAAAACTCCCTAACTATCTCTCATTCTCTCTTAAAAAACTCTAAGCTCTCGCCTCATCACATTTTTATGATGAGCTTATTTTCTAATAATAGCTAACGGGATCTCCTATTTTCCTGAAAGATCATAACAAAAAATTTCTTATCTTATCACTCTCGATCACATTTTTTTAACAACCTTATCTCTGATCTAAAATAAGGCAATCTCACACTTATTACAATAACAAAATAATAGAGAAGTTTATTCTTCTTAGTAATCCCGAATTTGGCAAAACAGTCAATGAATTTTACTGTGATTAGCCACAACATGTGGACAATCCTCCACATTGCTGGCTAATTCTGATGCTCCTGCATCAAAAGTGATGGAAAATTCAAAGACACCCCAATAGAAGGTGAGTATGAGATTGATGATCAAGAAATGGAAGCCAATCAGATGGAAATATTGCAACTAAAGGATAATGTAATTCCTAGAGGTCTCATACATTTAGAGGAGCTATTTGATCAGGATGATGTTGCCAAGAAACCAAGCTTGGTGCCTACTGAGAAAGGAGTTGAAGATGTGAATCTCGGAACAGTTGACAAGCCCAGGTTTGTGAAGCTATCAAAGGAATTGTCCCCTAAAGTAAAGGAAAAGTATGTTACATTGCTTTCTGAATTTTCTGATGTGTTTGCATGGGATTATTTAGATTTGAAAGTGTATGACAAGAACATAATTCAACATAATATTCCCATCAAGCTGGATCAGAAGCAATTTAGACAGAAGCTGAGAAGAATCAATCCGAAGCTGCTGCCATCCATTAAAAAAGAGGTAAACATATTATACAAAGCTGGTATCATTGTTCCTATCAGATTTTCTGACTGGATTTCAAATTTGGTCCCGGTACGTAAGAATACAGGAGAGATAAGGTTGTGTATAGATTTTCGGAATTTGAATAAGGCATCCTTAAAGGATAATTATCCACTTCCAAATATGGACCATATTATGCAGAGAGTAGTTGGAGCATCCAACATGTCACTACTTGATGGCTACTCAAGTTACAACTAGATCTTGGTGCATGAGAAAGACCAAGACAAAAATGCCTTCACAACACCCTGGGGAACTTTCCAGTATGCCAAAATGTCGTTTGGACTGAAGAACATTGGAGCTACTTTCCAGCGAGCAATGGAAATTTCTTTCGCCAATGAAAAAAATGTTTTTCTTGTTGTTTATTTGGATGATCTGACAGAATTTTCTGGTTCTGATGATGAGCATTTGCACCATTTGAGAGTTTTTTTTCAGCGATGCATAAAGTTTGGGATTTATCTTAACCCAAAGAAGAATCTTTTTGCCATGGATGAAGGCAAGCTTCTGGGGCATATCATCTCTAAATATGGTGTCCACATTTATCCTTTAAGAATGGAGGAAATTCAACACATAGACCTTCCACAGAACAAAAAGGAAATCCAAGCATTCAATTGTAAGATGAACTTCTTGCGTAGATTTATACCCAATTTGGATGAACATCTAAGAGAAATGACTAACATGTTGAAGAAGGATAGCACTTTCAAATGGTTTGAGGAGGCTATCAAGTCATTTAATCTGGTAAAGTTTGCTTTATCCAATGCCCCAATCTTGATTATTCCCGACTATACTTAATATTTTATTATTTTTTCATTTGCATCTAAGCATACTATGGCTACTGTTTTGATGCAAAAGAGAGACCAGATTGAAAAGCCAATTGCCTTTTTCAGTAGGACTATTAGAGATGTTGCATTGAGGTATAATATTATTGAGAAGCAAGCATTGGCTCTTATAAAGGCATTGAAGGATTTTAGGGTCTATATTCTGCATTCACATACTATAGAATATGTCCCTAATGCAACAGTGAAGGATGTGTTGATGAAAACCGATCCAGAAGGTCGAAGAGGTAAGTGGATAGCAGCTATGTTGGAGTACAATTTGGAGATCAGACCCATGAAGTTGATTAAAGGCCAAGGCTTGGCGAAATTTATGGCCCAATCAAATATGCGTGCCCTAGATATAAACCTCATAACGGCAATGGCAGAAAATGAAGATGAAGGTTTTCTTGTTCCAGTTTCAGATATTTTCCTACAATATCCATGGTATTCAAATATTATTTATGTTCTTCAGCACCTTTCACCACCTCCAGGAATGTCTAAGAGTAAAGGTAGATCACTGAAACTTAAATCTACAAAATATTGTATTTTAAAAAGTGCTCTTTATTGGAAATATCCAAGAGGTGTTCTGCTCAATTGTTTGGTTGAAGAAGAAGCTCAAAAGGTAATGCATGATTTTCATAAAGGTGATTGTGATGGTCATCTGTTTCGGAAGACTACATCTAACAAAGTGTTGAGAGCAGGATATTATTGGCCCAATTTATTTTTAGATTTATATAAAAAGGTGATGAGTTGTCATGAATGTCAAATTTTCCAAGGGAAGAAGAAACTGCTTCCTCTTCCTTTGAAACCAGTTGCAGTAAACGCTCCCTTTCAACAGTGGGGACTCGATTTCATAGGAGAAATCCATCCCACGTCATTAGATGTTATAGCATCATTTTTCACCTTCATATGATTCGTGATTGCTTTTATGGCTTTAGGCACCCATTCCTACAGACTTGAACAAAATTCACTAAAAAACAGTGTTAAAATTCCTATACGCGGTTATGCCTAGACTTTTCCGCGTGTATACGCGAGTCCATATGTACTTTTCCACGTATGCCATTGAAATCATTAAAAAATATATAAAAAATCTCTATTTTCGGGCTGGGTTGATGGTTACTTAGGTAATTCAACCACCCCAGCACATGGCCAACTGTTTCCAACTGATTGAAACTACTTTCAGGGACTATAAAAGCCCCTCATATGCATGGCCTAAGGGAGAGAGAAATTTTATAGACATTATACTCTGTTGGAATCCCAGTTCAAGTCTGATTCCCCGTGCCTCTTGCACTTTCCCAGATTTATAACAGGAAACCCTTATTTCCTGGAGATGTTCATCCATTTATATGCCATCTCGAGTGCACAAGTATAGAAAGGATCTTAGCGAGGCAAGGGTGGGACTAATCCGAACGACTGTCTGCTCGAAGATCGTGGAAGGATTCAGGTGATCTCTCCACTCTTTACTTCTGTACATGCTGTTCGTAATAATGAAGAACCATCTTGTTCCTGAACCTACGTGTTGATATCTATTTGTATATGTGAAAAGATTATCATTTAAGCATTTATTATGGTTTATATAATATTTCACATGGATTGCACTAACGTTTAGGAGAAGTATATGTTGTACAACTAGGTTTCCGTGCACGTTCTTTCTTGTTTTCCAGGTTGAAGGTGAAAGGAGAGTTGCTGGGGGTTTGGACCCCGCGGGATCTACAACGAACGTAGGACTTTCGGTGAGTTCTGCTATCGTTGTTAACTAGTCTTTTGCATTCAAGTATGGTTGTGTGTGAGTCCTTCTGAATAGCATGCCCTGCTCTGTGGATGTTTAGACCCAAAAAACCTCTAGGGTGATTTTCCCCGAAAAAGAACATCTGTTATAGCATCATTTTTCACCTTCATATGATTCGTGATTGCTTTTATGGCTTTGGGCACCCATTCCTACAGACTTGAACAAAATTCACTAAAAAACATTGTTAAAATTCCCATACGCGGTTATGCCCAGACTTTTCCGCGTGTATACGCGAGTCCATATGTACTTTTCCACGTATGCCATTAAAATCATTAAAAAATATATAAAAAATCCCTATTTTTGGGCTGGGTTGATGGTTACTCTGGTATTTCAACCACCCCAGCACGTGGCCAACTATTTCAAACTGATTGAAACTACTTTGAGGGAGTATAAAAGCCCCTCATATGCATGGCCTAAGGGAGAGAGAAATTTTATAGACATTATACTCTGTTGGAATCCCAGTTCAAGTATGATTCCCCGTGCCTCCTGCACTTTCCCAGATTTATAACAGGAAACCCTTGTTTCCTGGAGATGTTCATCCATTTATATGCCATATCGAGTGCACAAGCCTAGAAAGGATCTTAGCGAGGCAAGGATGGGACGAATCCAGACGACGGTCTGCTCGAAGATCGTGGAAGGATTCAGGTGATCTCTCCACTCTTTACTTCTATACATGCTGTTCGTAATAATGAATAACCATCTTGTTACTGAACCTACGTGTTGATATCTATTTGTATTGGTGAAAAGATTATCATTTAAGCATTTATTATGGTTTATATAATATTTCACATGGATTTCACTATCGTTTAGGAGAAGTATATGCTGTAAAACTAGGTTTTCGTGCACGTTCTTTCTTGTTTTCCAGGTTGAAGGCGGAAGGAGAGTTGCTGGGGGTTTGGACCCCGCGAGATCTACATCGAACATAGGACTTCAGGTGAGTTCTACTATCATTGTTAACTAGTCTTTTGCATTCAAGTATGGTTGTGTGTGAGTCCTTCTGAATAGCATGCCCTGCTCTGTGGAGGTTTAGACCCAACAAACCTCTAGGGTGATTTTCCCCGAAACAGAACTAGCGACTCTGCTAGGGACCACATTTTTTTGATTCCCCTGTTGGGTGGTTTCAGCTATTTGATAGGTTTCCAACAGTTTTAACTTTTATTTCCAGTCCAGTTAACTTTTTCTCAGTCAGACTGAAGTCCTGGTTTCTTATCCAGGCTTGATATTTTTTAATTTTCATTATTTACCTTTGCATACGCGGGTTAGTCTGTACACAGACACGTATACACGCAGTTTTTGTTAAAGGGAGTTGTGTATACACGGGTTTCCTTAAGCACAGTCATGTAGCACGCTTGTTTCTAAACTGTCAAGTCGCGTATACCTGGGTCAATTTTGAAATTTTAGGTTTTTAGGCTTTTTAGCCCTGTCTGCCTATGGAGACCTATTTCTACAGTGTCTTTGTATCCTCTGGATTGTGTAGAAAGTGGTCCTTGGTCTTTTCTCTCTCTGGTTTGGTTGAAAACTAGCTTTTTTGGCAAATCTTGTTTTTTGTGCTGGCATTTCTGGTTTGAGTACCAAGATCTCTTCTTGGGGATTCTTGGCTGTTCTGCTTCATCAGAACAAAGAGCTTTTGCTCATTTACTCTTTCCTACCTTTGTGTCTTGCTTTGCATTTCGATTTTTGCCCATTTCTTGGTTTGTTTTCTTGAGTTCAGTTGACTAGCTCTTGTTGCAATTTTTGAAGAGTCTTTCTAGGTTCTTTGAAGTTTTTTTTTGCTACAAGGTTGTACTATTCTTCTAGGCTGAGTGTTTGAGTTTCTTGTCCTCTTTTGCTCATATAAATCTTGCTACTAGCTATCCCTATAAGGTTTAGAGAATTTTTTAAGTTTTTTCTTGAAATTCAAAGTTGTTTGGCTTGGAATTTGATAGTTTTTCTTGGTCTTTACGAGCTCTTCTTCTTTATAAAACTCAAAAGCTCAAAAAACATTTTGTTTTGTCATTTGCTTTTGTTTTTCATTTTTGTTTTCGTTTTGTTATATCTGTTGAAGCTTTTTTGAGGTTTCTTGCCTTTGGTTTTTGACTTGGTTTTGGAAAGGAATTGTCATTGGTTTCTTCCTCTTGTTTCAAGCGTTTTTGGTGTCTTTATATTAAGAGTTTCTGATTTTGGGAACTAGCTTTCTCGACAACCAAAAAGAGATAAAACTGAAGGATCTTTGGGAAATTTATCTCTGCTTTAGTAGATTTTGCATCTTAGAATTTGAATGCTCTTAGTGATTTGCATCAGGTGCACTTAAGCATTTAGTCATTTTCATAGTTTTTGTGAGTGTGGAGTTTGTTATCTGAAAAGAAAAATAAAATTTTTAATCTCGTAGAACCTGTGTAGAAGTTTCTTTTCATCGAAAGACAACAACTGCATTTGCATGTAGTTTGGTTTTTATTAATTTCTTTTCTGCGTCAGAACACCACAAGTTTCATTTCCATATCCCTTTGACTTAACATAACGGCCAATTAAAATAAGCGATATAATTTAAAATCAACTAGCAAGTTTTTTAAGTGTCATACACCAACTAGCTAGGTTGTAGGGCCTTGGATTAGGTGAGTGGAGAGTTAACTCTCCAAGGCCGCTCAAACAAAACATAGAAGTTGATTAATTGAGCGAAATCCAACTCCGTTACGTGGACCGGGAAAGCTCTCCTCCAGAGAGTCAAGCGCGAGGGGAAGTGAAGGCTGAGAAGAGAGATACCCCCTCTCTGATTTGCTGGATCTGACCTCAAGACCATTCCGCCCGGCTTCTGACACGGATTGGTGCCCATAGTTTCCACTCCTAGGTTCCACATAGGTGACTGCGGGGGGGAATACTCGTGGTACCTGAGGTAGACATCGTATCACTTTCAGCAGTACTTCTCGGGGGTGCCCTTGCGAAGCTTGGGTACTTATGCTGGCAAAGGTTGTCATTAGGAGGTCGGCGTAACTGTTTCTGTTACCTTCACTAGTAGGCCTGGGCCGTAATTATCCCAGACTACTTTCGGGAGGTCCTATATTTCGCTTTCTTGTATTTTGGTGTCCGGTCCTAATCACCCTGAGCGGAAATACTTGAAGGTTGTTTGCTTGATTGTATCTCAGGGATTTCTTTTTGTAGTGAGTGCTCTTTGCTCCTAGCTTGTCTAGCTTTATATTTTTTTAGTCTAATTAAAATTTGTTAAAGTGGCTGATCAAGCACCTCGTCGATCGAGGAGAATCCGGGGGTTATCTCTCGAGGGTTCAGAGCCTTCTTCAAGAAGGTGTAGGAGTAGTTTAGCAGGTGAGTATCACCCTGTGACGTCTGACGCAGTGGAGAGAGATCCTCCACAAGGGTCTGAAGGTTTCGTAGCTGATTCTAGTGCTGGTTCCGAGAGGAGCACTCTGCTCACCTCACGAGTTTTATTTCTGCAGGAAGAAGAAGTTCAAATAAAGGAAGTACCTGAATCCTCTGTGTCACTTCCATCTCCTTTTCCTCCTGATTATCCGTTCGTTTTTGAATACATCGGACCTGAGTCAAAGAGACCGGAAGATCCTCCATATTATACATACCTTTCGATGGCCACGACTGGGAACGCAGCTTCTGCTGTGAGTGCTGCAGGCATTCAAACTCTTGCTTCTATTGAAGGAGGGGGCACTATTGCTATATCTTCGATTGCTTCTAGTGTTGCTGTGTTTGGCTCTGGTTTCACCCAAGCACATGCTTCTCAATCTGGTCCCTTCAGTTTTGGAATGCCCACTAGTGGGATTCCTTCTTTTTCCTTTTCCGCTGTTGCAACTAGATCTACACCCATGTCTTCCATGGCTAGTGGATCAGCTTCTTTTCAGGGGTTCCCCTTTGGAACTGGGCACATTCCTAGTTCCAATACTTCTTTAGGGTCCTTTTCGTTTACTTCTCAGACCCAGATTTTCAACCCTTGGTCTGGAAGTCAGAATTCGACTACTTTTACAGGTCGGAACCCTGTATTCACTACAGCGGGGGCAAGGAATCAGTTTTATGCTGGTCACCAAGGGAATGCTTCTTTCCCTTCGTAGAGTTCTTATCCAACCTTTTCCCTTCTTTCCAATGCTTGGAACCCCTATCAGGGGCTTTCCTCTTCATTTCATACTTCAGTGGGGGGAACTAGTCTGGGCTTTGGTAACTCTGCGTTGGGAGGAGGTTCTTCTCCTTTTTCTACGAGTTCTTTCTGGCAACCTGGTGCCTCATCAAATCCAGGTTATTCTTTTTAGAATGTTGGGAGTTCATCCTATCAAGGATGGAATCCTCAGGCTCCGCCTCGTTTACCTTTTCTGGAAACGTTAAACTTGCCAAATCTGTCGAAATTGACTAATGATCTGATCCGTTATAGTCCAGGGTGGCCTCCGGTTCCCACCAAACTTCCTTCAGAAATTCCAAAGTTTGAAGGCAAGAATGGCGAGGATCCAGCTGATCACATCACCACCTTCCATTTATGGTGTTCTTCGAACTCCCTGATCGATGATTCGATTAGGTTGAGATTGTTTCAACCCACCCTAACTGGAAATGCTGCCAAATGGTATATTGAGCTAACTGGGGGCAGTTTTTCTACATTTGGAGAACTGGCTGTTACATTTCTAAACCATTTCTAGTTGCCAGTCCGTTATGATGCTGGGACTGAACTCCTAGCTAATTTTAAATAGGACGACGCAACCCACATTTCTGACCATATTCAGGAATGGCAGAGAAGGAAGAGGCTTATTAAAGCTCATATTCCAGGAGAATTCCTGTTGGAATGGTTTCTGAAATCTCTGCAGTCAGATATTTTGAAAGATGTATCCCTCTCCGGGGTATTTTCTGAGGAGCGGGCCATTTTTAGGGCCCAACAGTTGGAACTGATATATTCTCAGTCTGGGATCCTCCATAAATATCTGCCCAATGCTCCTCGCTCCAAATTATATTTATCCAAATCTAAGCCTGGTCCTCATGGTGACGGACTGATTGGATCGATCAATAGTGGTGCAACCAGCCTGCTTACTCAATTGCAGCAATTGTCTTTGCAATCTGCTCCTTCTAGTCAGGTTGTGCCTACTGAGTCATCACCTTCCCAATATTTGTCGATAAATTTTGTCCAAACTTCTGATCCCAAAGGAAATCAACAATCCGAAGGGAAGAAGAAGGGATGAAATAATAAGAAAAAGGGAAAGAATGGGAAGGGTAATGAAAATAAAACCAACGAGCATGTTGGTGAGGGTCAAAAGGATAAAAAGAAAGTGAATTTTCCATGCAAGCTGTGTGCTGGAGACCATCTCACACACCTTTGCCCTAAAATTCAGGATGCGCAGCGCCTGTTAGCTCAGCAGGGTTCTTCTAGTTCCTAGGCTGTGTTAACAAACCCTTTTCCCCAAGGGCAACAACTAGTTGTTGGCACGAATCAAAATCCTGGGGCTTCCTCTGGGGGCACCCAGGAAGGGGAAATTCCATCGAACATATTCATGATGAGTGCTCACGTGGATGTCGCTACGAGATCCCGTGATTATGGCGGAGAAGAGTCTTCGAAAGCTAAGGATGCTCCTGATGCTACTGAGCCGCTTCACATTACAAGGCCTACTATTGAGCCTATGCCTCGGATGCCCAAAGCATCCACTAAGCGTTCGACGATTAATCCAAACGCTAGGGCTGCCCATAACTACTCTATTGTGGAAGATCTGGCACAGAATCCTTGTGCTATGTCAGCTTTAGAGGTGCTCTAGTCTTGTCTGGCTCAGCGCAGTGCTTTGTTCACTGCCATTGGGGCTATTGATCCAAAAAATTCTCTTCTGATTACATTTGATATGACTAATTTTAAGAAGAGACTCCCCCATCATATGGCTTTTCATATTAAATCATCGTACCGGAAGTGCAATATCTTTCGAACGGTTGTTGATGAGGGTGCTTCCACGTGCGTGATGTCTCTCACATGTTGGAAGACGATTGGATCTCCCAAAGCTGTTCCATCTACCACTCTTCTGACTGCGTTTGATGGTCATTCTCACAGACCGCATGGTATTGTCCCAACTTTGCCTATCTGTGTTGGGGGAAAAACTGTGAATATAGAGGTTGAGGTAGTTGATGCAAGCTTGGACTACAACCTTCTGTTGGGGAGAAACTGGATTTATGAGATGGATGCCATTGCATCCTCATTATTTTGGATTATTTGTTTCCCTCACGAAGGGAGGATTGTTACAGTGGATCAACTGGACTGTCCTCCTGTAGACCCGAATGCGTCTACTGACTCATCTGTTCCAAAGTTGGATAATACTAAGGCGCTTGTTGAGAATTTAGGAGTTGGAATGTATTCTTCCTTGATGGGTACTTTCAATATTCCTCCTCCTATGGTTCATATTAATGCAATTTCATCCTCCAAGGCTCCTCTTCGAAGAGAGTTCTTCAGAACTCATTATTTTTCGGACCCTTGGACCTTACCTTCCCCTACTGCCACATTAGCGGAAGGTCAAGTGGGTGGAATGGCATTTCCGATGTCTGCAGCTGAGATTGCTTATCAGTCTATTGTTGACTCTGCAGAATCCAGTCCAGCTCCTCTTTCACCGAAAGAGTTGGATGGAGATGTGGCTCCGGCTTGGACACTTAGTTCTTCTTCTGCCCAGGATTGCCTTGATACCACTCTTCCATCTGAAGAGGCCATCCTGGAAGCTATGACTGGTATAGATAGGCCGTGGGATGATTTGCATCATCGGTCTTACTTTTTACCTGATTTGAGCGAAGTTGAAACGAGTTTTCCAAGTCCTCCGTCTCCTGGTCCTGTTCGCCCAGTCCTGAACCCTTTAGCACCAACACAGGTTTATGCTAAAGGGAACATGGTTGTGATTTCTCCTACTATCCTGGTGAACATTTCCAGGGATCCCAATATCATTGAGAATGTCTTCATCGGAGCTGAATGTTCCCGTGAAGAGATTCAGATTTACACCGAGCTCTTTAAAGAGTATAGGGATGTATTCGCTTGGTCTTATGAGGAAATGCCTGGTATAGATCCATCTATTTTCCAGCATGAGATCAAGACTTACGAAAATGCTAAGCCTGTGAGGCAAAAACTTCGTCCGGTCAATCCTAGGAAGGCAGCAGCTATCAAAGCTGAGGTTGAGAAGCTGCTTAAGGCGGGATTCATTTTCCCTGTTCCTTTGACTGAATGGGTTTCAAACCCTGTTCCCGTAGATAAAAAACAAGGAACAATTCGAGTTTGCATTGATTTCAGAGACCTCAATAAAGCATGTCCTAAATATAATTACCCCACACCATTTATCGATCAGATCATTGATGAGTGTGCTGGTGATGAGATTTTCTCCTTCATGGACGGTTTCTCTGGATATAATCAGATTACTATCCTTCCTGAAGATCAGCATAAGATTGCCTTTATTTGTCCCTGGGGTACTTTTGCATACAAGAAGATGCCTTTTGGTCTTAAAAATGCTAGAGCTACCTTTCAGCGGGCCATGTCATATGCCTTTCACGACATCAAAAAGATTATCGAGGCGTATTTGGATGATTTAGCTGCTCATTCTCGAAAGAGGATGGATCATCCTGCTCACCTCCATCAAATATTTGAACGATGTCGTTTCTATAAGATTAGGTTGAATCTGAACAAGTGTGTTTTTGTGGTTACATCCAGTCGGTTATTGGGATTCATTGTGTCTAGAGAAGGGATTAGGATAGATGCCTTCAAGGTTGAGGCAATACTTCGGTTGACTCCCCCGTCCTCTATCCGTCAACTTCAAAGTCTACAAGGAAAGTCTAATTTTCTTCGGAGATTTATCGTAAATTATGCTGAAGTTACCAAGGGATTTATGAGATTGTTGAAGAAGGGAGTTCCATTTCTTTGGGATTACTTTGCTCAACGCTCATTCGATGCTTTGAAAAAAGCATTGACCTCTGCTCCTTTATTGAGTCCACCTGATTATAGCAGGGATTTCCTTTTGTATCTGGTAGCAGCAGAATCTACTATTGGTATGGTTCTGGTTCAGGAGGATGATGCTCTTGCAGAGCATGTTATTTACTATCTTAGTCGACGTTGTTTGGTAGGACCTGAACTTTGGTATACTCCGATAGAAAAGTTAGCTTTGGCAGCTGTTCATGCTGTGTAGCGACTCTGGAATTACATTATTCTACGAAAAACTTATGTTTTGGCAGCAGCCAATCCATTTCAGTTTGTCCTCAGTAGGCGAATGATTGGGGGCAAATACAATAGATGGATTGTGATTTTGCAGGAATTTGATCTTGAGTTTATGTCTGCCAAGTCCAAGAAATCATTGGTTTTCGCAGAATTGATCTCCGAGTTGCCCTGTAGGGATGAGATTGTCCATGATGAATCCTTCCCGGATGAACATTTGTTTCTTATCTCTCCACAGGATCCTTGGTATGGAGATATCATTGTGTATCTCCAGACTGCGAAGTTTCCCTCTACTTTTTCGAAAGATTAGTGTCGTAAGTTGCGTCACTTGGCTAAGAATTACTTGATTATTGGTGATGCTTTATACCATCGAGGGGTTGATTCAATCCTGAGATGTTGCTTAACTCTCGAAGAAGCTGAGGCTGTGTTGAATGATTGCCACAATGGAGCTTGTGGTGGTCATTTATATGGGCTTGCTACAGCCCAAAAGATCTTGCGTGCTGGGTACTTTTGGCCTTCGATTTTCAAAGATTGTATGGAGTCGGTCAAAAAGTGTCATCCGTGTTAGGTTTATATTCGAAAAATGCGTGCTTATCCAGCTCCACTTTTTCCAGTCATTACTGTCAGTCCCTTTACAAAGTGGGGTATTGATTATACTACTTGTAACCCGCCTTCGGCTAAAGGTCACAAGTACATTATTGTAGCAATAGACTACTTTACGAAGTGGGTCGAGGCTATGCCTACTTTTGGGAATGATGGTGAGACTGCAGCTCTTTTTCTTTTCAACCAGGTTATTGCTCGTTTTGGTATTCCTAGAGAGATTGTCGTTGATCATGGCAGTCATCATGGCAGTCATTTTCAGAATAGCATGATGGCTGAGTTGGCTATAAAATTGGGTTTCCGGCAGGAGCATTCATCTCCATATTATCCTCAAGCCAATGGGCAAGTGGAAGCCGTGAATAAATCCTTGAAGACAATTCTTCAAAGGACAATTGATAAATCTCGATCCAACTGGCATATTATGCTATATCCTGCACTTTGGGCATACAGGACGTCAGTGAAAACTGCAACTGGCTTTACTCCGTTTCAACTAGTGCACGGGTTGGAATCCATATTTCTCATTGAATGTGAGATTCCTTCTCATAAATTAGCTGTTTAACTTCTTCCTGACACTTCTAGTCTTGAAGAACGGCTCCTTCATCTGGAACATATCGACGAGCAACGTCGGGATGCCGCCACAATGAATGAGGCGCATAAAAACCAAGTTAAAGTTTAGTATGATAAGGCGGTCAAGCCTAGGGTTTTTTCGGAAGGTGACCTTGTTTTGGTCTATGCCCAAGAAAAATATGCCCTGGGGGCAGGAAAGTTTAAGTCTATGTGGTATGGCCCCTTTCTCATCAAAAAATTCCTTAAGAAAGGAGCATATACCTTGGTTGACTTTGAAGGGAATGAGTTGTCGGAACCCAGAAATGGGCTCTATTTGAAAAAGTATTATGCCTAGGCTTCGGCCTGGCATGTTTCTTTTATATATAGTAGTTTTTCTTTGTACATATCTGGTTGTTTTTTCGATTTTCGATGGGATGGTGATGTTTTTGATCTGCTTTGGCAGGTTGTGTCAGATGTCATGAGTCATTTTGGTTTCGCCGATGGTGCTAGTAGACACACCCGGAACTTAGCTTCCACGGCTTGGGTGCTTCATTATCCATCCAGTCAGCTGTTAGCATCAAGAGGGGTCTACATTGGTCTTGCTTCCAATAATATAGCAGAATACACTGCAGTTCTTTATCTACTCTCAGAGGCAATATCTTTGGGTGTTGATTCATTGGTAGTTTTCTTGGACTCTCAGTTGGTGGTGTCGCAGTTGAACAATACTTATCAGGTTCGAGATCCATTTTTACTCCGGTTGTTCTTGAGGGTATGTTTGTTACAAAGATCATTTAAATTTTTAACGTTCATTCATATTCCTCGAGCTGACAATTGGTTGACAGACTCATTAGCTAATCAAGCAATTTATTGGCACATTAATCATTCCATACAATAAAATTTAATCATCAAAAACATCATACATTTTGATACATTTGTTACATCACATCAAACATCATTGTATATATATCATCAAAGTGTTCAAAACTATACAAAAATTTGGATCCATAAGTCATACAAAAATTGGGCTTATGCCCCCAATCATGTTCAGTCAAAAAATATACAATCATCTGATATATCATATCTATCTACTACTGAGGTCCCTGCCCAGAAGTTGTGTTCCTATAGAACACAATCGCAGTGGCTACTCGGTGGAATAACCGTACCCAGTCTCGGGGCACCCCTACCACCCGCCTCTGGATGGCTTCAGGCAGATCTTCCACTGCAGCCATATACTTGGTGGGTTAACCCCTCCAAGTTCCTCTGTACAGCCTGGAGGGTTCTGTCTGGATCTACTGTATCTGCTTCGCCTCTGTGACGCTTATGTTGTGGGTATCCCTTAGGTCGAACTGGTCCAATATCTGTTTCATGATCATTTTTGTAAGTCTTTTGAATCCAATCAAAAACATGTTTGTTTTTCACATTTTTTCATACACATTGAAAAAATCCAAAAAAATTATATAAGTCAAAAAAAAAATTGTAAACTTACCGACTGTACCCCATGCTGCGCCTGGTGGAAGGACAAGATCTGGATCACCACGAAAGTCCATCCTAGCATAGGGATAGTCGTCCACCGCGATGATTTGTTCTCTCCACCATTGGAAGAACTCATCATCTCAAGTGATCCAGGGAACTTCACTTCCCCCCAATCTCTTCATCATGTCTGCCCAGCGGGAAATTCTTGGGTCTCTCGGGCTGCTGATGGTAGAGATCACTCTGAGTCTTAGTACTGGAATCTTCTCAAAGAAGAATGTCATCAAAATTGTACCATATCCAAAGTGTTTTGTCTTTGCTTGGCAGATAGAGGTCAATTGTTGCTTCATGTTCCATAATAGGGCTGTGCACCAATCATATACATGAGTTAAGCATTCCACTGTTATGCTCATTTGCGTCTTGGACGCCTGGTGTAGGGAGGCAGATCCTGCCACTCTACCAATGGTGAAAAGGAGGATTTTCATGTGAAAATTCCTTAAATCTTTTATTTAAATTTGAGTTCCAACTTTCTTGGAACCCTATACGCAGTACACGTGGACATAATCTTCCACGGTGAGCCCTCCCAAAGGCTTACCATGCAAGTCTACTGGCTCCCACCTCCGGGAGAGTCCAGTGATAAAATATATGTCTTCCACTTCAATGCGTACAGGCATCTGATCTATCATAAAGTAGTCCTCTTCCGGTTCCCAATAGTTCACAAGCATTTCGAGAAACCGGACATTGCTCTTCATATTTGGCATTTTAAAAAACTTGAGTAATCCACAATTCTGAAGAATATTTAGTGATGCTTGGTTCTGCATGACTTCATTGTCTATTTCACTGTGTTCGTGCTCTCTCCATGATATGGTCATCCTGTCAAATTTCAATAATCCATTCATTAGCTACGCATTTTTCATATTGGGCTGCGCATACGCGACTTTATTTGTGCACAGTCACGTGTATACACGACTTGGTCATTACCAACCCGCGTATGCGCAAATGCGTGATTTTTAGCAAGAGATTCTATGGTGAAAATTCCTAAATTTTAATTTATGAACGGACAAAATGAATAGCAAGGGTGAATTAAGAGCTAACATGAGAAATTCTGTGGAATTCGATGGTCAATTCCTGTTTTGACGAAAGAAGCTTTTTTCTCCAGAGCACTTTTTTCCAAATCAGCAATGTAATAATGAACCAAATATGAGGTAATTTGTCTATTTATGCCCAAAAAGTTGAAAATTTTCACAAAAATTTGTTATGCTTATTTTTTCAATCTGTCTTAAGCTGCATAATCCGGATGCTTGGAAGTGCCCAGTTTGGTATGTTTTCAGGTACATTTTGATGATTTTGAGATTTTTTCCGGATTTTGATCCATGACTGCTGACCCTTCATGGCAGGTATATGATCTTCACTGGCATATAGGTTAGGGAATTCACTTTCCATTGCATTTTGCATACTAGCCTCCATTCTGATCACTTGCCATAGGGTCGATCCCATCAAGTCATGAGTATTACACCCATTTCACTCGCCGATTATTTAATCATGACTTGATGGTAGAGCCTTCCTTTACATGGGCTTCCTAGTTAGTTCCTCGCTATCACTTGTTGCCCATGCTGCGTTTTATGTAGGCTCGGGAGTCCTCTTTAGTCTCGCCATGACTTATGTGTTGAAGCTTCATTCTTCTTCTTCCTCACTATCATTTTTCTGGCTATTACCCTAGAGGCTCCCTGGTGTCGTTGAGTTGTATTACTGCATTGCATATTGGCTACTTGTTTATCCTGGCCTTTAGCCGGCTTCATTTGGACTCAATGTTTAAGCCAAATTTTGACCTTGTTTATCTGTACAAGTTAACCATTGCATGCACTTAGCTATCGCAACTTAACACCCTTTTACCCATGGATGGAACATTCCTCTGAGTATCGCTTACCAGTTTTCGCCACCTTGCATTGAGCATAGGATCGTTCCAATCCCAGGAACTAATGCATCGGTTTCTTGATACTCATTCTATCCATTGTACCATAGCATTCTTTTATTCTTTTTCAGGCTTATTATATGAAAAAGACAAAAAAATCAAATATAACAAAAAGAGTGGGAACGGGATGTAACTTCGTTATTTGATGGTAGTACAATGTCAGTTTGTCGCCCTTGAACAAAGCATATACACTTATATATCTTTCCTCCATTTGGGATGGTTTTAGTTTTGACCTAGGTTCAGCCTTTACCTTGTTTCACTTGTCAGTTCTCCCCCGGCTGGTTATCTCTTCCAATCATATGGAGATTTTGTTCTGCTTCCTGCATAACAGACTTATACAGTGTCACTTTTACTTCCATGGTCATCACGAGTCATGCTTTTGTTCAAGGGAAGTCTAACCAGAGTCGGCCATTCTGCGGTGTCTCTTGACTCATTATTCAGTCGGCCTTCCCGGTCTTGTCAGTATCTTGTTCTATCACATCAGATGTTTTTGTCCTTTGCTCGTGCTGGTTTGAGAAGGTCTCCATTGACTTCTTGCTGGCGGGTTTGTCTCTTATCGACTATGACACATTGCTCTGAGAGCAAACCTAGAGATGCACCCTGACCCTATTTCCATCATTGATAGGTGACCTTGTGATCAGCATTTGATCATCATTATGGGTCTTTGACTGAGTGGTTTCCCCTGTGTTCGACATCAGCATACATTATCACACTTGGGATTCGTGTAGTACCTTGATTTCCAGTTGACCCTATCGATGGATTTCTCGCCTCTGTGTCAGCTTTCATTATTGGTTGGTTCAGAGGGTTTCTTCCGTGCGCTAGCTTCATCTTGTGCATGTTGGAAACGTACTTTGGTTTGGTTCCATCACTCTACTTCGTCTGATTCCTTCCAAATCTTGGCCTACGGGTTACACTCGCGCTGGACTGATGTGGGATGCCTTAATGCCTTCCTTCCAGCAGATCTTTTCCCATTGACTCCGACTCATTGCTCTGGGAATAAGGTCTAGAGTCTTTTTGTCAGTACCTTAGGGTTTGCAGTCATCAGTGGCAGACTCTTCGCTATCGACAGTGGGGATTCATCATTGCCTCCCGATTGGTAGATTCTTTCAAGTGTTCGACTTCAACTCATTCATTCGCACTTGTTAGATTGTACTGGGGCACCTTGACACTCATTTTCATTATTGGTGGGTTGTCTCGTGTTGGTTAACGGTATACATCATTGACCGGTAATCCAACGATTTCTCACATGGTCGACTTCATCTCATTTATTCCCATTGTGTAGAATTGTGCCATAGTGATCGGTGAAGACCTCGGGTTGCATCAGCATTTCTCGGTTCACTTTTGACAGTCCATCCAGTTTCTGCCAGTGATGTCGTTCACCCTTATATGTTGCAGTGTCAGTACAGCAGCATCCTATATGTTGGCTCCCGAGTTGCGTGATTGTACCGTTTATTCCACCTCTTATGATTTGGTACTTGGAGATTCAGTTACTTATATGATCAGACATCCAGTGTCAGCATCATTGATCAACTTTCTATATGTGATACTTGGACATTGATTCAGACTTATACTTCCGGGCCATGCTCAGATGATTCATTGTGTACTTTCAGTTCAGCTATACTTGTATACATGTTGGATCTATTCAGTACTTTCTATATGATGTATTTTTGACTGAGCATGGGTATGCCCTCCTCAGCATGAGTTGACTCTCTGTTTTCTTTCATTGGTTTTTGGCAGGCTGAAATCTGGTGAAGTCCTCTCTTGTCCTTGCGAAGTTCTTTCTATGTGCATAATACATTTCTGCCATCATGTACCCCTTCTGACCTCATATATTAGGGGGCATCTGTTATAGCATCATTTTTCACCTTCATATGATTCGTGATTGCTTTTATGGCTTTGGGCACCCATTCCTACAGACTTGAACAAAATTCACTAAAAAACAATGTTAAAATTCCCATACGCGGTTATGCCCAGACTTTTCCATGAGTATACGCGAGTCCATATGTACTTTTCTGCGTATACCATTAAAATCATTAAAAAATATATAAAAAATCCCTATTTTCGGGCTGGGTTGATGGTTACTCTGGTAGTTCAACCACCCCAGCACGTGGCCAACTGTTTCCAACTGATTGAAACTACTTTCAGGGAGTATAAAAGCCCCTCATATGCATGGCCTAAGGGAGAGATAAATTTTATAGACATTATACTCTGTTGGAATCCTAGTTCAAGTTTGATTCCCCGTGCCTCCTGCACTTTCCCAGATTTATAACAGGAAACCCTTGTTTCTTGGAGATGTTCATCCATTTATATGCCATCTCGAGTGCACAAGTCTAGAAAGGATCTTAGCGACGCAAGGGTGGGATGAATCCGGACGACGGTCTGCTCGAAGATCGTGGAAGGATTCAGGTGATCTCTCCACTCTTTACTTCTGTACATGATGTTCGTAATAATTAAGAACCATCTTGTAACTGAACCTATGTGTTGATATCTATTTGTATATGTGAAAAGATTATCATTTAAGAATTTATTATGGTTTATATAATATTTCACATGGATTGCACTAACGTTTAGGAGAAGTATATGTTGTACAACTAGGTTTCCATGCACGTTCTTTCTTGTTTTCCAGGTTGAAGGCGGAAGGAGAGTTGCTGGGGGTTTGGACCCCGCGAGATCTACATCGAACGTAGGACTTCGGGTGAGTTCTGCTATAGTTGTTAACTAGTCTTTTGCATTCAAGTATGGTTGTGTGTGAGTCCTTCTGAATAGCATGCCCTGCTCTATGGAGGTTTAGACCCAACAAACCTCTAGGGTGATTTTCCCCGAAACATCAGCACAACATTGATGGATCTTGACAGGTACAGATTACTTTACTAAATGGATTGAGGTCATCCTAGCAAGGCAGACAACTGATACAGTAATTATTCAATTCCTTGAATCGAATATTCTATATCGTTTTGGCTGCCCTCAAAAAATTGTGACAGACAACGCAGCAGCGTTCAAGTATAAAAATATGGTCGATTTCTACAAAAAATATAATATCGTGTTGGGCCATTCAATAGTGTACTACCCAGAAGGAAATGGCCTGGAAGAATCATCGAACAAATCGTTGATAAATATAATTAAGAAAATGCTGGAGGAAAAAAAAATAAACTGGCATAAAAAAATCATCAACGCACTGTGGGCAGATAGAGTTAGCAGTAAGAAATCCACAGGTATGCCACATTTTGAATTGATTTATGGTATTGATGTTGTCTTTCCTACATCTCTTATAGTTCTAGTTATGAGATTATTGCAAGAAGTTGGCACTGGAGACGATGATAATCAGCGAAGGATCAATCAGATGATCCACCTTCAGCAAAAAAGAGAGCAAGTGTCACAGAACGCTATTCAGTTGCAAGAGAAGGTTAAAAAAATATATGACCGAAAGACCAAAGCAGAAAAGTTTCAGTTGGATGATGTAGTGTTGAGATGGGATGCAATAAATGAGGACAAAGGGAATCACGGTAAGTTTGAAAACCTGTGGAAAGGACCATATAGGATTTCAACACATAGGGGATAGAATTCTTTCTTGCTTTCAAAAATGGATGGCCAATATTGCCCTGGAGGAGCAGTGAATGGTAGGCTTTTGAAGCACTACCATTTTTGAAGATAATGGATTAGAAGCTATGTCACAATCATTGTATATACCATGTTATTTTTGGTCAGAGTTCAATTACACAATCATTGAAGTTTTGGGCCCTAGGTGAAGGCTATAAAACTTGAATGTCATGTGTATGGTTTGGTTTTAGTTTTCAGTCTTAGTCTTCAGTCAGAGTCAGATTGCATTGTGTCAGTTTTCAGCATATTTGACTCCATGCCCAATGGATAAGGCTACTTGTTCTACGATGTTCTTGGCACCTCCAAGGAGCTACCATCCCCATTGGAGCCAATGTTAGTGTCAGTCTAGTCATACTGCCATCAGTGATCAAAATCGCTCTTTTGCATTTTCATATTAGGAGTCCCATACCAATAAATTTCACCATTCTGCTAGGTCATGGATTCATTGATGGTAGTGATTTTTTATCAGTTTTCCCTCATGTGAAACTTGCTATGGTCTTTAGTCATGGGTCACTTTCATTCCCAAAATCCATGTTAGTAAGTCATAGGATGAGTCTCACTATGTTCTAGGATCTCACCATGGTCAAATTAACGAGTCAAGTGTCAATAAATATCAGCAAGGTCATGAGGAAGTCAATAAACTCAAAGTCACAACACCCGGAAGATCAAAGAAATGTTTTATTCAGCTGGATGTAATTTTCACCTCAAAACTATGTTTTGAGGTGAAAACATGATATTTTTCATTTATTATCATTTATTATGTAATTTTATGTCAGCATATGTAATAAGTCACAATTCAGAAGTTGTTATCTCCACAAAGTCATCACCCTGCCTTTCAAAGAAGTTTTCTACAAAATTTTCAGTGTCAAATCATGTTCCAAGTAGATTTAGCAGAAAGATCCCAGAAAGAGCTTTCCAACGGTATACTACACTCTCAAAACTGACTTCTGGATTGAAATTTATTCCTAAGTGAAGTAAAAAGTCCCCTATACCCTTAAACAATCCCTTTTCCCACCTTTCCCTAAACTTTATTTTATTAAAGTTTTATATTTTCTTTAATAAATCCCTTTTTCCCCCCTCCAATCACATAATCGCATTATTAAAAATCTTTTAAAACATATGCGATTAAACCAACCACTTCCCCTCCGTGCCTTTTAACGTTATAATAAATTTAAAGTTTTATCATAAATTCCCCCCTGTCACAATTGAAATAATCAAACCACTTCCCCCTCATGACCCTTTTAAACTTTATATCAAATTTTAAAGTTTTATATTATAAAGTCCCCCATCGATCCTTTCATTTCCCCGATCGCATCGCAACATTCAAAATATGTGCTCCGATTGGCCCTCCTCTTAACAAAAACTCCGATGCGATTGGAAGTCCCGATTGCCATGTCCCCCAATTGACTCCGCCCAATGTTGTATTGGCCATTGATCTACCCATCCGATCGGATGGCCCATACTTGATCAACGCTTTCAAATACCTACCCCCGATTAAAATCCTTCGATGTACATCCTAACCGTCGATCTCATCATCCAATCTGATGGTCCATAGCCAATCGGATCATCGCAATTAGCGATTGTATATAAACTGTCCCTCCGCCCCCTCCGATATCCCAATGCCGATTGACCCTCGGGCCCACCACATTATATTCCATCCCATTTATAATAAAATGGCCACCTCCCTTTGTAAAACTTAAATTTTATTTTATTTTTTTATACAAAGAACTCCCGCCCTCATCACTAAACCCCCTCGCATCGGAGGAGATTCATATTTCAATATGCCTGCCTCGACCTCTCGATTCCGATTGCAATCGTGTTACACCCTGGTCCCACCATGTTACCCTCCGACCTTTCATAATTATAAGGTCCTTTTTCTTTGTAAAAATAAAATTTTATTTCATTTCACTTTACCAAAGGCCTTCCCCCTCACTTCCTATTCCCAATCGCATCGAGGAAATCCTATGGCATAATACACTTGGCCCCGCTCCCGAGCCCGATTGCGATTGCGATTATATCCCTCGGTCCCACCTTGCCAACCCTCCGCTCTTTCAATATATATTATTTTACTCCTTTGTAAAAGTGCCCAACTATTTTTTAATGTGTTTTGAAAGAAAATATCCCTTTGGCCTATCTTTTATCCCTATTTCCAATGTGCCAATCGCATCGGAAGTTTTGGTTTTGTTCTAAATAACATCCTTCATATTCCTTTGATCGCTGATTGCGATTGCACTGTCACATAAAATATTACAATGCTTTATTATATGTTGTGTCCCCTCCCCTTTCCTCTGATCCGATTATGATTTTAACACTTCAATACATATTGCCTCCCCTCTGATCCCAATTGCGATCATAATATGGACCCCACTTCCCTTCACTCCCTCCATCCAAAATCGGCTTTTTCCCTTCACTAAAGAATAATTTCATTTTAGTTTGTTTCAAAATCATTTTATTAAAAAGTTAGTTTTATTCAAACAAAATAATGGAAAAAGTGAGAGACAGTCAGCTGGCCGAGAAGCTTATTTCTACAGCAACATAAAAAATAGGGATTTGCTCCTCAAATTTCCTATTTTTCATTCAACAGTGTAACTATGAATCTGCCCAAATGGTCAAATGTAATGTTTTTCCTTCTTTAGGGAAGATTGTTGGTTCTCTTTTCTATCTTCATATTTCAGTTCTGAGTTGTCAAACAACTCCCTATTTTTGTGGATCTATGTTACCACATTTCAGCCTATTTAATGTAATTATAAATCATTTGTAAATCAGTCTGTAACTTAGAAGTAGGGGAATATTGTGGAAGAAAGCTCTACGCTCCATTGTAATAGTTTTGGACAGGGAATCAATAAAGAGATGCAGCTCTGAATTGTGGAATCCATGTGGTATGAGTTTTAGCATTTGTTTTCTCCTTTGTTTCATATGTAAATTTTTTATGTTTCACCTTTCATCCATAAACATTTCCTGTTGAATGCTTTCAAGATAGAAAGGTAGGATCTGTTTTTATGCCCTACCTTGGGAAATCATTCATATTTTGTGTTTTTCTTCTGTTTGAAAAGGATCCATCCTCCATGCCCTTTTTAGCTCCTCACCAGTGTTTCCATTCCATCTTTAATTAAACTTAATTGCTAAAATTTCCTGCCTACCTTTCCCCATGAAATACCCTGTATCCTGATTTAGTTTCCCAGTTTCAAAATTTCCCGTGTTGTCCCACATATCCCTGAAAAATTCATTCATTTCATTTAAAACATATTCCCATCATTTTACCTAGCCTAATATTAGTTTCATTATTGTATTTTGTTGAATATCCTTTTCACAGAGAGAGCCCTCTCCTGACCTTGTAGGGCTAGCTACAAGGCTGAGCGTGGTTTAGATGTTACCCTTATTTGCATTTTCAGCTTGGGGTTCAGATCAGGTGCTAACACATCTAATGGACCCTCAATGCTTTGAGCTTTTGTATGAAGTCTTTAGTATATTATTCACAAAATGTTTTACACTACCAACAAAATAATTTTCCACTTCAAAGGTAAGTGGAACATATTTCCACTTATAATTAAAGACACCGTTATTGTTTACAATTATGCATAAGCATCGCTGATGGGCATCATTTAGAAATCATTTACATAGTGGGAATCATTTAAAAATAATTTACCTAGGTTTTATCTTTTCATTAATAAACCAAAAAACATAGCCTCTAACCTAAAAACAAAACAAAACAAAAAAAACAAATTAAATAGTTTTAGTATTCAACCAAAAAAAATCTATCCAATAAGCCTTTTTTTTTAATCCAAATTAAATACTTTTGAAAGATCCTTACCACAAATAAAAACATGTTTTTTATTGGAGTTGAGATTTGAAAAACATTTAATTCATTAGAAATATAATTAGTATTATAATAGTAATTTTTAAAATTTAATTAAAATCAAATATAAACACGAAATATCTCATTACAAACAATTTTCCTTCCAATTTTTTAGCAATAGAATGAAATACAATAAAATATTATGAAGCGATAAAAAAAAATTATATGCTACCATAAAAACATGTTAGTAAACCTGTGTTGTTCCATCCGAATTACAAGGTTTTACCAATGTTGGTGCCCTCCTCATTAAACAAACATGAGTACCATGATGGCTTTTCCTTCACCTTCACTTCCCAGTCTCACATCGTAACCTATGGCTGACTTGGTCCTATTGTGGATTGTCCTTCATGTTCACTTCCCCATTCTGACATCCCTCTATAGATCTAGCATGTTTGGTATTGTGCCAATTATCCATGGACACATAGATTTTGATTTTTTTTCCCTTTATGATGTTGTTGTTTATGCTCATGATTCACGTTATTACTTTTCTCCACAAATCTCAAGATCAAACCCTCACAACCTCTTTTTATTTACCTCTTATTCCTATTTTTTTCCTTATGTAAAGACTTTAATTATAATGGGAAGTCACTAATGGAAAATACATTATTTACCTTAAGTATAAAATAATTTTAAAGATTTGAATTTTGAATGATTTTTTTTCCAAATTCTAAGAAAAAAAAATCACTACACTTATTTAAAAATTATGCACAAATTTAGCAACAATAAAATAACCAGTCCACAGGGTCTTGGATAGACGATGATCTAGTGCGTTGTTAAGGAACTCCTTGATGTGAAGACACCGGTTCAATTCCCTGCCTGTATTGGGGTGATGTATTTGGACATGATGATGAATATGTAGTCCTACCAACTTTACAAGGAAAAAAAAAAAAAAACCTTTAAAATTTGACAATTTTGTTTATATCTATGTTTTTTCAAGATATTTTATAACTTGAGATTTTTTTTTAAGGGGGTTAATGGGTGGACAGGTATCAAAGCCATGATATATCATCAAAGACAACTAAAAAGTACATAGCATGTACCATATTTGTACTATACTGAGGTTGACCAAATTTCCCAAACATGCTACTATGTTATCATTTTAGGTAAAGGTTCATCAATCAATCGCCATAGAATAAAACAATTTTTTATTGAATATGCATAAGCCAAGAGTCCCAGACCATGAGAATACCATGCAATATCTGAAGTTGAGGTTAATTCACTCATTTATATATCTACAACTAAATAAAATAAATTAGCAATAATTTCACGTATAAAATACCCTATTATGTTATGTAAACATTTTACTTGGTAAAATAAAATAAAATAATACAATCAAGAATTATATTTATTAATAAAAATAAAAATTCAGGTTTCCTTAATATTATTTTGTTGAAACTGCATGGGTTACCCATGGAGACGAGGACCTAGGTTAGGGCCTAGTACGGAAGATAGAGACATGATTTGCCTCATAGAAACACATGGGCATGAAGGGTGCAAGACACCTTTGTTTGAAGGGTACTGGAAGATGGCAGTGTGGAACAAGGCAGAAGGGAATAGAAAAGGAAATGGGGGTATCATGGTATTAGTGAGAGAAAAAGAAGGTCGTTTCATTCAGCTAGAAAAACAAGACTCAAATAAACAATTTGTTTGGCTTAAAATAACATAAAATGGAAATCACATCAGAATTTCAACATGTTATTTTGCACTGCAAGTTTAAAAAATATATAAAAGTAGAGGGTTTGACCACAAAGATCCCTTTTCGGCCTTAAAATCAGATATTGCAACATATTCTCAACTAGGTGAAGTCCTTATAATGGGGGATTTCAATGTTAGGACTGCAAGTGAGCAAGCTAGCATTTTTTGTTGTAAAGAAGACTGTGACCCTATTTGGCTTACAAAAGAGAGTATTCATCAGTGGGAAAGAATCTCAAAGGATAAAGGCTGCAATCTCTTTGGTGAACAATTGCTTATCCTATGTGGGGATTTTGATTTAGTCATTTTTAATGGTTTGAATATATGGGAAAAGTTTGGTAATTTCACTTGCAATACTTACAATGGAGCAAGTATAGTAGATTATGTAATTTTCTCGCATAGTTTGTGTGAGAAAATGGAGGAAGTGTTGATTGGAGATCAGATTTGGGACACAAAATCATATCATAAGCCAATTTATTTAAGTTTCTCTTGGACCAGAAAGAAGCAATTAGGGTCAAAAACTTGGTGTGTTCAAAAAAATCTCCCAAAGGGAAGAATTATTTTGATTCCAGAAAATTGCAATACCTTCAAAATAATTCTATAGAGGCTCTTTGAGAACGATAAAATCTCATTTCATGGCCTTCATAGTCATGAACTAACACATTTAATTCAAAATGCACTTGCAAAGTGCAAAAGAGAAAAAAATAACAAGTATGAAACAAATTTCTTTCCGGTTAATGCTTGGTTTGACGAGGAATGCAAAATGGCAAGGAGAATGTGGAAAGAGTCAAACAAGGATAACATAAAGCTCAAAGATTACAAGCAAATATTAAGAAATAAAAAGGTTGATTTCATGGTTTCAATAAGAGAAGAACTAATCTTCCTTGGGAAAAATAACCCCAAATTATTATAGAAGGAGCTCCAACCGAGAAAGGCGCAAACTGAAAAAAACATTAAATGGTTCGATTATGCAAGACAAATTTATGAGGAGGATCAAAAGGTTGACCCTCCTCCCTTGGTCAAAATTGATACAAAACTCTTCATAGTGCAAGAGGTAGAGATGGGTATCAAGAAGTTGGGTGTGGGAAAAGAAAAAGACTTAGTTGAACTCCAAGAAATGTATTTAAAGTGGGGCTTAAAAATACTTGCACCTCACATCACAAAAATTTTCAACAACGTCATACAAAAGGGGTTCCCCACAAATTGGAAAACTAGTTTGGCAATACCTCTTTTGAAGAGTGGCGACGTCACTAATCCCTCCAATTATAGGACCATACTGATAAATCCCTTGTTTGGAAATTTATTTGGAAGCATGTTATAAAATAAAATGAACAAGTGGGCAGAAGAAAGAGATAAAAGTGCTAAAGGGAAAGCAATTTTTATACCTAAACATTCCACAATTGATCATGGTATAACTTTAAGGCACATCATTGAAAAATTTTGGGAGAAAAAGGAAGAAATATTGTGTTGATTTGTTGATTTCATAAAATCCTTTGACGTGATTCCTAGGGATAAGATTTGGCACAAAATGGAGGAACTCGGGGTTCCCAGGCATTTGAAAGCAGCTTTGCATAGGCTGTAGGAAGAGGTGAAAGTTATAATTAGAACTTTAGCAAAAATTTCTGAAAGTTTTAGAAGCGATATTGGGGTCAAGCAAGGTTGCCCATTGTCTCCTACCCTTTTAGGTTTATATATCAACAAGCTTGAAGAGTGGTTAAATTCACAAGGGGGTGACAGTATCCATTTGGGAAAGTTCATTATAAGGTTTATTTTGTACATAGATGATCTTATTCGGATTGCTAAATTTGCTCTTGGTTTTCAAGAGCACTTACTTTCCCTTGATCATTTTTGTAGAAGGGTGGGGATGCAAGTTAATATTAGCAAAATGAAAGTAGTGGTTTTCTCTAACAAAACAAAACATAACCAGCATAAGTTCTACTTTGAAGGCAACATTCTGGAAGAATTTGTGGATTACAAATACCTCGAAATTGACTTCAACATAAATCTAATTTGGGATGGTTGTAGAAAGAAAATAAATTTGGGGGGTTGGAAAGAATTTTATGCTTTTCAAAACAAGTGTAGAGAGGAAGAGCTATGGGACTAGAAAACCACTCTAACACTTTTTTGGGTTTTAGTGATCTTGGTGATTCTCTACGATTGTGAATTGTGGGATAGAAATCATCCGAGATGCAGTGGAAACAAATTGAGAAAATCAAGAAGTGTTTGATTACAAACAAATTTAAAATTAAAAGTGCAGTTCCTTATGCTATCTTTTTAAGTGAAATAGGGGTTGCTCTTATTGAAGCAATTGCTATGGTGCGAGTCATAAGGTATTTAAAAAGATTTGAGCAAGTGGAAAAGGGTAGATGGCCTAAGGTTTTGTTTAATGACATATTGTGCAAAAGAAAGAAGACTTGGATGCAGAAAAATAACAAATTGTTTAGTAAATGTGGTATTTTCTTAAGCATGTGTCCCAAAAATAGTAAAGAGATAAAAATTGTTGTAATGGATAAGTTCTACATTTGTACTTGGGAGAAGGAGCTAGGGAGAAATAAGAAGTACTATATTGAAGAGTTTAATCTCACTCATAATCATCAACACAAAGCGTACATAGGGGTCAATATATATTGGAGAGACAAAATTATTATTTCTCAGTTAAGGACTACTTCTCATCAACTTCATTTGGAAATAGGGCACTAGAAAATGCCAAAAGAAATGTGGGAGGAAAGAGGATGTATTCTTTTCTCTTTCTAAAAAGTAGAAATAGAAAAGAATTTCATTTTAGAATGTGAGGCCTTCAAAGACAACATGGAAAGTTATGCAAATATTCTTGAAGCTAGCTCTTGGGATAATCTATTCAGTGCGGGGTTTGTTGAGAAGCTGAGAGCGTTTATTGCAAGGCTCCATAAGAAAAGGGTCAAGTACAAGATCCAGATGGAGAAGCAATCTGTCCCATAGGCTATTTTTAGCCTCATGGATGTTAAAATAATTTCATTTCATTTCATTTCAAACAGAAATAGTTTTAAACTAAAATAATAAGGTAAAATTGATTAGGTCAAGTTATTGGTGGTTTTTTAGGTTCAGGTTTATGATAATCCATGGTATTGACCCATGATATTCATGTGGAATATAGCCTATTTAAAAGAGGAAAATAAACCAACATAGATCCACCTTAACTCCGGATCTACCAAGTGCAGAGAGGGATCAAATCCCTTTTCACTCTAAAAGAGGTTTAAATCTCAAGATATTGATCCAAAGTTAATATGGATCTAGGTTTGATGCCAAGGAAGCCTTAGCCAAGTATGTGCATGAAAGAGAGGTATGAAATTCAAGTTTATCTTCAATTTCCTCTCAAAATGAATGTGTAGGTGCTTCTTAAAGACACATTAGAGGAATAGGTTCCAAATTATTGTTGAAAATGGGTTATGAAGGTAAAGAATTAGGAAAACATGCACAAGGCAAGGTTGAGCCAATTATTATTGAGGAAGGCCTAGGTATTTGGGTTTTGGTTATGGAAAACATGATGGAGAATGCTCCAAAGCCAAGGAGGCACATGAAGGTGTTCCAAGAAGGAATTTCATTACATTTTAATTACCTCAAGCTTGTGAAGTTTGTGTCCATGAGGAATGCAAAGTTTTAAACCCACTTTGCAAGAAGATTCTTATAAGCATGCAACTAATGAGAATGGAAAACAAGAGGACGTTGAAAAATCTAAATACATTGAAGCCATTGTTGGTATTCCTAAGAGAGCCACTACCTCATCAAATTAACCTCCTCAAGAAGGCAACAAAGGTGAATGTGCAAGGTATAAATATACCTTTAATCAAGTTGCTTTTGATTATGATTGTTGGCCCTCATTTTTTATCTCTTTTGTTTATGAAATATATCTTATTTTGCCATATTATCCATCTATTCACCATCTTATCCACCTTATATTGACCAAAATATGCATATACATGTATTTAAATTATTTTTTTCAATTATTATATGTTTTGGTAAAAATTGAAATTTAAGTGCATTTTTGGACAACATCAGAAATTCCCATAATGGCCTTATGGTTTGCATAAGTGAAGGACACTTGGGCTTGAGCTAGATATGTTTCTAGAAATTTTGGGAACTAATAATAAGAGTACACCTGTTGGCATAGTCAGACCGAGCTTTAATAGGCCCGGTCAAAGGTAGTCAAATAGGACCAGTCTTTATGGAGGATCCCTAGAAACTAGGTCAAAACTCTTATTTTGTGGGATTTTCTAGATTTTTCTAGATCTGATGGATGAATTCGACTTGATTTCATACGATAAATATAGTTATGAATATTTGAGCTATTTTAGATGAGTTTGTTAGATACTTTATCTATTTAAGCCTCAAACTTTGAACGCTTGAAAATATAGATGTTTGTAGAACTTGTATGACTTAATATTACTTCTGATACTTGGAGACATAATCGAAGATCTTTTCTATCATATTTGTTGCTATTATATGCTGGTTGATTTGTTGAAGTTTTAAGTATTTTAATTCACTTTTAGTGTGTGAGGCAAGGGTAGAGGCCCCCCACACCGAGCTAAGTACACTTCTTAGTTTATTTTGTAGCTGCAATCTCTAAATTAGCTTGCTTATGTTTAATTTGTTTATGCTGATTATTTCTGAGCATTGATGAATCTAATTATCATTCTTAACTTGCATATGAAAGGAAAAACAAATGTATAAGTTAGACATTCTTTCTATCTAATCAATATCTTCAGTTAGAATTCATATTTACATGCCTTTACATGCTTTTACATGCTTTTATATTCTTTTACATGGTTGCTGATGAATCTTATTCTTGTTTCTATCCTGCATATGAAGAGTCAACATAGTGTTTAATTTAAATACTTATTCTATCTGATCAAGAAACTAGAAACTAGAATTCATATTTCCCGCTTTCCTGAATTCCCGTTTTTAACAATAACATCACTGATAAATGAATGTATGATGAAGGAAAACCAGGACCTCTTCAGTGAAGAGCCTCTTCAATTATTGCTTCATGTATCTCAATATATTATTTAGTTAAGTATTTTTTTATATTTCTAATTCATATGGTAATCTTGTTATAGAAGGACAAACAAATCTCTTAAGTTAGGAGATTCTTCTGCTTCTAATTACACATATGAATTTAGAAATTGTTTAAGTTGGATTTATATGTGTAATATGAATTTCCTTAAATCATTAATAAACCATCTTCTAAATTTATCACAACTGAAACCCATATACTTTGGGGATGCTTCTAAGTTCCACTAACCCGAATTGATAATAAATACTTGCGTTAGTTTACAACACTAAATTGAACCAACATTTTGGCACCATTGCCGGGGAAGCATATTTCAAAATGGTCAAAATAGGAAGACAAAAATATAAAAAATATAAAATCACTAAAAACAACAAAAACATAGTTTTTCTTTCAAGTAATGTTTTCTTATGCCTATAGAGAGAGATAAAAAAGGTAGATTTGTGAAACAAAACCCCCCAACAGCTCATTCATCCATAGGACTAACAACACCGGTTACTGGAAGACCTACTGTAGAAGAGTTAGAGGAAAAACAGAGATCAGGACAGAGATTAAATTTAGTTGAAAGACAAATTTTGTTAGCCTTAGAGGTAAAGAAAAAGAAATCACCTAAAGTACCCCCTTGCTTATGGAAACAAAAAGACACAGGAAAAACAACTATTGAACAACTAGAGCAACCTGTCCTTGAAGAAATCAAAGTAGTGGAAGAAATAAAAAGTCAACCACATATTGAAACACTACACATCTCTGAGCAAGAAATGGCTGAAGAAGGAGAAGGATCAACTAGATTAAACATGACTTCTGAACAGAGACTTGAATATGAAAGAAGACAAAGGGAATGATGAAGAAAAGGAGAGGAAGAAAGAAGAATTGAGGAAGAAAGAAAAGTAGAGGAAGACAGAAGAGCTGAAGCACTTAGAAAAATAGAGGAAGAAGCAAGAAGATAAAATCAAAATATAATAACACAAGAAAATGAGCAAGAAATTAACAATGATCAAGAAACTACTTTTGGATTTCCTATTTTAGATGCGACAAGAATATTAGGAGAGGAAATAAAAATGAAAAAAACCCACCTTTTGTATTTCCTAACTTCTATGGAATGTCAACAGAAGATCTTGATGCATTCATGTTTGAGTTCGATATCTTATGCATAACTTATGGATATACTGATGAAAACCACAAGCTTCGACTTTTTCCTGCTACTTTTAAAGAAACATCTTTGAAATGGTTCATGGGATTAGGAGAACATACCATAGCTTCTTGGGATGATATGAATAATATTTCTTAAAAAGTATCAAGCTTACTGCAGGGCTACAGACTCGAAAAAAGATATTTTCAGAATGATGCAACAAGAAGACGAAATTTTGGAAGAATATGTAGAAAGATTCCTTTACAATTTACAGAAATCCAAACATCATTCTCTTAGTCCTGATACCATCCACACTATTTTTCTTAAGGGTATCAGAGATGAGTATTTAGACATTCTTAATGTAATGGGAAAATGAGATATTTCCAATTTACCATTTGAAGAAATTGTTGAATTATGTCAAAAATACTCAAGGGGAAGAGAAAAGAGTGGAAGGAGAGATATTTCATCAAAAGCTTCCAAATCCGCAACAAGTGCAGTAACAAGAGCAGAGATAGGAAGCCTGTTAGAAAATTTCAAAACAAATTTCTTAATCACTTTGGGAACACAAGTAGATGTTTTGAAAGCTAAGAAAAAGAAAGAGAAGCAAGATAAAGTCTTAACAATTTTCTTTACAAAGTGTAGGCAAAAACATCCACACAAGGAATGTCCTTTGCAAGGTATACAAGTGTGTGGAATTTGCACATAAAATCATGCAACAGAAAAATGTCCCAAATTAAAATAATTACAAGGAGAAGAAGTGCAAGGAGTAGATTATCTCTACTATATGGCACCAAGGAGACCTTGGAAACCAAGGATGCCTCAACAAAACACCCAAAATTTTCAGTTTCCTCAAAATACATGGAATACACCAATGCCATGATAGGCTTGGCCACCACAACAATATCAAAGCCAACCTGTGCAAGGTTGGAGGGGATATGGTTATGGAAACAAACCACCACAACATATGTATCCTTAGGAGTATCAATATCAACAACCATACCCTCCACAACCATTTCCTCAATATCAAAAATTTCAGCAACCTCAACCAATGCCATATCCATCTCAAAACCAACCAATGCTAACTCAATAGAAGAAAATTCATATTCCCACTAACCAACCACCTCTTAGACCAACACAACTGCCAGCTCAACCAGTATCTAATCCAATTAACAAGGTGGATATACCAGCATATCATGTGGAAGAAGCAACATATTATCCTACTTATTCAACTCTTCCTGTAGAAGATGTCCACCTAAGATCTGGGAAGGTGTTACAAAAATATTCTCCTTCGATAATTGAAGAAGAAATTGAACAAGGAGAACAAAGTCAACAATCTCAACTAGAAAAGAAAATTCACAATGGTAAATCTATTATGACACAAACTCCACCATATCCAGAAAGATTGATACAACAAAATATTCCATATCTCTATCTTAATTTAATATTTTGGATGAATTGAAGAACACATATGTTAAAATTCCTTTGTTGCAGGAAATTAAGGACATTCTGATATATGAAAATACAATAAAGGAATTACGCATTAAGAAATATGGAAGAAGAAAGAAGGAAACACCTACAATCCAAGTAATTGGAAGTCTATTTAGTCTCATGTCTACAAATATAGTCATTGAAAAATATGTTGATCCAGGAATTCCTATGGTTACCCTTTCGATTAACAAATTTTCAGTGCCAAATACTTTAATAGACTTGGGAGTAGCTATCAATGTTATGACTACTGAGACTATGAAACATTTGAATCTGAACAACATTAGACCTACTACTACAGTTTTAGAACTTGCAGACAGATCTAAAGTTTTCCCAAAAGGTATATTAGAAGATATCATTGTCTCACTGGATTCATGGGAGTATCCTGTAGACTTCTGATTTTGCATCCAAAAACAAATTTAGGAGGGAATCCCTTAATTTTAGGCAAACCATGGTTAGCCACTGCAGATGCTTACATTGGATGTAGGTCAGGAAGTATGATTATTACACATGGATATGAAAGAAAGCATGTTACATTATATCCTCCTGCTCATTCTCCATCTTTATTATCATGTCTTGATGGAGAGTAACCACAAGAACTTCAATCTGTTCTTAGTCTTAATAAAATTTATAATTTTAGAGAGGAGGAAGAAAATGACAACTTATTAGATCTATTCATCTCAGAACCAAATATTTTAGAGCAACTTAGAGTAACTCAATATGAAGCTGCTAGTTATATTTTAAATGAATATTTTAAGGAAAATTGCACTATAAAGTCATTGCAAAATACATTCGAAAGATTTTTTCTTGTAAATTCAATTACCAATTCAAATATAAAAATCATTGAAATCATTCCTGAAAGACATTTGAATATTGGTAATAATTTACAGTCATCAGAAGAGGAAAAGCTAATAACATTGTTGCAAAAATATTCAAAAGACTTTTCTTGGGATTACAAATACATGTTTGGAATTCATCCAAAAACATTTATCCATCACATTTACACTGATGATCAAATTAAACTTGTAAGGCAACCACAGAGATGGATGAACCCCATGATGAAGGAAATAGTGAAAGAAGAATTACAAAAATTATTACAAGTCAGATTTATCTACCCTATTTCAGATAGTCAATGGGTTTCACCCTTAGTTGTACTACCTAAGAAAAACAGGAAATGGAGAATTTGTGTGGATTACAGAGAACTCAATAAAGCTACATTAAAAGATCATTTTCCTTTACCATTTATTGATCAAGTGTTATATTCATTAGCTGGAAAGAATTTCTTTTCATTTCTGGATGGATTTAGCAGATATAATCAGATAAAGATAGCATTAGAAGATCAAGATAAGACAACATTCACATGCCCATGGGGAACATATGCATACAATGTATTACCCTTCGGTTTATGTAATGAACCTACTACCTTTCAGAGAGCAGTTCTTGCAATATTTGCTGATTTGATCCATGAGTGTGTAGAAGTTTACATGGATGATTTCACTGTGTATGGTACTACATATGATGATTGTTTACAAAACCTTGAAAAAAGTGTTAAAACGATTCATCGAGACAAATCTATCACTCAGTAATGAAAAATGTTTGATGCATTTAACTGAGGGGATAGTGTTGGGACACCATGTTTCTGCTTCGGGAATTAAGGTGGATCCAACGAAAATTCAAGTCATTGTGAATTTAATACCACCCACAATACAAAAAGAAGTTAGAAGTTTCTTGGGTTATGTAGGCTACTATAGGAGATTTATTGAAAATTTCAGTAAAATAGCTTTGCCACTATTCAAGTTACTTGCTAAAGATGTTAAATTCCAATGGACAAATAACTATCAAAATGCATTTGAAAATTTAAAAGAAAAATTATCAATTGCACCCATTCTTCGAGGACCTAATTAGTCTTTTCCATTTCACATTTCAACTGATGCATCTGACACTGCTATTGGAGCATCACTTGGAAAAAAAGAGAATCAATTCAATTATGACATATATTTCATAAGTAAAAACTTAACACTAGCAAAATTGAACTATACCGTTATAGTAAAAGAAATGTTAGTTGTAGTAGATGCAGTTAATAAATTTTGACATTATATAACAGGTTATCAAGTTTATATTCACACAGATCATTCTGCCATAAAATATTTAATGAAAAAATCAATCACAAATGGCAGAATAACTAGGTGGATATTATTAGTGCAAGAATTTAACATTACCATACAAGATAGACCAGACAAAGATAATCAAGTTACAGACTTTCTATCAAGAATACATTCACTTGGTGATCGAAATCCAGTATTAGATAATTTTCCAGATGAACATCTATTTGCTATAAATGTCAAAAATCCATGGTTTGCAGATATAGACAACTATTTATCACCTGGCATCCTACCATATCATTACACAAACAAACAAAAAAGAAGAATAATCAAAGAAAGTGCTAGATATAGCCGGGTTAATGGAGATCTATTTTATACTGGTGTTGATTTAATGATTAGAAAATGTGTAAGAGAAGATGAGATTATTGAAATTTTGAAAGCATGTTATGATGAACCATGTGGTGGTCATTTTGCATATAAAAGGGTGACATACAAAGTGCTGAAACTTGGCTACTACTGGCCAACCATCTTCAAAGACTCTAGGGCCTATGTGAAAAGATGTGACAGTTGCCAAAGAATTGGTAGACTAGTGGCATCATATGAAATGCCATTAAAGCCACAAGTAATGATTGAACCATTTGAACAATGGGCTTTAGATTTCGTGGGACTAATTAACCCTCTATATAATGGAAATAAGTACATCCTTGTATGTACAGATTATGTAACTAAATAGGTTGAAGAAAATGCAGTAGCACGGGAAACATAAGATAATGTTGTGTCTTTTTCGTTTGAAGAGATATTTGTAAGGTATGGAGTTCCAAGAAAGATAGTAACTGACCAAGGCACACAATTCACATCAAAACTTGTTTGAGATCTTACAGAGAAATACAAGATCAAACATCGAAAATCAACACCGTATCATCCGTAGGCAAACGGACATGTGGAATCAACAAACAAAGTCGTAGAGAACATCATGACAAAGACTGTAAAAATGAACAGAAAGGACTGGTCAGAGAAGTTTAGAGATGCACTATGGGCATATAGAATAACTTAGAAAAACACAACTGGATTTATTCCATATCAGTTAGTGTATGGAAAAATATTCCTATTACCCATAGAATTTCAAGTACATACATACAAGCTAGCAGCAAAATTAGGGATGGAATTGTGTGAGGCACAACAACACAAAAATATGGAATTAAATCAACTGGATGAAATACAACAGCAAGAATTGGAGAAAACATCTCTTGTACAATAACAAAGAATCAAATGGCATGATCGATTCATCAAGAATAAAGTGTTTCAGAAAGGAGATTGGGCACTCTTGTTCGACTCCAAGTTCAAATATTTCCAAGAAAAATTTAAGACTCATTAACTTGGGCCATATGAGATTGAATAAATATTTGAAAATGGTGTTGTCAAGATAAAAACAATTGATGAAGCATCTGTTTCGTTTGTTGTCAATGGACATAGGCTTAAAATTTACAGTAAGCCTATAAATAAAGAGGATTTTCTGAGAAAATTTTTGATGGATTCAGGTCTAGAACTAATGGGGCAACATAGCAATATGCCTTCCATATTTCCAAAGGAATAAGAATGATTAAAAAAAAAAATGAATAATAATAATAATAATAAAAGAGTTTGGTTATGAAAATCCAAGAAACTGGCAAAATACAAACTCGAATTCATGTCGGAAAACCAACTTGCTTGGCCAACATGAATTCTATTTTGTTTTTCATTTTACTTTACTTAATATTTTTGCAGATATACCTTCCAAGACATCGCAGACTTGAGGAAAAGTCAAATCATTAGCTTGGGGGAAGGTGTGTAATAAAAAAAACTATGAAAATAGTTTTCATCAGTTGAATTGAAGATGGAATATGAACTAGAATTACAAAGGAACTTGGTACATCATTCAGAAGAGACCTGAATTGTTATTGAGAAAATTATTCAGAAAGGGACCTATATCATTATGACAGAAGAAAGTTTTCAAACATTATTGCAAATATGCCAGAAGGGACCTGAAAAATACAAAATGTCAGAAGGGGCCTGAGCTAAAATCAAATGACAAAAATATCAGAAGGGACCTGAAATGTCAAAGTTTAACCTGCAGAAGGGACCTAAAGAACATCATTTCAAATCAAATCAGATGAAAAGAAGAAATAAAAGTTCTACATAGTCTACAGGAGCCATCGTAATAATAAACACAATGTCGACCATCATGAACATCAAATGGTTTGAGGGAATACAAGTACAGTAATTGAAAATCGCCCTTAAAATTTCAAATTTTTTTTCGAAAATATTCTAGAATTGTAAAGCTAATTTAGTATTGGTTATGCATTTTTATTACCTATGTTTCATCTATATCACCTAAATTTCATCTACATTACTTACAAAACCTACATTTCATTTACATTTTATCACCTATACTTTCATCTACATTCTATCATTTATGATTTTTAGCCCTATTCTATCCATATTCATATCCATACCACTATCCTAACTACCACTATTCTATCCATATCCATATTCATACCACTATCCTAACTACTCAATAAAACATTACATAGTCTATCCATACCATACCTTAACCTATTTCCTAAACAAGAGAATCATAAACAAAAGGTTAACATTAAACCCTTGGAAGACCTACAATACAACAAAAAAAGGTTAGTAACATTATAAATATTTAATTTTAAAAATGTAACCATTTACATTGGTCAATTTTTAAAAATTAAATAAAAGAGAAAAACCCAAAGTTCAAAAGTCATATGATAAGCGCAACTATTTCAAATTTCAAAACAATGCAAAAAGAGCACAATCATAAAAGGTGACGAGCTAAGGTAATGGAGAAAAGTGAAAAATCATAATACAACAAATGAATGAAACGAACCTAAAGTATGATGCAGTGATAAACCAAGTGCATGACAATGATGATATATGGTATGCTATGATGAGACTGTAATGCATGCAGCAATGGAGGAACGAAGAGATAACATATAGTGATGTAGTATGCTGGCACATATGCAAATGGAGATGATGTGGAGTATGTAAACAGACAGTATGATGTTGCATATGAAAGTGGAGATGAAGCGGAATATGGAAGCAGACATGGTCATAAAAACAAAATGTGAAAGGAGCTGCATATTGAATAAAACAAAGGACAGAATGTACACCATATCCAGCATGACAGTCAAGGAAAAGACATGCATGAACCAGTCAAGCGGTGGTTAGTGAACGATCAAAATAATTCCAAACGCCATAACACAACACTGTGTAAAACATATGGGACCATTTCTGCCATTTCTAAGACTTGAAAAAACCATTACTAAGACATTTACGCTACATTTTCACCATCATCGCCTTCCAAAGGCTCAGTGAGAGAAGGAGAGCATGCATTCGAAAGCATGCATCGATGTTTACAACTCTATGAAAACAAAATAAAACACAGAACTAGATAGAAGTCAATGAAGAAGTTGTGAGGGAAATAGAAGAGATAAAACACAGAGAAGAAGGTAGAAATATAGCAGAGAAGAGGAATGGAGTGATAAGGGAGTTAATTGGAGTTTCAAAGCCAACAAATCTAGAAAAATTGTCAAGCAACCGCACTATTAGGAGGTGAAATCCCGTGAAGGAGAAGGTAAGAAGTAAATGTGGATTTGGTTGTTTAAAACAATGAATGATTGCATGAATAGATCTTGGGATTGTTAAAACAAATTGAGGGTTATAAAAGGACTCATCCATTTCGATTTTTAAAGCCTGTCATTACGTTAAATTTTGTTTGTGACACCATTCATAAACACTTGACACCATTCATAAATACTCTGCCACCAGTCAACAATTAAATCTTTTGTTGATTAAGTGTGCAAATGAGTGAGGATTTTAATGAGATTGGCACTGATTGAAACAAATAGATACCTCAATTAAATTAGAAGGAGGATCACAAGGATCACAACAGAAGATCACAAGGATCCTTGCAAAGACATGTAAGCTTGAACACGTCCTCACATTCAGTCTTCTATTTCGAAATAAATGGAAAACAGAGAATGAAGAATTCTAGTTCGAATTGCATAGTGAGATTGTTTTAATTGAGTTGTGTAATAGATTTGTTTTATTAGCACACTCAGTAGAAGGATTGGAAACATAATTTGTGGAGAAAAATTGAGTTAGAAGACACAGTTAGACATGTTTTGTATTTTTACATAGCAGAGGACAGAGTATGGAGAATGTTTGAAGAAAAACAATGAATTTATCATGAGATTTTTGATGAAATGGTTGAGCTATTCTCTTGTATACAAAGTGAGTTTGAATTATAAACATCATGGCATTTTTTGATTTTTTTTATTTTTTTTTGTATGAAATTGAAGGGTGAAAAACACTGTTGTATAAAAAAATTTCATTTTTTTTTACTTAGTCAATTTTTTTACAAAAAAGAGGCAGAGGATTGTTTTTTCTAAGAGGACAGAGAATTAAATGGAAGAGTAGGATAATAGAAACATTAATTTTTGTGTTTTCTTAAAACCTCTCTATCAATTATTGTGTTTATTTGAAGCAGTAAACTCACATTTTTTTCAAAAGGAAAACATAGGATTGATTGACAAGGGCAGTAAAAAAAAAGGTAAGCCTACTACTATGATTACATCCAGTACTTGAATTTTTGTTTACAAAGATTAAGTTAATGACAATAGATGGTTATATCAAATGTTTTTCAGACCAAATGGCTTCAAGAACAGAATCCAAAGACTTCCAAATTGAACATTGGAGTAGGGAAACAATTGAGAAACTCTGTCAGTCAGGTTTAATAGGATTTCTTAAAAAATTCAAGGGGCACAATGAGGATGTCACAAGATATTTTATAAACAATTACAAACAATATGAAACCATGGTGGGTAGTCTACATATCCCTTTGATTCCAGAATATATTTCCGAAGTTTTAGACTTTCCATCTTCAGGAGAACTATACCACAAGGGATTACATTTCAAAGACAAGGGTTGGACATTTTTCTTGGATAAAAATAGGAAGGGTTCGTTTGATAAGTCAAAGGGGATCCCAAGGGAGTGGTTAAATGAACCTTGGGCAGAGCTAGTTTTGATAATTCATAAGTTCTTCACCTGTGACAACAGATATAGTGTAGTACACCTTTATCATGTCAGATTACTACAACATATCAAAGGAGATATAAGGATCAATTTTCCCTATTTATTTTATAAAATTTTTATGAAGATGATTGAGAGCATAAAATCTAAGACCAAACCCAAAGAGGCCCAAATTTTTCGTCAGGGGCTCGTAAAAATCCTTGTGGATTACCAGGTGAAAGTTAAGGGAGTGGTTTGGGAAAATTTCTTGGTTGAAAGTAAGTTTGTAGAACAAGTCATTGAAAACAAACTTAAACCAATACAGGAAACAAGAAATATTATGCATTCACCTCTTTATCCTAAAACAAGGTCAAATAAACAACATGAGGTAGTTATGATAGAGAAAGAAACATCATTTTTTACTATTTCCAGGAGATAGAAAAAGAAGCATTCAGCAGAACCAGAAGTACAAGTCATAGAAACATCTCCTTTAACAAAAAAGGCAAATGAAATTCTTGAAAATATGCAACAAGAAGTGTATGAAAATCCTATAGACAAAGATTCCTATTTTAAAATAATTAGGTTGAAAATACTTCGTTTCTAAAAATACCAAGGAGAAAGATCAAAACCTTTCCAGAGTAAGAGAATTAATTGATAGCTTGGAGATAAGAAAAATAATGGAGAGACACCTAAAGGAGGAAAATGAAACCTATAAGACAACTAATGACAAATTAATTAAAGAAAATGATAATATAAGTGAAGAAATGGGAAAGTTAAAAAACAAAAACAATCTTTTCTATGCACAAGCATTCAAGTGGCTTCAGGAGAAAAATTCCTGGAAGGCCAAATATGAGAAAGAAAAGGTTAAGACCTCCATCTACAAGGAATAACAAGATGAAGACATGGATTCTCTTCTATACACAACACAACATGGCTTCAGGATCAGGAATGGGATCAACGTCTGAGCTTAGAAGGTCAAAGAGGAAGAAGCAAGCATGAGGACATGCTTGATCATCAGTTTGGGGGAGATGTTGGCCCTTGTTTTTGATCTCCTTTGTTTATGAAATATATATTATTTTTCCATATTATCCATCTATTCACCATCTTATCCACCTTATTTTGACCATAAGATGCATATACACGTATTTAAATTATTTTTTTCAATTATTAGATGTTTTTGTAAAAGTTGAAATTTAAGTACATTTTTGGACAACATTAGAAATTCTCGTAATGGCCTTATGGTTTGCATATGTGCAGGACACTTGGGCTCGAGATGGATATGTTTCTACAAATCTAGGGAAATAATAATAAGAGTACACCTATTGGCACAGTCAGACCGAGCTTTAATAGGCCCGGTCAAAGGCGGTCAAACAGGACCAATATTTATGGAGGATCCCTAGAAACTAGGTCAAAACTCTTATTTTGTGGGATTTTATAGATTTTGCTGGATCTAATGGATGAATTTGACTTGATTTGATAAGATAAATATATTTATGAATATTTGAGCTATTTTCGATGAGTTTGTTAGATACGTTATCTATTTAAACCTCAAACTTTGAAGGCTTGAAAATATAGATGTTTGTAGAACTTGTATCACTTAATATTATTTCTCAGACTTGGAGAGATAATTGAAGATCTGTTCTATCATATTTTTTGTTTTTATATGCTAGTTTATTGATTGAATTTTTAAGTATCTGAATTCACCTTCAATGTGCGAAGCAAGGGTGGAGGGCCCCCACGTCGAGCTAAGTACACTTCTTAGTCTATTTTGTAGCTACAATTTCTGAATTAGCTTGCTTATGTTTAATTTGTTTATGATGATTATTTATCAGTGAGTATTGATGAATCTAATGATCATTCTTAACTTGCATATGAAATTAAAAACAAATTTCTAAGTTAGAAATTCTTTCTATCTAATCAAGATCTTCAGTTAGAATTAATCATTACATGCCTTTACTGCTTTTACATGGTTGTTGATGAACCTTAATATTGTTTCTATCCTGCATATGAAGAGTCAACACAGTGTTTAAGTTAAATACTTCTTCTATCTGATCAAGAAACTAGAAACTAGAATTCATCTTTCCTACTTTCCTGAATTCCTGTTTTTAACAATAGCATTACTAATAAATGAATGTATGATGAAGGACAATCAAGACCTCTTTAGTGAAGAACCTATTCAATTATTTCTTCATGTATCTCAATCTATTGTTTAGTTAAGTAGTTTTTTATTTCTAATTCATATGGTAATCTTGTTAGAGAAGGACAAACCAATCTCTTAAGTTAGGAGATTCTTCTGCTTCTAATTACACATCTAAATTTAGAAATTGTCTAAGTTGGATTTATATTTCTAATATGCATTTCCTTAAATCATTAATAAACCATCTTCTAAATTGATCACAACCGAAACCCATATACTTTGGGGATGCTTTTATGTTCCAATAACCCAGATTGATAATAAATACTTGCGTTAGTTTAAAACAGTAAATTGACCTAACAATTATAAACATGTTAAATCTTCACATAAGATTTGGAGAAAGTTTACATGTTCCTTTTGTGGTTTGAATAACCATAATGTTTCAAGGTGTTGGAAGAACATATCCATGCATAGGAAACTTTCAAAACAAAGGATACAAAAAGCCAAAGGTCCAATGGACAAGGAAAACCATGTGGAAAGGAAGATGCAATTAGTTTGCACTCATTGCCATAAGCAGGATCATATTGTAGACAAGTGTTGGACTTTGTATCCAACAAGTCATCCACGACATTTGAAGAAGGTGGAAAGAGATCTTGATAAGAATGGAAATGAGGATTCCATAATCGAAGTGGGTCATGATGATTCACATGATGAAGTGCAGCTGAAAGAAGCGCCATTAAAATGGTTTGGAAAGAGATGGTTACATTTCTTAACCAATTAAGGCCTTGAATTTATTTTGATGATTGATGAAAATATCGCCTATTTGATGCATTTATTTTCCAATTGAATGCATTTTTTTTTTTTTGAAAGTATGATGCATGTTGCATGAAGCAAGATGTTGGAAAAGTAGAGTTATGTTGACTCACTTAGATGCAACAAAGATGTCAATTTGAACATGCATGAGCGGTCGCCTTGTGTTGGTTGACTGCTTTGTTTATCTGTATGTTGTCAATTTGACAATGTTGATCATTTGCACATGCATGAGTGTCGACGTGTGTTTGGTTGATGGTTTGTACATCGAGATGTAAGAGTACATGGCAATGTTCACATGATGTGAAATTTGTTGCTTTGAAGGAGAAAATAGATATATCATCAAGTTACGTTTCTTGCATGATGTGTTTTTCAGATTGATGGTTGTGTTTGTGACAAGATGTCTCAGGAGTTTGGAAGGTCCACTCTTGAGTGAGAGGCTCATGATTAGCCTTCATTCTAAAATCATGGCATGAGAAGCATGTCAATACTGGAGGATGATGGAATCAAGAAGCGGAAAGTGGAAAATATGCCAAAAATTTTGAAGCCATTGTAGACCATTAGATGTGTTGATGCCAAGAAGTGAAAGATATGGCGAATGCATTCTTCTGGATGTGGAATTTAGAACCATGGAGGTAAAAAGCATGGTCATTTATTTTCTTGTGATTACTAATATTGGAACTCATTGCTGTAGTTTACTCAGATGGGCTTGAATTGGAAAAGTGGTTTCCAAGGAGAAGCTTGTATCGAATGCATGTGTGTGAAAAGGAGGAACAATATTCTCAGTGGGAAGGTGATCATAATGTGCATTAGGGCCTAAATTTAGCTAAAAATTCAAAGTGCTCAAAATAGTTTTAGACCTGAACTCTCGGATATAGTTCGTTGCCAGGATTCTGGCACAACTTGTTTCATCAAAATCCGAGTTCGTATGAGTGAGTTATGGCCTGCTGTTCACTTTCCAAAACAGGTAAAAAAAGGGGCAATACAGGTACAAGGATGATGTGGTATCCCGGTCAGCAAAAAATGAATTCAGGAATATTTCTCAGGTTTATGCCAATGAGGCTGTGACAAGTGTTACAATTGGATTCGCCAGTTTAGTTTGTGAAGGTAAAGATTGCCCAATGTACTCCAAGGCTGAATGTGGGTTCATGAAATTTTATATATTGGAAATTATTTTTTAAACATATTGAAGTTGGTTAATATATATATATTATACGGTTTTATTTAATCATACATTATATTAAATTATTATATATATTTATTTACAAAAATTTATTATATTAAAAGTCTACATATTAAATTCATATTACAAATCCACATAATAAAACCTTACGTTGGTGCATATGGTGGGTAATAAACCATAAACATTGGAGTGTATATGGTGGAAACCATATTATAAAGGTTTGGAGTCATAAAGGTGGTGGCATATAAGTTTATATTATTGTGGCAATGTTATTATACCATATGCGAAGTCAAAGATATGAGTTAAGCGAAGGTCGGTTTAAAACTTAATGTTCAAAGGTTGCAGCAAAATACACGCATGGAGGGCAGAGGCAGGGGTTTGAATCCGCTACCAATCCCTTATTATCGCGCAATCTTCACCAACATAACACCCTTATGATACTTGTACAAAATTCCGATGTCGCCGCCACCCATATAATTAAAGTTGAACGCGCCCATGGAGATAAGTCCAGAGGGGGCCAGCCCCCTCCCCATATGCCCAAGCGCCTGGAACCAGGGTTTCAACAACATTTTCGGGGTAATTTTAATGACATAATTAGCCACTAATCCGCACTTAAGCCACGATTAAAATGTCATTAGTTCTAAGTGCACTTATTGCTAACCTGCGCTTATCTTATCTTTTAAGTGAGCTTAAATACTAATAAATCCACATTTAATGTGGTGGATTTTATGGCGGAGCACGCCAATTTTGGCGGCAAGGGTATTTTTAGCCATGTTAACTGGCAGTCTCCCTAAATTTAGAGGAGGAAATTGGGGAAAAATTGATTGTGCTCTATCTGAGAATTTCTCAGCCAAATTTTGAAAACGAATAGTCAATTTTGACTATCTTGGACATGATGAAGCCATTGGTATAGTTTTCAGAAGAATTTTGAGACTTCTAAGTGCAATGTTTTCACAGGGAAGTTCCAGGGAGCTCAAGGCCACTAGGTGTTGGAGGCATAGCCAGAAACCATTATGAGAGAATGAATAGTCATTTTTGACTATATTGTACATTCTAAAGTCAATGGAGTAGTTTTCAGAGGCATTTGGAGACTTCTAGGTGCGAAAATGATACAGGGAAGTTTCATGGAGCCTAGGGCCACCAGGTGTTGGAGGCATAGCCAAGGGAACTAGAGGTCATTCTGAGTGAATGAATAGTGCATTTTGGATGATTGACATGTTATGGGAATAATGAGATAAGTTTCAGGAGCAAATGAAGACTTATATAGGTGTTTTTTTCCATAGGATATCTTAGGGAAGCTCAAGGCCACCAACAAAAGAAATCATGCCCAAGGGAGCCATGGTCCATTTCCAGTGATTGAACAATCAATTTAGGGGTATTTTGGTATTTTGAACCCATTTTTATAGTCTATAAAACCAATAGAGTTTATCATCATATTGTAAAATATTGACCATTTTAACCTGAGAGAGCCTAGTCCATTGATGGAGGCTCAAGGAGACGTAGCCCAAGTGTTGAGGGTGAACTCATTTATTATTTTGTTTTTGTGTGTTGCTGGTTATTTTTCTGCAAATTATGTTTCTTGTTCATGCCTTTAATCAGTTTAAATAATTATTAAATTCCTCACACATAAAGAACTAAAGAACACATAAACTTGACGCAAGAATTCTGGTGCACAATTGGATGTATGAGCACGATCCTTAAGTTATTTAAATGGAATAGAAGGTGCTTGCACAAAAAATCAAGTCAGCCACCTATTTCAGATCAGAAGGCCATCAATTAGTTTTCCAAGCACCGCGGGATCTCTTTACTACAACAAGGTGTTTATTTAGTCAACACACAACTAGCAAGTGTTGGATTGGGTCAACAACAAAAGCAGGACATTGGTTGAAGTGCCAAGCCATTTGCAAGGAAAGGCATGTCAGTGAACCCAAGAGGTTGTCATGGAGATTTTTCCAAGTAGAATCAAGTTGATAGAGTTTGGGAAAGATAAGAGTATTCAATTCTCATCAGGTAACCAACTTTTGTGGGTCCAAAAGCCTGTCAGTGGGAAGGAGTGATAGGAAACTGGATTAGGGGAAAAAGTTTTCTAAAAAATGAAATTTCTCATAATCGCACCAAACCAGAATGATCGGATATTTCTTGTCACCGGGAATCCGGTGCACTTCGTTTCACTCAAAATAGAGTCTGTATGAGGAAGATAGAGTCTACTGTTCGTTTTCCTAAATAACTAAAAAAATTGCAGAAAAGGATAGAAAGGTGACATGGCAGCCCAGTTAGAAAAAAGGAATATTCTAGGAATATTTATTCAAATTTCTCAATGAAACTATTCCAAGTGTCAATCTATGGTTGGATGATGTGTGGGTGATTTGTCGCGTTTTGGTTGGATGATGTGTGGGTGATTTGTCATGTTTTGGTTGGATGATGTGTGGGTGATTTGTCACGTTTTTATTGGTTTAATTTTAAGCCAATGGGAAGAGGACACGTGGCAAGCCCGGAGGCCACCACGTCCCCCCCAACCCCCCTCCAAGGCAAAATTTGGTTAAGTGTAAGGCCAAATTTAGTTAAGTGCTAAGGTTGAATTTTTAAAAATGGTCGAAATCTCATATATCAAAGGTTGAATTTCAACATATTTCATAGTCCGAAATTTTTGTTAAGTTTCAAAGGTCGGGCATATAATGTATTTTGGAGAAAAATTACAAGCGGAAGGGCTCCCCGCACTAATCAAAAGCCTTACCATCATACCATAAGCGTAGTTCTTAACATATAATAGTTTCAACGTATATTTAATGTTGAATACGTGGTATGGTGGGGGTAGGGCGGGGGCCAGCCCCCGACTCATATAACTTGGTGCGTAACTGTGGCAGATACCCAATGAAAATGCGTAGAGGTTTAAACATTTAAATGAGATTAATTATCCCATAACCCACACTTAATATGCGCTAATTCGTTTCTTAAATGCGGATTTTGTATACGCACTTAGTGCGCTAACCACAATTTAAAAATACACTTAACCTTAATTAAACCAACGCTTAATTCAGCACATAAAATGGTTGAGTCCCCATTTTCAGTGCCAACTCGAAAATTAGCGAACTTAACTGGAATTTCTCCAGCTTTGGAGGAGTTTTCCTAGGGAAAACTGAAGACGCCATAACTTTGGCATATTTCAACCAATTTGGCTCAAGAAGAGTCATTACTAGATTATTTGGATGCTCTGAGCATGATGGTGCATGTTTCAAAGGCATTGGAGCACTTTTGAAAGAAATTTTTACACTTTGAATATTAAAGAATCCTAGGGCCACTAGCAGAGGAGGTCATGTGTAGTCCACTTGAAGACCATTTTCAAAGCTTGAAGAGTCTATTTTGAGGTTTTTCGGTCTTATGATTCCAATGGAGTAGGTTGAAAATCCATTGGAGCATTGTAGGTGCATTTAATCAAAGAATTTACCATTAATCCAACTAGGTCCTAGCCAGTTGAAGTAGGTCCATGGAGATGTAGCCTAGGAGGGGTGAACTCTGTTATCATCTAGTGTAATGTGTTTACTGTATGTTATTTCTCTACAATTTATTTGTTGTACATGTGTTTTAAAAGCTATTTTACTTAATAAGTTGCTCATAAAAGACACTAAACTTGACACATAAACCCTCACATAACTGGCTAATTTGAGACGATCCTAAACACATTTATTTTATACTGATGAGGGAGCTAGCACAAAAAAATAGTTTTCCCATATTCAGATCATCTATGTCTTTCATTTAATCGATTTACAAACCATAATTGATCTAAGACTATGAATCCATATGGATTAATTTATTTATGAATGGCGCCAGCTCTCTTCACATAGTCCAATTTCCAAAATTCATCATCTATTAACACCTACAACTATTTCAAACCAACCATCTTTCACCTCAACTCACACAACCTAAGGAATGTGATCCCATACTCTTATATGTAATTCTTCAAGTTATCTCACTTCCCCCTAGGACTACAGTAGAAATTGGCTTAGAAATATCATTATTGTGATTTCAAATAGTATCAACAATAATTAATTCTCCTCAATAACAAAAAAACCCCTTACACATAGTCATAATTCCCTCATAGTTTCATGGCATTATATTTCCATAGTTTAACAACAATAATAAAAGGGTGACTTAAAGCTCTAAGATAAAAAAAACCAAGAAGAATGATTTTGAATAATGGTTTGCACACCCAAAATTGTGGAGTATATTTGCATGCTAATGATAAACCACATATCTTCATGGGAAGTATATGTTTTCCCTATATTATCGATGCTAAGAAGCATTAAGGAATATTGATGAAGTATGGTTAAATATTTAGGATTATAAGTAATATTATCCTTCTTTAACATGTTTGATCCCCTTAATCCCCCTTTCTTTCCCATCTTGTGCAACCATAACCCCCTATTATTTTATCATTCTCCATATAAAACCTATGGATTTTTTTATTATTATCATTCAATGTATAAATTTACATATTATATCATTCTATTTTTAGTCATTCATCATATACACATATACATTACTACTATAGAAATAAAAATTGGAGTATTGCAAAAGTGATATTAGATACTAAAGAGATTTAATTGCACCAATAAAAAGTTTGAGAATTACTATTCGAGTGGAATTATATCCAACTAGAAGACACCACATGGGAACCAACAATTATTATACAATTATTTACTCATCTCTAGCCTCAAGGACAATGCTACTTTTGAAGAGGGAGGGCATGATATGGTCCTACTCTAACCTCCTTACTTTAGGTTACTAAGGAGTTACTTTAATTAATGTATGTGAGCATACTCTTTGAATAAGTCCCATTGCATAATAGTGGACCATTTTACAAATGGGACTTATTCAAAGAGTATGCTTACATACATCAATTAAGTAACTCCTCAAAAACCTAAAGTAATGAGGTTTGAGTAAGACTATAACAATGTATATTTATTTTTTGTAAAATGGTCCATTTTATAAGGTCTTTGAGGTAGTTAGTAGTCATTAATGATGGGATCACAACTAGGTAAGGTTTTTCTATTCAGAATATATGTAAAGAGAATAGGAGGCTATGGAATTTTTTTATCAATATTGTTTGATTTGGATATTTTCTCAGTAAAAGGTCACCCTATTCTAAAAGGCAAGTGAACATGTTTTTTTTCTTTGATTATCAAAGTACAATAGTATATTTCACACATTTTGGAATTGATAAATTCATGTTTAACTTGCTCAATAATTTTAGAAATAATAAATATTTAATTTTAATAAGAAGGAACAAATAAGGTGATCATTTTATAATAAGGGCTAGGATGTATAAATATTCATAAGAAAGTGCATTTTCATTAAAAGTCATGTGACTTCATTAACCTGTGTCATTTCATTATTATTAATATAATTTATTTATTGTTTCTATTATACTTTTATTTATTTATTTGATTAATATTTATACTTGTGTATGTAACATCCCCTTTCCATTTGAAGAAGGTTTTGTCCTAAAAACAATCCTAGTTAAATGTATCTTCCCTTAAGGAGATTCATCTTGATTGTGGATTTACTTTTGAATATTTAGAATAATTTTCTATAATGGAACTCTAAGATTTGTGACTTCTTTTGGAAGAATATTTTTCTTTATATTTGGCTTTATGAACCATATTCCATCACATTTTGAACAATATGAATTGTTTCTTGAGATTTGTGGCATAGGTTTACAATTATATCAACCATTATAATCCTAACACCACATCCATTCCACTTAATGGTAAAATTTAATATCGAATTTGATGTTTCAAGTTTTTTATATTTCCAAATACCATATTGAATTATATGTGGCTTCATTTTGATTATATATGATTGAATTATATGCCCTTATGATGATTCATCTTGATTATGGATTTACTTCTGAATATTTAGAAGAATTTTCTATAATGGAACTCTAAGAATTGTGAGTTCTTTTGGAAGAATATTTGGCTTTATCAACCATATTCCATCACAATTTGAACTATATGAAGTGTTTCTGGAACATGTGGCATATGTTTCCATATGTTTCCAATTATATCAACCATTATACTCCTAACACCACATCCATTCCACCATAAAGTAAAATTTAATATCAAATTTGATGTTTCAAGTTTTTTATATTTCCAAATACCATATGGCATGATCCTAAGCCTTTCACTTGCTCGCCATTAGTACTTGTAACCATGTGATCCCTCATAATGTATACAAAAATATTCAATATTCATGAAATTTTGTTTAGTTCTAAACTCTTGTAAGGTTGTGATATGTTACCATTTATGCTTCCCTTTAATTTAAAGGTTCTTGGTTACACTTTTCCTATAATTGACATATGCAATATCATAGGTTTTCCATATTGATTGTTACTATCATGGTTTTCCATTTGATAGTTACTATTAGTACCATAATTCCTCATATGAGGTGGGGTATACCATACTATATATTATCAAACTTCTTTTTCTTCGACTATAAAATTTTTAAAGGCCTTTGGTTCATCTACTAAAAAGACTACCTAATGCATGTAATAATTTTAATGAATCCTTCATAGATTCTAATCTTCATTAGAATCTAACATCTCCTCTTTAGTAAGAAATTATACTTCTTCATTATCTATAATTATGCAATGATATAAGGGATTATATGCACAATTATAACTTGGAACCCACTTCATATCACATCTAAGATAATTATTTTCATTCCTATGTACTTTCTCCTTAGAGTTGCTATTGGAGGTGTCATTGTTTTTCATTGTCATATATGTATGATTTTTGGGTGTTACATTGGTATTCAAGTGACCACATGTAGGAAGACTCCATAGTCTCTACATTCACTCTATTTTTCTCATGAACCAGTCTTGTAAGATCTTTATAATGAGGATTCTTCAAACTTTTATTTGCATCATTTACCTATGTGTGCCTATTTATGTGGTCATGGTATAATGCAATTTTAATTTTTTTCTAGATATGCGGCTTCATTTTGATTATATATGATTAAATTGTATGTCCTAATTATATATATGAACCTTGGGAAATTGGATAATAGTGTTTCTTACCATGTTTAAATGTGTCCACATTTCACTTTTGTTGTATTCTAGTGAGTTCCGTAAATAGGTATCCATCTTTGATACCCTAAGATATTTTAAAGAATCATATTTGAATTTATTCCTATAAAATAAATAGGATGTCTTATTCTACCACATGTCCCAATTATAGATGTCACTTTCTAATTACATGGAAACATACTTTTTTTTTTCATGGTCCTTATTAATGTTGTGATTTAAAAATATTCTTTTGTGTTTTTAAACCATGCCATGTATTTCTCATTTCTATCAAACTTTGATAATGTTATTTTTTCTCTCATTGGGTATGCAAAAATTGGTTAACTTATATATGACAGAAAGTTGTTGGGGATTGCTAGTCATTGGGGAGCATGTTTAGTTTTGGTATTTTCATGTTGAATGAATTGGCCATGGATTAGAAGTTCTTGAATAATTTGGCTGTGAGATAGAAATCCCTAAAGAATTGGCCTATTTTGGAGTTTTTATGAGGTTGTTTTGTTCATTATAAATTTTATTAACTAGATTTTTTATTTCTATTTTCTCTTTCTGTAGCTAGTTGTGGTGATAAGAAATTTCTTCCTATTATTGGTCATGTTTATTTTAAAGTTAGCTCATTGTGATTCTAACAATGTATTCCTATAATTATTCATGTTTATTTTGAAATTATTTCTTAAAGTCATCATTCTTGGTAGTGTTTAGTTTTCATTGATCTTCTAACCTATCTAACCTTGAATTTATAGGAACCATTTTTCAAATTATTAGCGAGGTGTCTCTATGTTCAAATTTGATTGAGTTCTAACTATTTTATTATCTAAAAATTTCTTGATTTTTTGAATTATACAACTAATTGAATCCACTTATATAATGTGTTACACTAAATCAATAGTGACCATTTACATATATTAACCATTTGTACAGATTAATTGTATGATTGAGCAAACAATTTTAATTGTAAAACACATTTTAATTTGTTGTGTGGGATGTAAAGTGGTTTGAGCAATGATATTATTAACATGTAAACTATAAAAATCATAATTAATTTGTTGTATGGATTTTTGAATTGTACTATATGAGTTAACGAAATTACTTAAAATTTATATGAGACAATTAATAATTAACCACAAAGACTACAATGTATAACTATATACTATGTGCATACTATAATTTTTGGAAAATAATTGGAATTGTATGGCTTTGAAGTTAACAAGGTCATACAATGTTGAATTTCACTTCAATAATGATAACTAATTGATTTGGAAACAACTATACAATGGCGTCATTGATTCAACCACTAATGACATGAGATAGACTTGGACTTGGATTGTATGGATCCATAAAATTGTTTCTCATACCAAATAGAACATACAAGTTCATGTTTAATTTGCTCAATTACCTAAGTAATAAGTAATTAATATATATAAGAATGAATGAATAAGATGATGGTTTTACAATCATCCATGAGTTGCATATAAATCTATTTTTAAGTGGATGCCTTTTCATTAAAAGTCATGGAAATTCATTAACATATGATCTTTCATTATTATTATTATTATTATACTTTTATTTTATTTATTATTTTTAAAAATTTATGTATGTAATACATTCCAACTTATTTGTCTCTTGCATTTGGTTTTACTACATTTATAATTTCTCTACCTAGTTTTTATTTCAAGCTTAAGAGTTAAGAAATATTACAAAAAAAAAGCTCAATGTTTAAGTAAAGATCATGTATTTTGTTCTAGCAAAGATCATGTATTACTTATTTTAGATCCTAGTGTAGAATAAATATTCAAATGTTTGACCTCATATGTCTCAAAATGTTAGTTTGTTCTTCCCTCACTAATGTTTATGATCATTTTCGTAAGAATTATATTAGAGATAATAGTGCATTTTTGTCATTGAATAAGCTAACATTACATTTGAAAATAACATTGTTAAATATGTATACCATGTTCCAAATTTAAATGTCAAAATCCTTTTCTATCAAATGACTCAAACAAGAAAGAAGGTCAAATTTAAGTTTAGAGATTCATAATCTACCAAGGGTAAGTACATGTGGGCGTTTTAATTAGGAGGTGATAATCTTTAATCTTTAGAAACTACATTGTTCTACTTAATTTGAGTATTACCTTATTAGTCAAGTTTTTCATATTAGAAAATTATAGCATGAACATTACCTTATTGGTAAACTAGTCGATATTAGCAAATTATAGCATGATCATTACCTCACTAGTCAAGATGTTGATATTAGCAAATTATAGCATTGACATCTTAGAGATATGTAGTAACAAGGTATTTAGATAAATTTCTAAACCTTGTATTATCAATTGATTTTATTAAAGGTTCTTCCTCTTTTGTGAATGAGTTAAAGGGCATTAGAATGGGTCTTGAAGATAGACTTGTCAGTTTTGATGTTGTTTCTCTTTACACATGTTAGCCACCTATAATAATCTGTCAAAGCAAATAGGTGGCTAAATATGTTTTTGAGCCTTCAAGAGAAACATTTCCTTTGTAAATCTATCATTATTGAATCCTTCATGTGTTTTCTATCCGTTAGAGAGTCTTCACTGTTGTTTCCATTAATGAACCTTGTTGTTTACCAAAGGAACAAACTATTCATGAGGCCCCATTTTCCACCATCTCACTTCTCTTTTCACTCACAAAGAATTCCACTATTCACCCTTATTCCCTTCACAAAATTCCTCTATAAACCTTCATTTTAACCTCTAAATCCATTTTAAACCTTATATGTCCCTTTATTTATTTTAAAAATCCCTTTTCTGGCCTACTGAAACCTTCATTTGGCCTTAAAATCCCTATTTTTGGCCTTAAAATACGTATTTTGCACTATAAAGACATTAAGCCCCCGAGAGCTTATATTCTTTAGCCCTCCTCCTCATATGTCCTTAGCCCCACAATCGGGCGCTTAAAATACATTAACCTTTGTCATAACCTTACCTTTTGTTTTTTTTTTTTTTCCATTCCCTGACATTACGATTTTAAACAAATCTGGACCGTTGAATCCACAAGAACCAACGGCTGAGATTGCGTCGTGCTCATCCCATTGAACCCGCTCCACGACAAATGTCATACGTCACCGGGCCCCACCAGTTCTTCCGCCCACACATGTTTCCACTATCGCATGCAACCTGCACCATCCAATCAATACCAAGCGATTCGATGGCTTAAGCTTCGTTTCACAAAATTTTTGTGCCCAAGAGTTAACATTCCAAAATTTTGTGAAATGGGAAGTTTGGAGAATCCATGTGTCAGAGGCTGTATGGAATCAAATTCAATTCGCTCAAAACCACCTCCCCTCATTTCATTTTGCAAAAACCATCCCTGGTTTTCCACCTTACCGCTGCTCTCCAAAACAATTCCTTCGCTTTTAATCCCAGCCGTCGGTCTCTAAGATCGAACGGCTCATATTGTATCAAAACTCCATTCGTTTTCCATTCATCTATTCTCCCAAACACTCCATCAAGAGATCTCCACCGTAGATCATTCTGATCTAATGGTCCACGTCCCTTATCGCGCTCAAACCCCCACCAGACTTGGTTAGCTGATCTGCCAGGGTTTTCCTCCCATTTTTCCGCTGCATCCGCATTTTTCCTCACTACTCCTCCACCCTCACGAGCCTCTGAAGCATTCATTCCCACTCTCGCAGGTTTTTTATAACATGTTATTGTTTTTTGCAGGTTTCAAAGGGTGATGAATTTATACTATCTCCACAATCATAGTCATGGTGACACATAGCACAAAAAGACTATCACAGAGCCAAAGATCACGGAGGACGACATCACTAAGAAGATTTAATAGCTTGTTTTATCAAATATTGGGGTTATTGACCCTAACACAACCCTCCAGCTTAGCCAAACCCCAGACATCTATACAGAAGAAGCAGCAAAGTGTATCAGAAAATATTAAGAAGATTAATGCATAATATTGAAGACTTAATTCTTAATCCACTGTTTAAGAGGATAAAGACACAAGCCGAAGACAAAGATGGTCAAAGAGGCTTAATGAAGCCTAAAGCCCACATCACAGTCAGATCAGCAAAGAAACCTCTACACGCCAAATTAGAGAGGCTAGTTACTTTCCATTGACCGATACTGCCACCTGCAGTCCTATTTTCATCGACACAAGGAATAGTTAAGGAAGTCATAAATATTTTGGGTATCTACAACTTAGAAGTAAATGCCCTATCTGCCAAAGCTTCCAAAGGTAAAAAAAAAATAGCCAGATTGAAAATACAAGAAAAATCCCATTTAATGAAGTATGGAGCATGTCATTTCTTCTCCATCAAGCCTCCTAGAGGCCGAGAAGTACTAAATTCTTCATTAAATTGGGCCAAAAATATCTTCAGTTACTCCACCTCCTCATTTACCTATAAGTACTCATTGAAGATTCATTGTAAAGGGTTGGGATTTTATTGACTATTTGAAACGTTACTGAGGGAAGTAGCTAAGTAGTTTGTAATATAGTAGGCTGGGAAGAGAATTTTGGACTGTAAAAGCCACTGGACTCAAAGTATGTGACTGGTTTTGCATATCAATTAAACAAGCAGATTCACAGGATCCTGGTCTATATTATTGGTGATGTTTTCCTTACTGTAATTGTCTCCTTTCATGTTTTTTCATACTATCCATTATTCTCTGATAAAGAACAGCAGGTATAGATTAGGACATACTAGTGGAAGTACCCTAAATCTCACTGATAAGCTTTATCTTTATGTTTTCCTCTGATTTTGTATTTCAAGGATAATTCTATAGAGTATAACCAGTCAAGAAATGTTGGTGAGCCCATGTCTTTCTGAGTACAACTCGAAACATTGCTCTTGAAAGATATTTTCATTTCACTCTAAGTAAAAGATTGAACTAGGGAATTCTATGGTTAGCCCTGTCCTCTAGTTTCTTCTCCAACAATTTGTCATGAAAATTTCCCTGTGAGTTGGTGTCACAAGCAAAGAAAGTTAAAAGTCCTTCTCTGATCTTAGGCCTTGCTCTGTGTTTAATCTTAAATGTTTTCCACTGTCTGAAAGCGGTTATGAGGACCGCTAGATTGTTTCCCTTGAGAGTATGCTGAAAGCAAGTTAGGTTAAAAGTCCTTACTTGATCTGAAGCTACCCTTTGTGTCTTTATTGAGAATTTCCTTTGAAATTATGTCAAAAGCAAGATAGGTTAAAATCCTTACCTAAGCTTAGGCCACACTTTGGTTTCTTTCTTTCACCTCACTTCTTAGTGTTCCATCTCACCATCTATCTAAAGAGGTCCTATGGTATAGATGACCTGCCCTATGGAAACCCTTGGATAGTTGTTATGCGAGTAAACCCTTTAATGACTCCATAGCCCAATGGATTGAAAATTCTCTTGACCTATCTTCCCATGCTGAAACACCTTGCTACTTAGTTTCTTTTTCACTCTATATAACCTTCTCAGTTAATGATTTCCAACCAAACAAACAAACCAAACCCCTGTGCTTCATACCTATCCTATTACCATAAACTGACCTTAAATATATATCATCCTTTGCATTTATAGAGAGATCCATCTCTTGATCCAGGAGGGCTAGATCCTAGGATCCCAAAGTGGTTTGATGTTGTCTTGTCTTTTGGTTTTGCCAATCTGGCCAAAACACAGGAACCCTAACATAATGACGACTCCACTGGGGAATTCTAGGTCAATAACAATCTAAGTATACCTTAGGGCCTCAGAAATCCCCTTGATTCAAGAATATTTGGTGTGTTAGCCAGTTGAGTCACCAACATAATGGCGACTCCATTGGGGACTCTAAGTGAATTTCATCTTAGATACCCTTAGGAGCTTAGAAGACCCATAACCTTCTTATATTGGTATTCAATTGCTGATGGTGGACAACAAATCATCTAAAATTTTTGAAATCCTCCACCTGGTGACTCCACAACTCCCAAAATACCAAATGAATCCACTGGCAGAAGACTCTAAACTGGTTGAATAGACACAGTGACCTTTTTTTCTGATTTACAAGCATGATTCCAAGGATACAACGAAGATATGCCCCAATGAGTAGTGATCATATCCCTGGATTCCCACACAAAATTCCTGAAATAAATTGTTTGAAAGACCTACCTATCTTTCAGGATGAAAATTTTGATGACCCCTTGTTACATCTCATCAAGTTTGATATACATGTGTGGAGGTTAAAAGTTGAATGGCATGAGGATTGTCTTATGAAAATGTTCATGGAAACTTTGGAAGGTAATGCAAGGAATTGGTATGAATGGTTAGAACCTAAAAGCTTGTTTTATTTAAAATACATGCACCAAGTATTTATGATAATTATAAAAAAAACTCTCCATCCTTATCATGGGATTTTTGTGATCAATCTCAGAACATCGTACAATACCTGTTAGAGATTGATGAGGATTTGGTTAATATGCATCCTGAGGGTCTCTCAGCAGCCATTCAAGAATTTCATATGCATCCTAATTATCACAAGAACCTAGATGAATCAGTTGAGGAAGAAATCAGTCAAGAAATAAAGGACATTCCTCAAGATATACCTATAAGCACAAATATTGATTCATCATCCCTTTTAGCTGAGGCCCAAGAAGACATACAGCCTCAAATTCAGTCTTCACAAAAAACAGAGAGCTGTTGCACTTATGGTCAAAGAAACACAAGAACACCTTCCCCTTTGACAGAAGAAGAAATAGATCAGATCATCAATATTCAGCCAACCTCTGAAATTTTTTGCAGAACAAACACTCTTGCCCATTCATCCATTGAGCTTTGTTGTAAAGATTTAGAAAGCTCCCTTGTAAACCAAAATAATGAAAGACCTGTTGATAATCCAGTATGTTTGACTGGTATCATTACTTACATTAATGATTTTCCTACTTTTGATCTGTCTAATGATGATTTTCTCCAAACAGAATTTGACTTTGCAGGGCCATCATTAGTAGATTTTTGGGAGAAAGCTCAGTTCCATCAACTTCAAGAAATTAATGAGCCCCTATAGGCTATTTATGATACTGATGAGGAAAGTTATGAAAGTCTAGTAGCAGGTGAAGATTCATTGAATCTTCACTCTGATTTATCTCAGATCATCAGTAATAGTTTCCATGTGTTTTGAAATCAACAACCTTTCATCTCAAAGGGTGAAGAGGAAAACAATGAAGAAATTTTTGAGCAGGTTGAAACCAAGGAGCCTTCTCTTGAAAAAGAGGAAGCAATGGAATAGACCCCTGCTCAAAAATACATGGATCTTTTCACAGAGCTCAGCCCACCAAATTAGAATATCTCAGAGCTTCAAGAGGACAACATTGCAGTATATGATGATTCCTCCAGTTCAAATTACAATGAAGATAAGGAAGATTTTCTTTCTCAAAATAATCCTTTTCTTGATCCAATGGAAGAGGAAGTAATCTTGGTTGAAACCTACTTGTCAAATACTCACAACTAGGTATTGTTTCAAGATCCTTATTCTCATTTCCTACATACATTTAGATAAGGATCAAAGGCCATTAAGAGCATCCCGTTGCACACAACAAGAAAAATTTTAGAAGCTGCTGCTAAAAAAAAAAGAGAATGGGAGTGGCCCTTCCTGTCCAACATGCTCAAAGAGATGTGAAAAGACCAGTCATGGAACCATTTGATTGACTCGATGTATTGGAAAAGAGAGTTTGTCAGCTAGACATGTAAATATTTCAAGTTAGAATAGGGTAGGTAGGAATCTCAATAAAGCTCAGCCTGTGAGAATTTAGTAAGTTGTTGATTTTACTTTGAAAGAAAAATTCAAAAAAAAAATACAAAAAACATAAAGAGAAAGGTTCAGACAAGCTCAAATCTTGAACCTATGGAGTTCCAAAAAGAATGGCTCAAATTAGATCAAAATCTGAGCCAAAGGTACAAAAGGACTAGTTCTAATATGCTAAAAACTTGAACCAACAAAGAAAAGAAGAAGAAACAGCTCTAACAAGATCAAAACTAGAGCTGAAATAAAGAAATAAAGGTGACTCTAAAAAGCTCAAAATCTGAGTCACAATAAGAAGGAAGAATGCTTTTGAATTTCATATCTTTAGCCTTCAAATTTTGGTTTCTTAAAATTCTTCAGGTTTCAATTCATGTGCAGCTTGTCTTTATGCCATGGACCCACAAAAAATCAAACAGTCTAATCCTAGTTTGAGTGTATTTCAATTACTGTTTTAGAATATAGAGAATGAAAATCTGCCAGATAGTTTAATCCTAGAAGATATTAGTATAGGTAGAGAAACTATGAGACCAACTGTTTAATCTAGTCTCATGGAGGAATAAGGGTAGAATTAGATTAGTTTTTGCTTTCAATGAAAAATGATGATGTGAAAGGTCTGCAAGTATAAGTGCACCTTGAAGAAAAAATGTTAGGACAGTAGGATGGGTAGGTAGTTGTTTGGGGAAGTATTGCTACTGATATAATGCTCTTCACTTATGTAGTAGCTGATCAAAGAAGAAAAAGATGGCTCTGTCCTACTTCCAAAGATTATATCTGAGATTCTTGACACCTTCAAGAAGATGCCATCCCCATGTGGAGCCACTGTTAGCCACCTATAATAATTTTTCAAAGAAAACAGGTGGCTAAATATGTTTCTGAGCCTTCAAGAGAAACATTTCCTTTGTAAATCTATCATTCTTGAAGCCTTCATGTGTTTTCTATCTGTTAGAGAGTCTTCATTTTTGTTTCCATTAATGAACCCTGCTTTTTACCAAAGGAACAAACTGTTCATGAGGCCCCATTTTCCACCATCTCACTTCTCTTTTCACGCACAAAGAATTCCACTTTTCACCATTATTCCCTTCACAAAATTCCTCTATAAACCTTCATTTTAACCTCTAAATCCCTTTTAAACCTTATATGTCCCTTTATTTGGTTTAAAAATCCCTTTTCTAGCCTACCAAAACCTTCATTTGGCCTTAAAATCCCTATTTTTCACTATAAAGACATTAAGCCCCTGAGAGCTTATATTATTCAACCCTCCTCCTCATATGTCCTTAGCCCCACAATCAAGTGCTTAAAATACATTAACCTCTGTCATAACCTTACCTTTCGTTTTCTTTTTCCATTCCCCAACATTACGATTTTAAACGAATCTGGACCATTGAATCCACAAGAACCAACGGTCAAGATTGCGTCGCGCTCAGCCCATTGAACCCGCTCCACAAAAAAAATCATACGTCACCAGGCCCCACCAGTTCTTTCGCCCGCACACATTGCCGCTATTGCATGCAACCCACACCATCTGATCAATACCAAGCAATCCGACGGCTTAAGCTCCGTTTAGCAATTTTTTTGTGCCCAAGAGTTAACATTCCAAAATTTTTCGAAATGGGCAGTTTGGAGAATCCACGTGTTAGATGATGTATGGAATCACATTCCATTCGCTCAAAACCGCCTCCCCTCATTACATTTTGTGAAAAACATCCCCAGTTTTCCACCTTACCGCTGCTCTCCACAACGATGCCTTCACTTTTAATCCCATCCATCGGTCTCTGAGATCAAACAGCTCATATTATATCACAACCCCATTCGTTTTTCATTCATCTATTCTCCCAAATGCTCCATCAAGAGATCCCCACCGTTGATCGTCCTGATCTAATGGTCCACATCCCTCATCGCACTCAAACCCTCACCAGACCTGGTTAGCTGCTCTACCAGGGTTTTCCTCCCATTTTTCCACTGCATCCACATTTTTCCTCACTGCTCCTCCACCCTCACGAGCCTTTGAAGCAGTCATTCCCACTCCCACAGGTTTTTTATAATGTGTTATCTTTTTTTGCAGGTTTCAAAGGGTGATGAATTTATACTATCTCCACAGTCATATTCATGGTGACACATAGCACAAAAATATTATCACAAAGCTAAAGATCATAGAGGAATACATCACTAAGAAGATTTAATAGCTTGTTTTATCAAAGATCGGGGTTATTGACCCTAACACAACCCTCCAGCTCAGCCAAACCCTAGACATCTATACAAAAGAAGCCGCAAAGTGTATCATAAAATATTAAGAAGATTAATGCATAATATTGAAGACTTAATGCTTAATCCACTATTTAAGAGGATAAAGACACAAGCCGAAGACAAAGATGGTAAAAGAGGCTTAATGAAGCCTACAACCCACATCACAGTTAGATCAACAAAGAAACCTCTACACGCCAAATTAGAGAGGCTAGTTACTTTCCATCGACCCATATTGCCACCTGCAGTCCTATTTTCATTGACACAAGGCACAGTTAAGGCAGTTAGAAATATTTTGGGTATCTACAACTTAGAAGTAAATGCCCTGTCTGCCAAAGCTTCCAAAGGTCAAACAAAAACAACCAGAGTGCAAATACAAGCAAAATCCCATTTAATGAAGTATGGAGCATGTCATTTCTTCTCCATCAAGCCTCCCAGAGGCTGAGAAGCACTAAATTCTTCATTAAATTGGGCCAACAATCTCTTTAGTTACTCCACCTCCTCATTTACCTATAAGTACTCATTGAAGATTCATTGTAAAGGGTTGGGATTTTATTGACTGTTTGAAACGTTATTGAGGGAAGTAGTTGAGTAGTTTGTAATATAGTAGGTTGGGAAGAGAAGTTTGGACTGTAAAAGCCGCTAGACTCAAAGTATGTGACTTTTTTTTCACATCAATTAAACAAGTAGATTCACAGGATCCTGGTATATTATTGGTGATGTTTTCCTTACTGTAATTGTCTCCTTTCATGTTTTTTCATACTGTCCATTATTCTCGTATAAAGAACAACAGATATATATTAGGACATACTGGTGGAAGTACCCTAAATCTCACTGATAAGATTTATATTTATGTTTTCCTCTAATTGTGTATTTCAAGGATAATTCTATAGAGTATAACCAGTCAAGAAATGTTGGTGAGCCCATGTCTTGCTAAGTACAACTTGAAACATTGTTCTTGAAAGATATTTTCATTTCATGCTAAGTAAAAGATTGAACTAGGGAATTCTATGGTTAGCCCTGTCCTCTAGTTTCTTCTCCAACAGTTTGTCCTGAAAATTTCCCTGTGAGTTGGTGTCATAAGAAGAGAAAGTTAAAAGTCCTTCTCTGATCTTAGGCCTTGTTCTGTGTTTAATCTTAAATGTTTTCTACTATTTTAAAGCAGTTATGAGGATTGTTGGATCGTTTCCCTTGAGAGTATGCTGAAAGCAGGTTAGGTTAAAATTCCTTACTTGATCTTAAGCTACCCTTTGTGTCTTTATTGAGAGTTTCCTTTGAAAGTATGCCAAAAGCAGGATAGGTTAAAAGTCCTTACCTAATCTTAGGCTGCAATTTGGTTTCTTTCTTTCACCTCACTTCTTAATGTTCCATCTCACCATCTATCTAAAGAGATCCTATGATATAGATGACTTTCCCTATGGAAACCCTTGGATAATTGTTATGCGAGTAAACCCTTTCATGACTCCATATCCCAATGGATTGACACTTCTCTTGACCTATCTTCCCATGCTAAAACACCCTGCTACTTAGTTCCTTTTTCACTCCATATAACCTTCTCAGTTAATGATTTCCAACCAAAAAAACAAACCAAACCCCTGTGCTTCATACCTAGCCTATTACCATAAACTGACCTTAAATATATATCATCCTTTACATTTATAGAGAGATCCCTCTCTGGATCCAAGAGGGCTAGATCCTAAGATCCCAAAGTGGTTTGATGTTGTCTTGTCTTTTGGTTTTTCCAATCTGGACAAAACATAGGAACCCCAACAACACAAATATCCCCATTTATGAGGCCATTGAAGTCATTAATCGCATCATTGATCCATATACGGCCCATTTAATCGGGATTTTTTTAAATTATAATTTATTTAGTTTTGAAGGTGAATTATATGAGAAAACATGTGGTGTTTCCATGGGTTCTCCCCTTTCCCTGATTGTTGCTAATCTCTTTATGGAGGAATTTTAATTCAAGGCTCTTTCCTCAACTTTGTACTAGCCAAAGCTTTGGAACAAGTTTTTAGATGATACTTCTGTCGTCTGGCCTCATGGTAAAGAAGAGTTAGATCGTTTTTTCCTTCATCTTAATAGTAAATCTGGGTCCATAAAATTCACCATGGAATATGAGTTGGATGGTATCCTTCCTTTCCTTGAAGTTATTATCTCTATAAAGGATGATGGTTCTTTCTCGCATCAATTTTTTTGAAACAAAAGGCATACTGAGAAATAGCTTCATGCTAGTTCTCATCATTTCCTTACTAAAAATTAGGCGTCCTTAACACCTTAGCCACTAGGGCATTGAGAATCTATGATGAGTCTCACCTTGAGGGAGAAAAGACCCATATCCTTAGTGTCTTTTGTAAAAATGGTTATAGAAAGTCGCAAGGCCTTAAGGATTTTCTTAAAGCATAAAGAGGTCCTTTAGTTAAAAATAAAAATATAAATGAACCTAATGAGTGGTCCTGCAGTGTATGCCTTCCTTTCATTCAGGGAACCAATGATAGGATTTCTAGGATCCTTATGAAGCATAAGGTTTCTTCTTCTTTCAAACCCCTTAGCATGATTCACAACTCTCTTAAATTTGTTAAAGATCTGGTAGACCCTAGGGATGGGAAAGGTGTCTACATTATTCCTTATTCTTGTGGGACACCTTACATTGGTGAAATTGGTCGGTCTATAAACTAAAGGATCCATGAACATGTTGTTGACATTAAACATGGAAGATCCTGATCCTCCGCCCTAGCTGAGCATGCGGAAAATACTAACCATCATATCTGCATCGAAGAGGCTAAGGTCTGATCTAAGGTTCAAGTTTTAGCTAAAAAATTAAAGTTCTCAAAATCGATTCAAACCTAAACGACTCGATAGAGTTTGTCGCCAGGATTCTGACGCAACTCGTTTCATTGAAATCCAAGTTCGTATGGCTGATTATCGTCTGCTGTTCATTTTCCAAAACAAGAAAAAAATGAGTAGAACATGTAAAGTGCTGATGTGATGGGTACAATCATGATTTGTAGGAATATCCTCTAGAAACAACCAATTACACTATGCTAAGTGGCACCACTAGATTCGCCGATGATGACTAGGAAGTGAAAATTTTTTATTCCTAAGTCTAAATGGAATTTTATTAAATTGGAATTTTATTTTTATATGGTGGCCAATGGGGAAGGGCCACATGGCATGCCACGTACCCCCTCCCCCTCATGGTAGGATAGGTTGGAAGGTCAAATTATCAGTTATGTTAAGTTTTGGAACATAAGTTATGGTGGAATTTCGAATATATATATATATTACAATATATAGTTTCAAAATTACATATAAAACTAGCGGATTTTACCATTTTTGGAGGAGATCCTATTCAAATTTGGAGCAAGTTAAAATGGAAACGTTGAAAAACAATATATAGTTTCAAACTTACATATAAAACCAGTGGACTTTACCATTTTTGGAGGAGCTCCTATTCAAATTTGGAGCAAGTTAAAATGGAAACGTTGAAAAAATTGGGAGAAGAAACCTTATTGTAGAGTTGTCTAGCATTTTATGAGGCGGAGTTGGGTCGAACCCCTGACCTCCCGCCAAAAAATTGCATGCATAACCAACTCTGATGTCGGGTAGTTCTTACCCGTATTGTTCTCCGTGAACATTTAAAGTTTTAATAGTTGGTCGTTGGGGGTTGGAGGGGGCCAACCCTCTCCCCACGTGACCAAAATCCGACGACCAGGATCTCATCCCAACAATCTGACAAAAAATTGCTAATGATGTTTAATTAAACATAAGACATGCTTAATGGATAATAAGTTGAGATTAGCGCAAAAAATGCGGATTAGTTTTAAACCAATATTATCCGGGCTAATCCTACATTAGAATTAATTAATCTGGATTTAATGTTGGTAGGTTTCTTGGAGGCACCCAAATTTGGAGGCATTTCTAAAAATATAATTTTAACTGGCAGACCTTCCAGTGAAGGAGAAAATGGGGCAAAAGCAGTTTTGGTCATAACTCACTCAATTTTTTGACCAAATGAAGCTCACTAAAAGTCATTCCTAGATAATTTTCATGATAGGAATTCAATGGAGCAGGTTGCAGAGGCAGAAAGGTGATCTACATGTGTTTTAGTACATTTGAATATTTTTGAAGGTCAGGGCCAATAGGTGTTGGGGTTATTGCCAGAGAATCCAAAGTCCAAATACAACAAAAAAATAGTCATTTTTGGGAGATTATGATGTTATAAACTCATTGGAACATGTTCTAATAGGTTCTGGAGCTTGTAACAACAATTTGATCACACTTGAAGCTAATACAAAGGTCACACTATGAAGCTGGACCAAGGAGATGTAGCCCAGGAGGGGTGAACTCCTTTATCAAAATTATATGTGTTAAGCTTTTTTATATGTGCTTACTATGTTTACTATTTCTTCTATTTGGTAATTCAAAATTATGCTTTTTAATATTATGCAAAACTCATAATTTCACTAAGTACATTGTTTGCCAATCACATGCTCTTAAAAAAACTCATGAAGGATAAGTAAAAAAATGAAAATAATTTTTTATATCTAAAATTAAACTAGAACAACATTAACTAGCAAGAAATTTCAGATCAAGTTGGTATCAGAGCACAAGGTTGCTTGCTTGTTTTACTTGAAGAGTTTTTAATAGAGCAAAATTACTGATGCTTACAAGATTGAGATTGTAGAGAGGAGAAGGGAAGTTATTGATAGCTAGTCCAGAAGTTAGGACAAGAAGGAAGAAGTATGAGATAGCAACATCCGTACCCAAAGGACCACTCAAGGGAACACTTGAATAAAAAGAGGAATTAATTGCACAAGAGGCTGAAGTGGTAAAGAGATAAAAACTGTAGAGATAGAGCTTGAATCAACAGCCAAAATGTCTGGCCATGAAGGAGCTCATGAACATTCCAAGGAAGAGGATGTCAAGAAGGAGTTCAAAGAAATTCAAAGGATGGTGAAACTTATCTATGAAGCTTTTATGAAAAAGGAAACTGGAGAAGGCTCAAAACACCCTCATAGAGAAGAATATTCAAATAGTAAAAAGGAGGAAAAGAGGAGCTCAAAAGCAAGTGGTGGAAAACCACCTCCTTCTCTACCATCATCGTCATCATCATCCTCATCTGCATTTTCATCTTCCAAATCCACTACAAAAACTCATACCAATACTCATTCTAAGATCCCAAAATGTAAGACTCAGTTACTCAAGTTAGACATCAAATTTGAACTTCCTACATATAATGGAGAAGTTAATGCTGAAAAACTAGAAAATTGGATTTGTCAGTTAGAAGTTTATTGTAGAATTCAAAATTTGCAAGAAGACGATATTAAAATCCAATTGGCTTCATTAAGGCTAGAAGTAGCAACATTAGTTTGGTGGGAGGCAAAGACACAAGAGGAAATGCACGTCCATGGTAATATTTCCATTTCTTGGGTCGAATTCATTTCTTCCATTAAAAGGCAATTCTATCCACTAGCTTATATGTAGAAAGAAATAATGAGTTGGCAAAACTTTAGACAGCTAAAAGGTCAAAGTGTACAAGAGTATACACAAGAGTTTAGGAAAAGGGCTTTATTACTTGGAGTAGACTTAAATTCACAAGACACACTCTTGAAGTATATATGAGGTCTACATTCCTACTTAAAACACACTATTCTCATGTTTAACCCAAATAAATTAGATGAAGTATGTGTGTAAGCCACGCATCTTGAAGCAAGGGGTAAAAACATTTCTGAAGAGGGTAGTAAGAAGAAGCCATTCAAGGGTAAGGGAAAATAGAAAGGAGGAAAATGGAAGGGAAATAAGAATTCAAGTGTGAAGTAAGAAGGGGAGAAAATAACATTCAAACATTGTTCCAAAGAGGGGCATGATGAAGCTCACTGTTGGAAACTACATACCGAACTAAGACCAAAGAAACCAAATAACAAAGGTAAACAAAAGACGACTAGCACCACACAAAAAGATCTTGGATCTGATTCGGGAGATGAAACTAAGATATTTTCCATGGTTAACAAAGGAAAGGAAGCAATTGCAAGTTATAGTACCTCAAACAGTCACAATAGCACTTCAAACGAGGATACAAGGATAGAATTATTCCATGTTAGAGTAATTTCTAATCTTACATAGATTGATGCCTTATTTGATACAGGGTCACAAGCAAACTTGATTTCAGAAGACTTAGTTAAAAAAATGAACCTTGAAATTGTACCTCATCATAAGCCATACCCTTTGGGTTGGATAGTTAACAATGCAAATTTACAGGTGACAAGGAAATATATTTTCAGATTTGTTGTTACTGCAAACTTTGTTGATGAATTTGAGTTAGATGTTGTACCACTTGATATTACAGGGATTATCTTGGGTAGTCCATATTTGTATGACAGGAAAGCGGTATTATACCATCATGAGAAAAAATATCATTTGAACAAAGATGAAGTGGAGTATATTGTGAGATCTCGTCACAAGAAACTGAATATCTCTTTAGTTAATGCAGGGAAAATGAAGAGGCTAGTAAATGCAGGTAAAAATTTTGTGCTTCTTATGATCAAGAAAAATGAAGATGTTAACTATGAATCTTTTGAAGGATGTGATGACAAATTTAAATCTGATTTGTTTGATGTGGTAAGTCAGCATGGCGAGATGTTTCAAGAATCAAAGGGGTTGCCACCCAAGAGGGGAATTCAACATGATATTTAGCTGCAGCAGGATGTTCCACTTCCGAATATTGGTATGTATCTCATGTCAATCATGGAAAGTTTGGAAATCAAGAAGAAAATCCAAGAGTTTGTTGTGAAACCAGCTCCAAAAATAGAATAAAAGAGATATCAACGCCTTAGAAATAAGCCACTTTGAGGGGGAAACCTCCAATACATTACATGAATGAACAATTCTTGGATGATACAAATGACAAAACTCCTTTTTATATATAGGAGTACATGGGGTCACAATGTAATCCTAGTGAGGCCACAATGTAATCCTAGCCGACCTAACAATAATAATGTAAGGGCACACTAATAACAATGTGGGGGTTACAGGGGTACATCAATAACAATAAGGGGGGCTACACTAACATAATAAGGGATTACACTATTAATATAGGGACTTAACATGCCCCTCTCCTTCAAACAAGTATTTTCCTCAACGCTTGACTATTTCTTGATGCTTCTATATAAAATTCTCATCCTCCCATGTGGAATCTTCTACAGGAAAGTTCTTCCACTTGCTAATATACTCTAAAATTGATTTATTTCGTAGCTATCAAGTTCTTGTTTCAGTGACTGCTTCATAACTTCTTTCGATGTGATGTTGATCTTCTTGTTATTTCATTAGATTTTTCATCAAAGTTAGGTTATCATTTAAGAGTTGGAGAACTTGTTGTTGATGCTCGATTTGATCTTCCACTAATTTATCATTCATATTATCTATTATTTGATCCTTCAAACCATCCAAATTAGCCTCCATTTCTTCTTTTAAACCATCTATGTCATCTTCGGTTTCTCTTTGTAAGATCGAAACTTGTTGCACTTGGTACCATAATTTTGATATCTCATACTGCAATTCTTCCTCTTCATGCGTCATAGTATATCTTTTTGAGGGCTTAATGGGTATGGAATTATTTTTTGGAGGCATTATAGAACCTAATACTGATAAAAATTCTAAAATATTCCCTTGGAATCACTTCAAACTAATTTTTCAAACAAACGTTGTGCAATTTTAAAAACTAAATACACACCGTTTTCTTGCTTTTGAGAAACTTGATATTGAAATTGAATTATCTATGTGATTTCAGATCCTCAATAACTGAAATTTGGCCCTAAATTATCCCTTTGAATCTTCTTTCAAATGTCATAGGTCTGACCTGATTTTGATTCTTGAAGACAAAGTTGTGCCCAATCTCCTACGATGACCTAATTATGGACTAGTTCGGTAGAGAGAACTTGTACGACTTTCCACGTGTCATTGTTTCCTCCTTCAGCTCTGAAATTTATAGACAAGAAGCTATAGTTTGTGTACTTCCAGTCACTTTTTACAAAATTCCAATCTGATTCTTAGAGAGAGAGTTATGAAGATTTTCCCACGATCACCTCTTTGAGATGAAATCCGAGAGCCTGAAAAAGACCTAACTTCCACAGATCATATCTTCGAAAATATTGCAAATCAAGCTCTGAAATTTGGCGACACTATTTCTCAGGATTTCGGCTTCGTGCTCTAAAACTTTCAGATTCTGATCCTTTGTAGAAAAAACATTATAGCGAAAATTCCGTGATGACCTTTTTAAGTGAAATTCAGGAGCCTGGAAAAAGCCCTAACTTCCATAGATCATATCTCTAAAACTATTGCGAACCAAGCTCTGAAATTTTGCGATGATGTTCCTCAGGATTTTGAATTTGCACTATAAACATTTTAGCTTCTGAACCTTCATGGAAAACAAGTTATAGAAAAAATTCCGCGATGACATGTTCGGAGCAGCGAAACCCTAGAATCCAAAGCTCCGATACCAAATGTTGTGAAACCAACTCCAAAAATAGAAGAAATGAGATATCAACACCTTATAAATAAGCCACTTCGAGGGGGAAACCTCCAATACATTACATGAATTAACAATTCTTGGATGATACAAATGACAAAAATCCTTTCTATATATAGGAGTCCATGGGGTCACAATGTAATCCTAGTGGGGCCACAATGTAATCCTAGATGACCTAACAATAATAATGTAAGGGCATAATAATAACAATGTGAGGGTTATAGGGGTACAACAATAACAATAAGGGGGGCTACATTAACATAATAAGGGACTACACTATTAATATAGGGACGTAACAGAGTTGATAAACAAAGGTATCATACGCCCATCTACTTCACCATGTGGTTCTCCAATAGTTTTGGTTCCAAAGAAGGACATGACTTGGCGCATGTGTATCGATTTCCATGCACTGAACAAAATCACAGCAAATAATCACTACCCACTTCCAAGCATTGATGATTTTCTTGATCTGTTAAAGCATGCAAATTATTTCACTAAGTTAGATTTGAGAAGTGGTTATCATCAAGTTAGGATAGCTGAAGAAGACATTTGGAAAATTGCTTTCAAGACTAGACAAAGATTGTTTGAGTGGTTAGTTATGCCATTTCGCTTAACAAATTCACCAGCTACTTTTATGAGAGTGATGAATGATGTACTTGGACCATTTCTATATGAATTTTTCACTGTTTACTTAGATGACATACTCATTCAACAAAACAAGAGAAGAACATGTCATGCATGTGAACAAGGTACTTGATGTTTTGAGAAAAGATAAATTGTTTCTTAAGATGTCAAAGTGTGAATTTGGTAAGACTTCATTAGTATATTTGGGACACATAGTTGGAGGAGGTGAATTGAAGATTGATCCTTCCAAAGTTGAGGTCATTTGAATTGGCCCAAGCCCAATGCAATTACCGAGGTAAGAATATTTTTAGGGGTAGCACAATATTGGAGGAAATTTGTTGCTAATTTTTCTTCCATTGCAACACCGTTACATGCATTGAAAAGCATAAAGAAAGTCTTCCATTGGGGAGATTTGTAGCAGAAAGAATTTGATGCTTTAAAGAAAAAGATAAGTTTGGCACCAGTACTAGCAATTCCAGATCTAAGACAACCATTTGAGATCCAAACGGAAGCAAGTGATTATGCTATGGGGGCAGTGCTCATGCAGCATGGTAAGCCTATCTCATTTCATTCTAAAACTTTTAATGGAGCTGTGAATAAATATCGTACATATGATAAAGATGTATATGCATTGGTACAAAGTGTAAAGAAATGGAAGCATTACTTGATGGGAAAAGAGATAATTATCCATACCGACCATCAACCATTTCAGTACTTACAATCACAGTCAAATTTGCAGCAATCAAGACATTTCAGGTGGATGGGTTTTCTACAACAATTTCACTTGGTTATCAGGTACAAGAAAGGAATCTACAGTAAGGTGGTTATTAATTGGATATGCTCTCTAGGCCTATTGTAAATTCATCTATTATTCTCAAGAACAATTCTATTATGCATGAAAGTTACATTGAACAATATGTGAATGATAGTGATTTTCAAGATGCGTATGAGAACTTAAGGGAAACCAAAGTGGACAGTTAAATTATCATGTACATAAAAATTTGTTTTATCACTTGGGCAAGTTATGTATACCATAGGGAGAAAGAAACAATATCATAAGGGAGGCGCACACATCATTGATTGCGGGACATTTCGATGTAGGTAAAACAATAATGCATCTGCAAAGGTATTGTTATTGTCCACACATGAATGAAAGTGTTTCTCGTTTTATTAGAGGATGTTATTTATGTGCAAAAAGTAAGCCTATAAATAGGAAGCTTGGTTTGTACACACCACTTCCAATTCCTTATCATCCTTGGGAGAGCATCTCAATGGATTTTGTAGGAGGCCTTCCTATGTCAAGGAAAGGTCATGATTATTTTTATGTTGTGGTAGATAGGTTCAACAAAATGTGTATTTTGATGGCATGTAAGAAAACTATTATAGATGAACAAACCGCTAATCATTTCTTTCAAAATGTATGGATCCATTTTGGATTTCCTGCTTCTATTGTAAGTGATCGAGATTCTCAATTTGTTGGGAATTTTTGGTCAAAATTATGGAACATGATGGATAGAAATTTAAAGAAGAGTACATCATTTCATACACAAACAGATGGTCAAACAGAGGTGGTAAATAGGACTGTTATTTATCTTCTAAGAGGCTATTGCAACAAACATCCCAAGTTGTGGGATGAACAATTAAACTACATGCAACGTGCATACAACTGGGAAAAACATTCTTCCACAAATACATCGCCATTTTAGGCATGTTTTGGTTACTTGCCAAGATCGCCATTGGAATTTATCTTCGAGAAATTTATTGTTATAGATGGACATAGTGACTATTGAGGCTACTTTTTGTCTATTTTTCATCACCTCCTTAGCCCCTTTTTGGCCTAATTTGACACCTATAAACCCTCTTGTCCCTCTCCTAAGTTCCTAAACTAGCCAGACCTTCATCAACCATAGTTAAAGGTAAAAGCAGTATAAGTAGAGTTGTTTCCACTATTCTATAGGTAGTATTAGGCATTTTTTTTGTAATATGCTATTGTCAACTTATCACTATGGGAAAAACAATGGATATATTGCAGAATGTGTTGATTAGCTTGGAAGAATTTTCAGACAGCCTACAATGGAGGTGCCAACATGGGAAGCTCCAGCTCAAGCCCTTGCTCAGCAATTCAACGTCCTTCTAGCACTTTGGCATAGTCAAAACTAGTGGAGGGCCAGCTGGCCATTCTACAACATAGTGGAGTTCGATTCATTCAAAGAAGATTTTGTATTTTTTTCATATATATATATAGCTGCAATCAGTTGTAATCAAAACTGTTAGTATGATTTAGATCAGGAAGTGCCAATTTTTTGGATTCCAGATCTCTGGTCTCCAACAATTTCCATGTCATGGAACTGTTACTAAATTTACAATGTAAGCATGCCTATAAAGGCAGAGACTTGCCTTTCGATGAAGGAGGTTAATATAACGCATCCTTCAGCTGTCCATTCATGTGTGCTCTGATGTTTAGAAGCAGAAATCAATTTAAAATGATAGTGTGTTCTTGATTGATCGAAGATTATCATAGGTGTGCTGAGTTTCTGAGAAGATTGTTGTAGGTGTGAATTAGTTTGTAATTAGAATTTTCCCGGGTGTGGCAAGGGCCCACCATAGCCAGTTCAGTTCGGTAGAATAGCTAGAGGTAATTCTTAGTCACTGTGTGGTTGAATTTGTAGTTGCAGCATTAATCATTTTTACAGATCGATTTGTGTTGGTTTGATTTACATTTGCCAGGCTTGGATTTGAATTGTAGAATTAATTTGTGAAAATCAATTTGGATTTACATTTTCCCAAATTTCAAAGATTTAGATTACACCAGTCAATTAAATTGTGAGAGTCAATTTACGTTTAACAAAGTTTACGTTTGTTGGGTTTCAAGAATTCATGGATTTAAAATTGCAGAGTTCATAAAATTGTGGAAATCAATTTTTAGCATAGGTCACGTTTGCCGAAGTTTCAGGAATTTGGTGATTTAAAGTGCAAATTTGATTCAATTGTGAAAATATATTTGTGTTTGCTTGATTTATGTTTGCTTGGCTTGCAGAATTTATTTTGAAGAACGATTTGGTTTTTGCTTGGTCCATGTTGCTAGACTCCCACATAACAATGATTTAAATTACAGATTTATTGTCTTTGGAATCGATTTATGTTTCCATTGCTGTGATGTATAGACATCAGTTGATTTAAATGTCGGAGGGAAATTGTTTTCAAAATTCAATCTTGAGAAATTGATGTGCTGTAGTGTTAAATTCCCAAATTTCATCGTAGAAGAGAAATCTCAACACTAGTGAAACGTTGCCATAGGGGGCAATTGCATAGCTCCAGGATTTGATTGGCAATCTCATTGTAATTATAACCCGAATCTAATTGCTCCCATATCAATTGCGTTTTGATCTTCAATTCGCTACATCAACATGGGTTCAGCGTTGAAACAGAGCTTGGGTACATACTGGGGAGTGTGTTAAAGGTAGGTCTGAGGTTATGTTCATAAATCCAAGCCACAAGAATTGAACCTCAAGTGACTGTAACAAACATGAGGGTATAAGTTTCCACAAGTCCGAAAGGATAGGTGGCAGTGAGTTGCTACAGGAAGACAGACTTTAGATGATAATGCAATCACAAATCCAAGCTGTTACAAACTCCAAATGATAGTTCACTATAAGCACTAATCCGAGCTGCTACAAGTGGAAAGATTCCAAATGCTAATCCACTGTAATTACAAATCTGAGGTGTAATGTTGTGTAGCTGGGATCTGTGTTATCAGCTTTAGAGAACAAGTTGATGTGTGAAAGGCAGATCTTTTGTTTGGACACACTCAAATTTAATCTTTCTGCTGAATAAGCTAGGGTGAAACATGCAGGACTAAGATCAACTCCAGTGAAAGAACATAAAATAGATTGCAAAGAGATTCGATAATGGGTGTTTTTATGTGTGCTGAATAAGTCCCGTACATTGAGTGACCTGTAGATGTGCATAGCCCAGATTGATGCCACTATGGTAGCAGAGAATTGTCATGATTTTGTTTGGATCCTTTTCATTTTGATTTAAAGAAGCAGTGTTGGTTTGCATTTGAATTCCAACTTACTGTTATTTAAAAGATCAACATAAAAGTATGAAATAGAGAGTGAAAATTTCTTTTGAGGTCTCAGACATCAAGACATTTTGTGACTAGTGTGTTGATTAGGTGGAAGAAAATGGATGATGCATAGAGTAGTTTCGAGCAGAGAACTTTCTCCATTCTTTTAGCATGTTTAAATTAGTATTTGCAGTTTTTTTTTTTGCAGTTGCATTAGTGAGATCCCTTATTGAAAGCGTGTATTCCTTGAAAACAAAGTTTTAATTAGCTTAGACTGATGTTTGGATTGGTTTCACAATTTCAATCCACAAAAGTAACGGAAGAATTAACTCTTGCAACCTGATTCGAAAGGCAATCATTTGTTGAACATTGAAACCTTCTTGCAAAACATCGCCATGATAATGTCAACTGTGAAAACCAAGAGTTAAATTCATATTTGTCTCTGTTTTACACCTTGCTGTGACATGTGTTGATTAAATTCATTGTCTTATTGCAGAATGACTATCATAATAGAAGCCTAAGTAATCTTACCTAGGCGCAACTGGAAAATTGTAATTCAAAACTGATACTCAGAGAACAGTTTCACACTCTGATAGCTTGAGTCTGATGTAATTTGGTTTTCCAAGTAGAAATTAAAATTTCCAAGAGTAAGTGACATATGTATACATTGGAGGGTTGAAGGCTGCCATGACTGGATTCTGTGTGAGAAATTGATATCCAAACCAGTGTGATGCTGCACTTTTCCACTTAACCCTAGTATAGTGAAGTTGGCATGGAGTGTTGAGGTATCATTTGTAATTACAAGTTTGCTGCGTGAAGTGTGAGATCATTTATCAGTTCACTCAGATTAGAAATTCCTTTTAAAGTGTGACCTCTGAAAAGAAGAATTAGGGTTTTTAAGATTTCTCTTGAAGTAATGAATCATTATTGCTATTGATTAGTAATGGTTTTGATTCCAAATTTAGATAGATAGAACAAAGATTTCTAACTAGGATTTGCTATGAATTGATTCATTTTCAAGGTGTGTGTTTATCGATGTTTTTGTGTGCCTCCATTCTTGAATTAAACAACATAAGGAATTGTGAAAACTTCGAATCTAAGAGCTAAATCTTGAGAGTGTATTACAACTCGTGTTTACGAGCCCAGGTTGATACATAAATATTGGTGAATTAATTCAACAATTATTTCACACAACAGTGGCATAGATGAAGAAAGAAATTTCATTGAGAAAATTTAGTTGGTACATCACACAGTGCAAGAGCAACTTGAGAAGAATCAAAGTAGCTACAAGACAAGGCATGACAAACATCGGGTTGATCACAAATTCCAAGTTGGAGATGAAGTTTGGTTGTACATAAGCAAAGAAATATTGCAAGGGGAAGGTAAAAATCTCAAACCAATCCGTTATGGTCCATTTAAAATTCTGGAAAAGATTGGTACAAATGCATTCAAGCTAGATTTGCCTCCTTATATGAAAATCTATTCTGTCGTTAATGTTGAGAATTTGAGATTGTTTGAGCCTCCTTTGATTGACGATCAAGGAGAGCATGTTCAATTGCCATCAATAGATGATTTATCACTAGAATATCTTGATGAACTTGAGCAAGATCTCATACTTGACAGAAGAATCATAACTTCAAGAAGAGGGAATGTTGAATACCTTAGAGTTGGACTCAAAGGTCAAAATCCTTCAAAGGTAAAATGGTTGGAGATTGGAAAAGTGAGGGAGTTGTACCCTCACTTACTGAATAATCGATAATACCTTTTGGGGTCCAAAAGCATTCTAGTGGGAAGGAATGATATAAGGCTCAAGTTTTAGCTAAAATCTGAAAGTGCTCGAAATTTCTTCAAACTTGAATGATCAGATAGAGTTCGTCGCCAAGATTCTGGCACAACTAGTTTCATCAAAATCTGAGTCTGTATGGCTGAGTTATCGTTTGTTGTTTGTTTTCCAAAACAGACAAAAATTGAGCAGAACAAGTATAGTGCTGATGTGGTAGGTACAGTAAAAAAATTTGCAGGAATATCCTCCAAAAACAGCCAATGACATTGTGCCAAGTGGCACCACCATATTCGTTGATGATGACTAGGAAGTGAAATTTTTTTATTCTTAAGTCTAAGTGGAATTTTATTTTTATATGGTGGCTAATGGGGAAGGGCCACGTGGCATGCCACATAAACCCCCCCCCCCACCCTCACAATGGTAGGATAGGTTGGAAGGTCGAATTATCAGTTATGTTAAGTTTTGGAACATAGGTTATGGTGGAATTTCGAATATATATATATCGATATCGTTTCAAACTTACATATAAAATTGGGGGAATTTACCATTTTTGGAGGAGCTCCTATTCAAATTTGGAGCAAGTTAAACTGGCAATGTTGACAAGCTTGGCAGAAGAAACCTTATTGTAGAGCTGTGTAAAATTTTATGAGGCAGAGTGGGGTCAAACCCCTAACCTCCTACCGACAAACTGCATGCATAACCAACTCTCTTGTCACGTAGTTCTTACCCGTATTGTTCTCCGTGCACATTTAAGATTTTAACAACCGACCGTTTGGGGTTGGAGGGGGCCAGACCCCTCCCCACGTGACCAAAATCCGATGACCAGGAGCTCATCCTAACAATCTAACATAAAACTACTAATAATGTTTAATTAAACATAAGATGTGCTTAACGGGTAATAAGTCGAGATTAGCACGAAAACTGCGGATTAGTTTTAAACCAATCCTATCTGCGCTAATCCTTCATTGCATTAATTAATCCGGGTTTAATGTTGGCAGGTTTCCAGGAGGCACACCAAGTTTGGCAACATTTCTAAAAATATAATTTTAACTAGCAGACTTTCCAGATTTGAAGGAGAAAATGGGGCAAAAGCAGTTTTGGTCATAACTCACTCAATTTTCAACCAAATGAAGCTCAATAAAAGTCATTCCTAGCTAATTTTCATGCTAGGAACTTAATGGAGCAGGTTCAAAGGCAAGAAAATGTGATCTACAAGTGTTTTAGTACATTTGAATATTTTTGAAGGCTAGGGCCAACAGGTCCTCGGGTCATTGCTAGAGCATCCAGAATCCAAATACAGCAAAAAATAGTCATTTTTGGGAGATTATGATGTTATAAAATCATTGGAATAGGTTCCAAGAGGTTCTGAAGCTTGTAACAACAATTTGAGCACACTTGAAGCTAATACAAAGGTCACACTATGAAGTTGGACCAAGGAGATGTAGCCCAGGAGGGGTGAACTCCTTTATCAAAATTCTTTGTGTTAAACTTTGTTATATGTGTTGCCTGTGTTTACTATTGCTTCTGTTCTGTCATTTAAAATTATGCTTTTTAAGCTTATGACAAACTCATAATTTCACTAAGTACATTGTTTTCCAATCACATGCTCTTAAACAAACTCATGAAGGATAAGTAAAACAATGCAAAGAAATGTTTATATCTAAAATGAAACTAGCACAACATTAACTAGCAAGAAATTTCAGATCAAGGTCATAGCTAGGATTGACCATTTCCATGATCGTAAGTTAAGAGATGCCTTAGAAATTGATAAAAGACCCGTTAATCTCAATAGAGATGACAACTGGAATATCAACAAGTGTTGGATCACTGCCCTATATTCTTAATGGTCTTGTGTTTTTCGCCTTTTTTCTTTTTAACTTGGACATCATGAGAAAGAAAAAAAAGAAAATTAATAAATAATAAAAATATAAATATAAATATAAATAAATCAATCAATAAATATAATAAACTAAAATAAATGATTTAATAAAGAATTAAATTAATAGTAATATTAATATATACATTTATAAATAAATAAGTAACTAAAAATAAAATAAATGAATTAATTAATTAAATAAAATAAAATAAGAATATATATATTATTAAATAATTGAATAATTAATTAATTTATTAATTACATAAAATTAGTTGTTATTAATTGGTTTTAATTTTCAAAGTCAAACTAATCGTTATTCTACATCTATTTAAACTCAATCTAGAGATCTTTGATCTCTCACTAGTCCTGATGATAAACAACACCGTGATAAATCACACTGATTGGTTCAAAAGTATCAATAATGTTTAAAGTTTACATAAATCAATAAAATATTTTTTAATTTTTCATTCAAAATATTTAATAATAATTTGTTTAAAAGAAAATAAATATATATATATATATATATATATATATATATATATATATATTTAATATAAAAAAATCTAACTTTAAACCATATATATTGTTAACAAAATGGTATGTTATTCCAATACATAGTTTCTAATATATATAGTTTATAATATAGTTTCTATATGAGGTAAAAATTTAGAAATAAATTACTTGTAAATCAATACTATATTCTTAATCATAATCTAATATTAATTATGAAAAAAAACACTGGAGGAAGATTTGAGAGGAAAGAAGAACTTTATATCTAATTCCATATCTAATATCTAATTTCAGGTTTTTGGATCTCAAATTGGGCACACTTTACCAACATTCCGTACATCAAGAGTAAAATGTTAAAACCCAAGAGTCAATGTTACATTTTTTAATTACCAGGCTGTTATCCTTAATGTTTCATGAAATCTCTTTAGTTTTCCTTTAGGTTCTTTTTCTCTGAAATATTTATTATTTATGATTAAGTTTTTTTTTTCAAATATTTATTTATTATTTATTAATTTATTAGTTTTGATTTTCATGTTTTGATAATTAGGAATTAATTTTTAATTTATTAAATATTTTTTTTTTAGTATAATTAGAAATCTCAAATTACAATTTTTTACAATTTAAAAATTAATATAAACATAATAATTTATTTTTTTTTATCAAATTTGTAAAACATTTTGTCAGAAAAATTCAACACTGCAAAATGCAAAGATTATTAATATTCATAATATTGAAATATATACGAAATCACTTGATCAACAAACTTTAAAATGATGCAATGAAACAAAAGCTACAGCTACTGATAAGAATAATTTATTCTGAAACCTTTACACAGATCGGATTGATCTTAAGAAAATAAAGAAAAAGGACACTAATAGAATTGGTTTGGTTAGTTTTCATTGGAAGATAATTAAATAGCTTGAAAATAAACTTTTCAATATAATGATTTAATATAAATTATTAAATTTTGATCAAATTAAATACCATAACAAAATACATATATATTTTTATTTGTAATGAGTATGTTTATAGTTTTTTTTTATGATAATTTGAAATACATATACATTTTTATGTTCAATGAGTATGTTCATAGTCTTTTGATGATGACTTGAAACATTCAAAATGTTAGTAGAGATGTTGCTTTTTAGTATTGTATGTGAATAATCTCATATGAATGCCATTTTTTTTTAAGTAAAACTGATATATTTTTTCTTCAACCTAACCATGTAGCATATTTTTTTTTGCATGAAGTTTGCCAGGCCACAAGTCTTGTTTACTGCATACATAGACAATTTATGTTTCATTTGTTGTTCTCCATTCCGATTGAGCTGCAGAATGACAAGTTTATTTCTCACCATTCAGATTGAGCTACAGAATTACAAGGAGTCAATTTCTGCTTATGCTCATTGTTAATTTCTAGTCCAGGTTCAAGGTCTTGCAATAATTATACTCATTGTTAATTTCTAGTCCAGGTTCAAGGTCTTGCAAGAATTAGTTTACTACTGCTCTTTTTCTGAAGGTGGGAGTCTAATCCAGTTTCATAGTTGTGAAAGAAGCAATCAATTGTATCATTGTAAAACAAAACTTAGATTCAATCCTGAATCGATTAACAAATTGCCAAATCAACATAGGCAATTGAGGATTTTATTGACAATTAGCTTAGAAATAAGTGACTATACTTCACTTCTTGATTAACAATTCTTCAGTGGAGATGTTTACATATATATGCACATTTCTAAAAGTTATTATTATTTCTAAGAGCACTGGAGACTTATTTATTATTACTGTCTTCAGTCTATTACCAGCTTACTGAAGTATGAAAGGACCCAACTTTTCTGTTGCCTCTATTTAATTCTCCAAACCAGTCCCAACAATTTTTACATTCACAAACAGAAATAACTGTTATTCAAATACATAACAAATAACTGTACATCAACACATCCCAACAGTGTTTGTGAAGTGCATGATAAGCAGTTGCCTATTGCAAAGATCATGATTTAGGTATTCTCTTATTCTTCTTCCTATTCAAATTTCAGAAGTAAACAGAGACCTTTTATGATCATTTCACTTCTTGATTAACAATTCTTCAGTGGAGATGTTTATATATATATATATATATATATATATATATATATATATATGCACACTTCTGAAAGTTATTCTTATTTCTAAGATCATTGGAGACTTATTTACTATTACTGTCTTCAGTCTATTACCAGCTTACTGAACTTGAAAGGACCCAACTTTTCTGTTGCCTTTATTCAATTCTCCAAACCAGTCCCAACAATTTTTACATTAACAAACAGAAATAACTGTTATTCAAATACATAACAAATAACTGTACATCAACACATCCCAACAGTGTTTGTGAAGTGCATGATAAACAGTTGCCTATTGCAAAGATCATGATTTAGGTAATCTCTTATTCTTCTTCCTATTCAAAATTCAGAACTAAACAGAGACCTTTTATGATCATTTCCCTATATGGAAAAGGATGAATCACAAAGGGCATTAGTTAGTATTTTTCATTTCTTCTCTCCAAACAGATACCCAAGAGATGATCCTCCTCCTGGCACTGACAGCACTTTTGTTGAAGGACGCTTCTGAATACAAAAGGAAATACTATGAACAAATGAACATAAATATCATCAAAATCCTTGTATAACTGAGACTGGTATACTGAAAATACCATAGCAAAAATTTAAAAAAAAAGGTCTAAATGAGTGAAAGAACCCACTTACTGTAACAAAATTCCCACTATTTTGGCCATCAGCCAAATGGTACCTTGATGATGAGGATGAGTCCGGATCTATAACGGATGAGTTGTTATTGGGAAGAGTTTCTGCAGTTTTAGAGTTTCCTTGGATTGGCTGTGTTTTTGTGGGCTGAGGTGAACCGAAAAGGTAACCCAAAGAACTCTGCCCGCCACCACTGCTAACACCGCGACCCATGATATGATAATGTTTTGGATCTCTACAACAAGGGAGAAAACAACTATTATCAGTATAGAAATTTTATTACAGCAAACCCAAAGAATGTTGTGGTTATCTGATAGCCACCAAATCTTCAATAGAATGATTTTGGAAGATTTTTTCGGAAGGAGTAACTGAACAATATATCTATTTACTAACCATCCAAAAACCAAATACTTATCTGTTTACTAACCATCCAAAAACCAAATACATAAAATATGGAATGGAATCCAAATCTGTAGTGTATTTTATGGAAAACAAGGCAAAATGGGATTTATTAACAGGACGCACTTAGGGATAAAGATGAGCAAACTAACGCAATGCTGACATGCAGATTGACAGAGTAAGGTTTGCTGACATAAAGATCAAACCAAACACATTGCCTTTCTTCTTTTGCAGTTGGTATCTGCAATCAATCATTGCTTGGCAGTGGATATTTCTATTTATTTGACATGGTGGGCAGTAGGAAAACTGTGGGAGGTATTGATTGATTCCAGCGATATTGAAGCCGACGAAAGGTAATACGTATGACATTTGAGGATGCGGTAGATAAGGGCGTTCACCATTTTTGAAATGACAGGTTAATAATAAATGGACAGCGAGCCTACTTTTGCTCGGTTATAGGGTGACAATAGGTTGAAACCTCAATTGATTTGAAATAACATAGCGATCGCATGATCCTTGCAAGTTTGAAAGATTTCGCTATACTCTTCCAAAGAATTTGAAGGTGTAAACTTAATACCCTTATATTAGTGCATCTTTACTTTAAATTGTGGGTTTATTAAATATTTGTTGGAATCTTGAAATAAATTAAAATATAATTATTTATATTTCAAAAATATAGAATATTATTGTTTTTTCATATAATAAAATGTATAATTCATGTTAATCTTAATTATCGAAGGTTCAAATGAGGGTGGTATATAGATACCAAGGCTTGATTAAACCATTGGGAAATGGACTAAAATGTTGCATTGCAAAATATTAATAACATTAAAAATATTGTTACTTCTAAGTTTAAAGAGAAAATGTGGTGTGAGAAAGATTATTTGTGAGAATATAAACATTGAGGATGAAAATCACTTCCTCTAAGAGTGCCCTGCTCACACCCACATTAGATCTTAGTTTCATAATCTTTGTTGCAATACCTACCTTCCTAGCCTTTTAACATGTCAAAAGGGAGTACAATTTTAAAACAAATTAATAATTCATTTCTTTAAGTTTGATAGACCAAAGTTTGGTTTGAGTTAACCATCATCATCATCATCATCAAGGGAGTACAATTTTAAAACAAATTAATAATTCGTTTCTTTAAGTTCGATAGACCAAAGTTTGGTCTCAGTTCACCACCACCACCACCACCACCACCACCATCATCATCATCATCATCCCTTAATTTTTTAAATTATTAAAATATATACCATTATTAATATAAAAAAAATCCTAATTTGTGAAATAAATTAAAGGTAGTTATTAAAGAGTAATTATTAAGATATATATGATTTTTTTAAAAAAATTAAAGTCATAATTTGTTGAATAAAATGTTTTAGAAAATGGTTTTAAGATAAAAAATTAAAGAAGGCCAACTAGGGTGGCTTAGTAGTTTAATTACTGAACATTGAAAGGTATGAACCAGTTTCCACATTTGAAAAAGAGCGACAATGTAGTTACTCTAGCTTTGTTTAAATATAGTTAAACAAGACTAAAAACAATAAACACATACAACTTTTTATTGATAAAAATTACAATTAAAATAGCAAGATAATTTATGGAGAGATAATAAGAACTCTATTTGTAAATGATTTTTTTATAAACTTTAATACCATATTTGTTCATTTTAATCTATTATTTGTATACGTGATAGAAGAACCACACTAGGAACATGAATGTCATATAGATAATTTATAAAATATAATGTATCACAAAGTTATCTCTAAAATATTTTTTTGATTAGTCAATAGAAGCGATGGGCTGCATGGTCATCTATAGATCTACCATTGATCTAGTTGTATCATCATTAGTTGGTAAAGAAGACAAGACACTATGTAAGGAAACCAACTAGGAGGAACTGTAGTTACATGAATTTGACCAAATTTGTACCCCTTCCATGGGTCACTTGAGTAGTCAACCAAGTCATCTTCCATGACTCAGGCCAATGGTAAATGAGAAATCTTGTAAGCAGAATGGGAACTTCTAGACTTGTTCTATTTATTTACAAATACTTACAAAGACAATGACATTAAATGATATAATTAGGTAACATTTTTTATTTTTCTTTTAAAATTAATTTTTTATCTTACAAATTGTTTTATAATCAAATAATAAATTACACATAAATATTATTAACTAATAAAAAAATTATATTTTAAAATTTCATAAATTAAAAATATATATATTTAAAAAAAAAAGTTTATAAAAAAATTAACTAGTTTTCAAAAAATTTACACAATCACACATTACTAATTCAAATTCAAAACTATTTCACCTACCAATATTTGTAATGAAATAAATTATAATTATAATTATTAATGAAGATGATGACGATGATGGTTACCGTCCGTTAAGACCAATGTGGTCTATCAGACCTTAAGAGAGGAGAAAGAATCTAAGTTTGATTCTTCAAAATCTTGTTTCTATGGTCAAAGAGAAGGGAAATAAGTGCTCCAGGATCGCTATAGGTGGGGTGGCTTAATAGGTCAAGAAGATTGGAAGTGTGGAGAATGGTAGGAAATTGAGAGTGAATGTGAGTAAGAGTGGGATAGTCTAAAAGGAAGTACTTTTCATCTTCCACCTGCTTAGAATCGCAAATCTGATAGACACTATCATTCCAAGGGGTCTTGGGAATAGACCACTACCCGGTCTCACTTCGAAGCTCATGGGAATTAGTTCTTATCTTAGCGATGTTCATTTTTTTCTTATTGTTGGATAACACAGAGAGATAATTCTGATTATCAAGGGTGGGATTGATCACTTCCTTATAGTATCTTAGCTTCCTTTTACCCTCCAAATCCTGATCCTCCTACAACTTGTCCTTAAACTTAGAGGTAATAATATTATGCCACCCGTGCTTGAGGTGAAGGTGAGGGTTTTGACTACAATTAGAAGCAATTTTAGGGAGAATTTTTTATTCCATGTTTCCAAGCTTCTTCTTATACATTAGATATCTAAATATAGTCTTACTTTCAATGGGGGACAAACCAGATTCGATCAAGAGGATAGGATAGAGAGTATTTCCCTTGATATTAAGGTTGTAGGTTATGAATTTCTTTTGAATCATCCCAATATTCCTCCATGACTCTCTGGATATACTACAACCCCAAACTTCACATCCGTATAAGACAACAAGGGTGACAAGGGTCTCAAAGAGGAAACTATTTTTACTCCAAATGTAAAGATCGATCGACTTACAATTGTTTTCAAGCTCATAATAAGCTTTCCAACCCCCAATAATCCTTTTCTCGATGCTATAATTCCAGTTGAGATGATGAGGGAAGTCAATGCCCAAATAATTATAAGAAGAAACGTGCTCTAAGCATTGGTTATTATACACAAAACTACCATGGGTGATATTTTTGGATCTAATGATCATGAATTTATTCTTGTCGGTATTAACTGTCATACCCATCTTGGAGTAGTAGTCATGAAGAATCTGGAGCTTCTTTTCAAGGTCATCATGGCTTTTTTCAAGAAGAACGATATCACCAACAAATATTTATTTTTATAATGAAGTAAATTCAAATAATAATTATTAGAAAATAAATTTAAAATTTATTTGTTGAAAATTTTTATTAGGTGGTTGTTACGATTAAATTGAATGTACATATTTGAAATATTATTCCATTGCTCTATTATTGCTTTTGTGAAAAATCCTTCACAGTCCAATCAATCAAAATTGGACAAAAAATTAAATAATAATCACATAGAGAAACTAGCATTCATACACCATTAATATGACATAGAGGAGCGAGAGCCTCTTTCTCTATGGTATGGCTTCACAAAATCTTAGTCAGTCACACGAGTTGTTACAGGTTGATTTCAACATCATCCCAAAACACAGATCAATATCCATTAGGGTCTATCACACCCTAAATTAGTTTCTACATGCCCTAAAAAAGTCATTCCATTGGTGGTCTTCCTTCCATGAAAGTTTCTTTGCTTAGATGCCAGTTGAAGTGCCCCATTGAGCCATCAACGCACCCTTAGACAACTATAACTGCTTTGCAGAGCATCTACTCCCAAGCAAGGTTGCGTTTCAGAGGATATAGGCCCACTTTGGAGTGTGTTCTTCGACTAGGAGTGAATTGTTCATTGGATTCCTGGAATCTTCCCAACCTCTAGTGACTTCTAGAAGTTGTTCCAGCTTTCATCTCATCTGATAGCTTCGAATTTGGAACCCATGAAGTCATTAAACCTCTTATCCTCCTATTCCCATGAACAAGGACACCCCTTCATCCATTTTTAGGAAATCCGTTCAATGATTCATTTATGTCAAACTACCTTCATCTACTTATAAATAGAGCATCGAGCATAGTGCACAAGAGAGCAAGAATTTGTGTTAAGTAGAGTTATGCTGATGAGATCACAACTCTTGGAGTTTGCATGTACTGTGATGTTGCTGGATTGTTGATGCTGGATGTGATGAGGATGGGACTCAACCTAGATGAGTGACAATGAACCGATCAACTCATTGTACTCTTCCTTCTACTTCATAATAAAGAAATTTGTTCCTTTCATAATGCACATGTCAATGATGTTATATGTGTATTTATGAATTTAATCGATTCAATTTGTATAAATTGAATAGATCATATTTCCTTTATGTTGTTCTTTGTCTTCTGTTTGCCATTGTAGGTATCAATCAAGTGAGTTAAGTTCGATTAAGAGCGACGGAAGCAACGAAGGGTGGCGAGGAAAAGTGAACATATTAAAAGTTGGTTTTCTTCCCTTTATCTATTCATATTAAGGAAAAGGTCATATATCTTTATTTCTATTTCTAAGTGAACCACCACACTTAGGGAAAGCATACTTATCCATAAGTTTGATTCCCATAAAATAAATTGGCGACCATACTAGGGATCGATGGTGTTCCTGGTGGTTTTATCCTTGTCCATCAACATATAGTAGACTTTACCTGCTTATTTTCAGTCATTTGAATGCAAAAATAGTTTGTTTGATTGCTTTTTTAGAGAGTCCTCTGGCACCAATGCACTATTGGTCTTGACACAATGCTTTTCATAGCACTACTAGCTTAGGGACAGATCTCTACAATGCACTTCCTCCCACTCAGGGGTGTGTTGCCCTTGTGACCAACCAAAATCTATCATATTTTGTCTTTTTCTTCTTTTCAGTGTCTTGCTTGTTGAATTTTTGAGTGACTGAATATCTCTAGAGACCAGTTTACCTCTACTCTTCTCGCCTCACTTTGGATTTATTTGATCAATGTTTCTTTTTTTTTCTTTGTCATTGTCGAATAGTTACAAAGTTAAATTTACATTTGATCAATTCATTATTTTCGAAAAGAGGAATTTTCGTTTCAGTCTTCGTTTCTCTTGAAAGTTTTGAGTGATTTTTTGTGCATTAGTTTCTTTTTCGTTCATTTAAACTTAAAATAAATTGAGAAGAAAAACATGCATTTGCATATAGGGATTGTGAGTGTTGCTTAGGAATAGTTTAGGGAAATTTCATTTAGATGCACTCACTGTTGATTGCATACAATATGATTTCTCTATCCCTACTAGCTATTTTTTCATTGTCGAAAATCAAATCGAACGAATGCTTATAATTGTAATTGCATTCTAGGAATGTTCAATACATCTCGCAGTGAACTTGAAAGACAAAATGATAAGAAATATCAGCATAAAATGTATCTTAATTTATCTAAGGAAGCATTGTAACATTAACGATAACATTTAGAGGTCTAGGCTAGAGACGTGTTCTGACGTCATTAAACATAGCAGTTGTCGTTAATTGTCTACGATACATTTTGAGTGTGATACCTCATTCCACATATGTAAGTATATCAGACCTCGTCCATGTACTTTCAGGTATATCGGGCAGTTTTCTAGTACGAAAAGTATAAGGGGATGCTCTCATTGTGTGGTTTTGCATTAGAAAACACTAATACAAATTGGGCCTCCACATACGTTCATGTATATTTGGGAGGACAACTTTAGGTTTCTTACTATCCACAGGTAACCGAGTTGGCTGCCTTGTATCTATGACAAACTGAACATATCATTTGGGGAGATTTTCTGCACGTACATTAATTCCTTGGTTTACTGTTCTAGTATATTGCAGTTCACAGTTGCTTGGTAAACCCTTTTTCCTAGTATTACCCTCTTTTGTTTATTTTTTTTTTTTTAAATCAATTTGTAATCATGGAAGAATATCAACCCTTTCCTGTTCGTTCGCGTAGGATAGTGAATAAGCCACCTTTTTCACCATAAGCTACACCTAGTAGACGAAGGCGCACTCTTCCTACCGATTCTAGTACTTCTGGAACTCTTGCGGCTACATCATTTGATATACCAGAGACATCTTATCCTTTGAGTACCGAGTCTCGAGTCATTTCGATTGATCCTGGTTTATCTGCTACTGTCGAGACGAAACCCTCACAGGTACCTGAGGACACTGATATTCAATATAATGCAATGGTAAATCCAAAACCTGAGCTTTTTCAATTGAAATTCGATCTGGAACCCATTGTTATTTTACCAAAACATCGTGATCTCGAATTCAAACAAAAATAAGTTGTTCTGATGCAATCGTCTGATCCTCAGCCATCTGTAACCATCGAGTATTCTTCTCTACCACATAATTTACCGCTTGAAATTTATCTTGGGCCTGACGGTGAAGAACTTCCACCTGGTTTTATTTCCATTGAGGAAATACCACAAGAAGAAACATCGCCTTTGACTCCAATTCATTTTGGGCTAGATCTTCATCTTTATCCATCCTTTCCTCCTTGTCTTTACATTGATCCTGTTGATCCTATTCACTCTCAAGTTCTAGTAGATTCATTATAGTATTTGTTGGGTCATTTAACCATGGAAAAGACAACATCTCAGACTATACCATCTATTACAGCTACAACAACATCTATTTTTGCTTCATCTTCAATGTTTTCGATGACACCTGAGTCTCATCTTTATGGTGGTTTGTTCGTCCCACTAGGTTACCAAGCTTTAAATGGAACCTACTCTGGTGTCTCCTCTAGTCCATGGACTTCACCCATGTCATTGTCTGGAATTCTATCTGTTTCATTTCTAATGAGTACTGGATGGCTTGATCCTTTATTGACATCATCAACTCAATATCAAGCCGGTCCATCCAATTAATGTCCATATTATCGAGTATCTGTTGGATACCCTTCATATGAAAGTCAGTATGTGCAATATACCTATACTCCATATGCTGTGGGACCACATATATTCGATCCATATGGCAGTACTCCCTTGTATTTAGGTCACTCATATGTTGTAATGTCTATTTTCCAATGGAAAACTACTTTGCATGTTCAACCACAAACGGTTGTGTATCCATATCAACCGGTTCAACTTGTTGCATCTGTGCCTACTACACCTATTATTTATTCTATGTTTGTTGCTCAGTCTGCTCAAGTGGATCCTTTAACCCCTAACCCTCAAGTTTCGGGTCTACAAACTCCGTCTTCCCATGCTGGTATTCAACAACCATTTGTATCAGGAATTTCACAACCACATGCTATTTACCTTTGTCGCAACCTTTTACTGGTCTAGTTTATTCACAACTTGGTCCAAATTATCCTAGCGGGAAATATCTGTATTATCATATACCATGGGAGCCACAACAACCATTCCAGCAGTATCATGCTTATCCAAGTCCTGGTCATCAAGCCTACCCCTATCTGGGTTACCAACAACATAATCCTTTTGTTGGTGCACAAAGGCCTACTGCCCAGGCAATTCCAACTTATCTTAGTTATGCTCAACCTGACTTAAATCCACAGTTGTCGTTTTTTGCAACATTAGAGTTACCCGAATTTAAACTGACTCACCAATGATCCCATTCATTATTTACCTTGGTGGCCAGTAATTCCTCATAAATTACCCTGTGACATTCCAAAATTCAATGGAAATTATAGAGAAGACCCGTCTATGCATGTCATGAATTATCATTTATGGTGTTCATATAATTCCTTAAATGATGATTCTGTTAGATTACATCTTTTCTAGTGAACACTTATTAGCTTGGCTGCAAAGTGGTACATTGAATTACCATGAGCTTCTTTTGATAGCTTTACAAGTTTAGCCACTACCTTTTTAACCCACTTCTAGTTACCCATCAGATATGAAACTGGAACAAAAATTTTGACCAACTTTAATTAGACCACTGATACTCATATATCGCATCATATACATGAGTGGCATCATCGCCCTCGAATGGTTAGAACATTTGTTCCTTATCAACTTTTAGATGAGTGGTTTTATAAGTCCTTGTTTCCATTTATCACTGAGGATGTGGCCAAAGGCAGTGTTTTCACATAAGATCAAGTAATTTCTGGTTCCTAGTATCTAGATCTAATTTACACTCAGTCTGGCATGCTCTATGAAAAGGTTCCAAATGCACCACAAACAAATTTTATTGTTCTCCCGCTCCATTTGGTGAGGAAATTCATGTCGACGATGGTGTGATTGGTTCTGCTAGTGCTCTGGAAACAAGTCGACTATCTGGTCCTACATTTGTTGTTTCAAATCAAAACCCTATTACATCTAATCCTGTGTCTTCTTCTGAAATCCATACCATGTCAATTGACAAAGGAAAAAGTGAAAAGCAACCTGGAAATAGGAAGAAGAGGAAAATTAAGAAGAAATCAAATTCACCCCCACAGGAGAAATCATTTGATTCATCGGTTCTTTTCAAAAACCTCGTTAACCTTGCTTGATTTGTAATGAGGAGCACTTTACGTGATATTTTACTCATCGCTCAGAAGTCCCAAAGCTTCTTAATACTTTTGTTGCATCTGCATTGTTGACAAATCATTTTCCGAACTTGGAAACCCATATGGTTGCTATGGATCCTACTTCCAGTTAGCAAGTGCTTATGTTATCCGCCATTAAGCCCAAAATTGATGTTTTGGTGTCTACTTGAAGTAAAGATTACATTAATCCACTCTCGTCGTCGAATGGTGAGGCTACAGATCAACCTAAAACTTCGAATTTGACTTCATCTGATTAAGTTCATCTGCCTATTGTTCTGAGTTAACAATAAAGCCGCCGAAAGGAGTTGTTCATAAATCGACATTTAACCTTCGAGCTCACGCTGCTCAAAATTATAATGTAGTAGAATATCTAGATGAGTCACCTTGTGTTATGTCAATGCTTGAGTTTCTTCAGAATCGTCCCTCACAGAAGCAGGATTTGTTGTCAACGATTGGTGGAATTGATTCGATAGATTCTAATCTTGTAATCTTTAATCACACGAGCTATGTGTCACAATTACTAGCACAATTAGTGTTCTTGATTCAAGTACATGTATTTAATAGTCTCATTCACCGTATTATTATTGATGAAGTCGCATCTACTTGTATCATGTATATGAGTTGATGGAAGTCACTTGACTCACCAAATTTATCGCAATCACCTATGACGTTGAAAGCTTTTGATGGTCGTACTTATAAGCCTTGTGGAATTCTAAGTAACCTACAATTTGAACTAGGGGGAAAATCAATTACTGTTGAAGTTGAGATCATTGACGTACCCCTTGGATACAACATTTTACTTGGAATACCATGGGTTTACGCTATGGCTGCGGTTGTATATACTTACTTCTGCATGGTTTTCTTTCCACATAAAGTCAACATTATATTCATCGACCAACTCGCCTTCGTATCCTCTGGTAACTAGGAAACTGGAAGTGTTTGATTAGTTCATGGACCACTTCCATCTCTTCAAAACATTGGTGTAGGAATATTTGAGGATCCTTCCCTAATGGGCACCTTTCCGTTACCGCCACCTATGACATTGGAGGAAATCGCTAGAAAAAAGACCTGCAACATGATATATTCCACTTTATTTGACTTAAGGAAGATACCCAATAATTCTGAAGAGGTTATTCTAGATGAAATCATGCCGCTAAGCCTAATTGAGCTCGCATAAGAATCAATCTATGAGGCTTGTGTGGAAAATCCCAATCCTTTGTCATCGACCATTTGGGTTGAACGTTCTTTGGATTATGGTACTTCCTCTGACCCTTTTTCATGGATATTCTCAACTGATGAGAGGATTATGGAATCCATGATGCCAGAAGAAGAACCATGGATGAATTCACATCAACGATCCCATATTTCAGATTACAGTGAAGATAAACAGTTGTTGATTTCTTGAAAAATTCTATTCCTATCCATGCCATCGACTTTGATCGAAACCCATCAAATATCGAAGAAACGATTTCTATCGATATTTCAACCAAACCCAGTGTTACACAGCAATTTTTCACCATCCCTACAATCCCCATCCCGCACATTGGAGGGCTCATTCCGTGACCTGTGAGCAGAGACAAGACTTGAAAATACTTTCATTGCATCCCTCTGAAGATGAGCTTTCATTGCCCTGAAGACATCTCCCTGCAAAAACCCTATAAATAGCTCTTTTTTCCATTGGCGTGGTTCCACAGTTCAGCCCTCACGCCAAGGGGGAAAATCCTCCAAAGAGGGCGCGCCAATTGGCGCTCTTTCATAGAGACGCACCCACGCCAACCATATTAAGAGGTGTTTTTTAAAAATAAAAGGCGGAAGTTTAATCCTAACAAATTCCTGGACTGATATCTATCTTGAGTTGGGAGGTTTGGCTACGGATTTCCATAGAGAGGAAGTGGTTTGCCACCTCTCATGGAAGCTTCCTTGATGATAGGGCCAATCCCATAATTATAGGGATCCCAACTCCCCTTCCTCCTTCTATAAAAGCTTGCTCATCTTCATGGCAAGCTAATCTCCAAGTTCCCAAGAGCTTTCACATCCTTATGCTGCAAGAGCCTTCTTGATTCCCTTAAGGCCAAATCCAAGCAAGGAGACTATTGTCAAGTATCCGGAGAGAGAGGCTTGTCCCATCCTTGACAGGCTTTATCGAGACATGCTTTGCTGACGACCCGCCAAAGGAGAGTGCTGCGTCGAAGCTATGGTTGTATTCTTATTTTGACTCATTAATGATAAGCGACTATTGGTTATGGTTCCACTCTTGTTCTTAATTATGTTCATGAGTTATGTCCTCTTCGACTGACATATAGTTGTATATACTGGATTTTATGCTTGCGTTTGTGTTGTTTCTTGCATGTGCATGTGTCCGATCACGGAGATCGTGAGGATTGTGATCTGCCAGGGCAAAGGAACGAGAGCACCACCTCTTCTACAAACGACAGCGTTGGATTCCAGGTAAGCCTTCATTGCAAGTCGGTTTATTTACAATTAGGAACCTGCACTGTAGCGTGTTTGATTGTTGCTAGACCCGATCTGGGCTAGTAGGGATCGCCTCTGTCCGCAGAGGGGATTTACCTCCTCAAAAATTTGGCGACTCCGCTGGGGACTCAGCTTGTTGTTTGATTTGTAAGCTATAGACGGAGCCTGAAGTACAGCCAGATAGCCTTCGAAACGCTTTTGCTCTGCATTAGCGGAGTAGATCAACGCTGCTTCAGTCAATCTCCGGTTTAGTTTACAGACTGAACAACTTGGAGTATTGTCTTCTCTTTTTCGGTCAATTTCTTGGCCTTGCTTGCTTGGTCAGCTCTCTGGGCTGGTTCTTTCTGTGAATTTGGGTCTTTGATAGCTTGAACATCACTGGTCTGATCTTAGATTTCTTATTTTTTATTTTTGCATAGCAAACTTGACTGGCGCGCTTTTTAGCATGACAGTCACGCCAATTGGCGCCATTTGTCCATTTATTACCCGCGCCAATCTTGACATGGCGCTAGTTTCATCCTGATAGTCGTGCAAGTGCTGGGGACTGCTGGGGTTTGCTCTGTTTTGATATTTCTGGTCTTGATCTGTGTGTTTAGCTTTTCCTCGCTTTGAGCCTAGATTACATGGTTCATTTGAGTCTTGGAGATTCTGCTGGAAGTGGTGATTCTGGTCTTGGTTGGGAGAAATTCTTTGCTTTTTCATTTTTAGGCGTTGGCACTTGTTGTCAGTTAGCAACCCGCGCCAATTGGCCATTGGCGCTAGTTTTCAATGTACAAGTCACGCCAGTGTGTGCTAGTTGTCAATGTACAAGTCGAGCCAATTTCAGGGTGTGTGAAAATTGAGATTTTTTCCCTAAATCCTTCACCAGTGTGTCTATCCCTTCCAATCTTTTCATTGTATGAGCATAGATCACATTGCTCATTGTTTGAAATGTCTTCTTTCCATGATTGTTTGATGTAAAAGGGAATGAATGCCTTGTTTTGATCTCTTGCTTTGGAAGTCCTCTTTGTTTTTGACCTCATATGTCTTGTCGCCTTTTGAGGGATTTCGTTACAAAGTGTTTGAAACAACGATTGCATTCTTAGTGTTTGTTTACATCTCTTTTGCATTCATCCTTCATTAAGGAGATTTGCATTCTTTTAGTTTTCGTCTCATAGTTTTCTTTTTGTTAAAATTCATTAGATCACATTACATTGAAAAGTATTTTTCGAGGTCCATCATTGAACTTAGATTACATTGTTTAATGATCGAAAACTAAAAATCGCTATGAGTGCATTCTCTTTCATTGAAAGCATGCGTTAAGTAGATTCTCATTTCATTGAAAAATGCGTTGAGTGCATTCTTATCATTTGAAAAGAAAAAGGAAATTGTGCATAGATTACAATTGCATAGTTTTCAGAAAAGAGAATTTTGCATAGATTACATTACATAATTCGCTTCGTTGAATGTTTTAGAATACTTTTGGATAGTGAAAGTCATCTAGTTTGGAAAATTTTCGTTTTTAGTTTTGATGTTTGTTGCATCATTGTTTGAAGCTCTTCCCTTAACTAGATAGCATTCATCGAATTGAAAGTTTTCTTTTCTCATATAGCTGCATACATGAGATTGTCATATGACATATGGTAGGGCCTTGAAACTGAAACATAATTGAAGATCAACCTTAAAATTTACTCAATTTACACTAAGGCAACATTGAAACATTAACGCAACACATTTAGAGGTCTAGGCTAGAGATGTGTTTCGGCATCTTAAAACCTAGTAGTTGTCGTTCGCCTCTTGGCTTTAGACAGCACTAGTATGGACTTGTGCTCCCCGTACCATCACGTATATAAAGGGAGACCCCACTAGGTTTCAATCCTTTATCTATAGGAAGCCGAGTCTACCGCCCTATACCCGTGATACACCGGACACATCATTCAGAGAGATTTCCTGCACGTACGTTAAGTCCTTGGTTCATTTCTCTTTCATTTTGAAAACAAGGAGTATATTGCAGTTCACGGTTATTTGGTACACCCTTTGCCTAGAATTCCTGAGTAGTCATCTCGATCTTTTCTGACTCTTTAAATTTGAAAAGGTCATCAAGTGCTTGTCCTTTCATGCTTGTTTCCAATCTGAAAGTGATAGAGTCACCTTTTTCCTGTTTCTCGACTCTTAAAAGATGAAACGGTAGAGTTTTGTTTCAATGTTTTAAAAATTAACTGCCCACGAAATATTCCTGGTTAAAGTTAGTTTCCTTAGGGTGTTGTTTTGAAGATCATTTCTGATGGAAACTTTTCCAGAGTTCACCAACCAAGGAATCCCCTCTGATGGGAATCCTGGTCCGTTTCCTCCCTTTGGAAATGTTGGTGCTCCTTATATGGCAACGTTGTCCCTTCCTGGGTTAATTGTTGGGTTGCATGTTTGGTTGTTTTCAACCTCTGTGGTCCCGAATGTCTCGGCTACTGTTCAATCAGTTTCTCCGCCTGAACAACATCACGTTGATTCCAAGGTGGACCTCTCCCCTCCTTCACCTATTTCTGCGTCCTCATCTTCTACTTCGCTTGGTGAAATTCTGGATTCGAGTAACCAGGTGGCTAAGAAGAAGAAGAATAAGTTAGATAAAGGAGAGGCTAGATCTGCAGCTATTGCGCCTAAGAAGCCATCCATTGATAAACCTTCCAACCTTCCGCGGAAATTCAAGTTCCCTTGCATGTTGTGCACGGGAGACCATCTTCTTTGAGACTGCCCTAGCATTCCCAAGGTGCTTGAAGCATGGTCCAATGGTCGTCCGTCGTTACCTTTTACTTCTGAGAGTCAAGTTGGGGGCATGTCTTCAGCTGCTACTGGTAAGGCTCCTAAGAAACAGGGCAAGATTACCAATCCCTGCAAGTTGTGTGAAGGGCACCATGCCATTCACCTTTGTCCATATATGGATGAAGCCAAGAGAGTTTTGGAAAACTCGACTGTTTTTGCACCATGCCTTCCAGCTGGTTACAAGCAGTTGTCTTTGAGTCCTCCACCAGCTGATCCTACGATTGGTCAAGAGTCATCCTTGGTCGATCCCGCTCCCTCGGAAATTCAAATTCAAGAATCCATTCTCGACCAACCATTGGTCGTGGGATCGGTTGAGCTGGCCCCACCTATGGTGCACTAGGTCTTTTCCATTGAGAGTGGATCTCATATCCCTCAGGTTCTTCTTGTTTCTTCAGATTCTTCAGACTTGGAGAAAGATTCTCCTGTCCCTACATCTCAAGAAGTTGCTCCTCTGCCTCCCGCGATAGAGGTCCCAGAGGATACTCCTCCCACCTTCGAGATGGAGGTCATGGAGGTTGCTCCTTCTTCTCCCGTAACATTAGGGGAAGACCTTCTCAGTTCGATGGTAGCCCCTCCGAGTAGTTTGGTCGCTTCCTTCGATTGGAGTCGATTTGCAGGATACCGCCTTCCGTCTTATGTGCCTTTCGAGATCACAGTACGGGCTTTTGGTCTGGTTGTACCCGGCACCATTATAGACGAAGGCACGTCTGTTAGTATTCTGTCTTCAACTACTTGGCAAGCTTTCAGTTCACCGCCGCTTGCACCCGTTACGCATAATCTGTTGGCATTTAACAGAAGAACGAATCAACCATTAGGGATCCTTCCAAGGTTACCTGTTACTTTGGGAGGTAAAACCATCCATATGGACGTGATGGTTGTTCCAGGCCCTTTGGATTTCAATCTGCTCTTGGGAGCGATTACACCTATGCCATGGGAGCTCTTGTCTCCTCCCTTTTTCGTGTGGTTTTTTTTCCGCATGAAGGACGGATCATGACCATTGATCAGCTTTCGTTCTTTGGTCCTGATGTGGCAGCTGGCCCGCCATCATCCCTTCCTGGTTTTTATCCACCCGTTGTATCTGCCCCACCGCAGGTCAACTATGTGGCTACCTACCCTGTGCCTGTACTAAGTGAAAGTGCCATCGTGCATCAGGTGCTGGGGGCATTGGGTCCTTACTTCCAGGATGTTTTCCTTCCACCGGGAGTGGAACTCTTAGAAGCGATGACTTCTTGTTCATTATGATGAGGTTGTCAGAGCAGAGTTCCTTGTCTTGTGTCAAGCTCCTTAAAAAATGAAACAAAGTCATCGGAGAAGAGTTCCTTGTCTTGTGTCAAGCTCCTTAAAAAATGAAACAAGGTCGTCGGAGCAGAGTTCCTTGTCTTGTGTCAAGCTCCTTAAAAAATTAAACAAGGTCGTCGGAGCAGAGTTCGTTGTCTTGTGTCAAGCTCCTTAAAAAATGAAACAAGGTCGTCGGAGCACAGTTCCTTGTCTTGTGTCAAGCTCCTTAAAAAAAATGAAATAAGGTTGTCGGAGCATAGTTCCTTGTCTTGTGTCAAGCTCCTTAAAAAATAAAACAAGGTTGTCGGAGCATGGTTCTTTTCCTTGTGTCAAGCTCCTTAAAAAATGAAACAAAGCTCGTCAGAGCAGAGTTCCTTGTCTTGTGTCAAGCTCCTTAAAAAATGAAACAAGGTGTCCTGAGGATAGTTCTTTTAATGTGTCAACCTCATTAAAATAATGAAACACATTCCTGTTCAATTCGAGTCTTTTACGAGATCTCGTAAAATACCAGTCGAGTCTTTCTCTTGATCCCGTAATTTTAACCTTCACTCCATCTACCTTTCATATGGATTGAAGCTTGGGGGGCATGTACCTCGAATTGAGTCACCATGCTGCGGGCATGCTTACTATTTCAAGCATAGTTTGTTTCCGTTTCAAGCTTGTGTAAAAATGAAACCGGTTTCAAGCATAGTTTATCTTTGTTTCAAGCTTGTGTAAAAATGAAACCAACTTCAAGCAGAGTTTTCTGATTTCAAGCTTGTGTAAAAATGAAACCTTTCCCATTTTACCCCTTGTGATTGCCATTTTATCAGCCTGTTTTGCCAGATGAACCTTGGTTTTCTCACTCCATCGTCACTATCTGCTTGGCCGATCATATGCCTTCACTTGGTTGTTTTACCCATTCCTGAGGAACCGCTGAGATGAGTGGTCTTGTTAGCCAGCCTCTTGACCTTTACTTGTTTTGAGCAGTTCCACCATTACCGGAACTAGTAGCTACTCTTTATACCAATCGTTCCTCTAGGAGGAGTCAACTTTTAGCTCTTTTCTGACTCTCTAAACATGAAAATATTGCTAAGTCCCTTGTCGTTTCGATCTCGTTAAAGTGGACACGAAACGACATCTACCCAGTATACGTTTAACCCTTTTTCGAGCTAGGATAGATCACTTACGAAAAAGGAATACCCTAGCCTATCGCGACTAGGAGGTTTTCTCAGACATGGTTTTTTACCTTTTCGGATCTGAGGAACTATTTACGAAAAGGGACTGTTGGAGTTTACTTTTCCGCTGTCTTTTCAAACTCTCTAAATATGAAAAGACGTCGAGTTCTTCCTTTGTCAGACTCGTTAAACCTAAATGACATCGGAAATTGTCAATCATGGCGTTATTCGAGTTTCTCCTTCCTAGGGCTCGTTAAATGTACTAGGATGGATTCGTCCCAAGGACGGACTTATATGACAAGCATATGGTATCCTCTTCAAGCTTGTGTAAAAATAAAGAGGTACTCACCGAAATGGTGGGGGAAAATGGAACTAGCATCATTGTCGTGTCGGCAGTATGTCGCTCTTGAACATGGCACTTGTCTGCATTCGTGTCGGGTTGGGGACATCTCATCTCATCTTTTCACTTGCCTCTGTGGATTTGGGTAATCCATTTTGACCTCTCATCTGCTCTTTGCCTCGTCACTATGACCTATGATCTTTTGATGTCAAATACTGCCAATTCCACTGTCGTGCCGTCAATATGTTCAAGAGAAGTTGACCTCTGCAAGTATCAACCTTCCTCTGATTCTCATACGATTCACAAAAACATCATGTTCCTCTGCCTCGTGTCAATGATGTGGGAAACATTATGGGCCACCTTCGATCAAGGTCACTTCCTGTCGACTTCAGCTCATTATCCAGGAAGCTGATCTAGAGACTCCCTTCTGGTGCCTTGGAGCCTGCATGCCTCAATGGCAGGTTCGTCGCATTCGACGTGAAGTTTTCATCATTGGCCTCCGATCGAGTGATTCTATGGGTGTTCGACGCCAGCTCATTGATTCGCACGCTGTAGATTGTACCTATAGTACCTTGAGAGCCATTGTCATTATTGGTGGTTCCTCTCGCGTCTATTAACAACTTTCATCATTGGCTGGTAATTAGACGATGTTCTTGCATGTTCAACTTCCGCTCACATATTCGCATGCTTGAACTTGTACTTTGTTTGGGTCCAGATGGAGCGCAAGACCCTGGATTGTGTTTGTTATAATTCAGGCTGCGATATTGTGGATTATTATGATTATTTACATGACTCACTGATTGGATGGTTGCGACCATACCTGAGTCTATTTATCAATCCTCACTGGATGGCTGCATCCATGCCTTGGATCTAGATTATTGTACACTCTGTTATGGATGGTTGCGCCCATACCACACATATATATCATGTATCTGAGACATTAGTTTTACTTCGCTCCGCATTATGTATCATATATATCATGTTTCCAATGGCGGTGTTTTCAGTCGGCATGTTCTCGTAAAGCATTTCACCCCTCTCTCTCTCTCGGGCCTCATGCTTTAGGGGGCATCTGTTACACAACAATTTATCACCGTCCCTGCAATCCCCATCCCGCACATTGGAGGGCTCATTCCGTGACCTGTGAGCAGAGACAAGACTTGAAAATACTTTCATTACATCCCTCTGAAGATGAGCTTTCATTTCCCTGAAGACATCTCCCTGCAAAAACCCTAAAAATAGCTCTTTTTCCATTGGCGTGGTTCCACAGTTCAGCCCTCGCGCCAAGGGGGAAAACCCTCCAAACAGGGCGTGCCAATTGGCGCTCTGTCATAGAGCCGCACCCGCGCCAACCATATTAAGAGGTGTTTTTTAAAAATAAAAGGCAGAAGTTTCATCCTAACAAATTCCTGGACTAATATCTATTTTGAGTTGGGAGGTTTGGCTACGGATTTCCATAGAGAGGAAGTGGTTTGCCACCTCTCATGGAAGCTTCCTTGATGATAGGGCCAATCCCATAATTATAGGGATCCCAACTCCCCTTCCTCCTTCTATAAAAGCTTGCTTATCTTCATGGCAAGCTAATCTCGAAGTTCCCAAGAGCTTTTACATCCTTATGCTGCAAGATCCTTCTTCATTCCCTTAAGGCCAAATCCAAGCAAGGAGACTATTTCCAAGTATCTGGAGAGAGAGGCTTGTCCCATCCTTGACAGGCTTTATCGAGACATGTTTTGCTGACGACCTGCCAAAGGAGAGTGCTGCGTCGAAGCTATGGTTGTATTCTTGTTTTGAATCTTTAATGATAAGCAACTATTGGTTATGGTTCCACTCTTGTTCTTGATTATGTTCATGAGTTATGTCCTCTTCGACTAACATATAGTTGTATATATTGGATTTTATGCTTGCGTTTGTGCTATTTCTTGCATGTGCAGGTGTCCGACCACGGAGATCATGAGGATTGTGATCTTCCAGGGCAAAGGAACGGGAGCACCACCTCTTCTACAAACAACAGCGTTGGATTCCAGGTAAGCCTTCCTCGCAAGTCGGTTTATTTATGATTAGGAACCTGCACTGTAGCGTGTTTGATTATTGCTAGACCCGATCTGGGCTAGTAGGGATCACCTCTGTCCACAGAGGGGATTTACCTCCACAACACCTGGTATTGTAGAAAAAATTCATGTCGGTGCGTCTTGTTCTCCATCTGAACTTGACACTTACCGCGCTCTTTTTTGTGAATTCCGAGTTGTATTTGCATGGTCATATGAGGAAATTCCAGGAATTGATTCCATCATTATTGAGCATGAGATTAAAATGTATCCTGACGTTAAGCTGGTGCAAAAACGTCTTCATCCAGTGCATCCTAATAAAGTGTTTCCATTAAAGAAGATGTTGAATTTTTTTTTGCATGATGGATTTATTTACCCTGTTCTGCTTACCAATTAGGTTTTTAACATTGTTCCTGCCATGAAGAAATAGGGGAAAATTAGAGTGTGTGTCTATTATCGTGATGTTAATCATGCTTGTCTAAAAGACAACTATCCCACTCCCTTTATTGACCAAATTATTGTTGAATGTGCTGGATGTGAAATATTCTCTTTCATGGATGGATTATCCGGTTACAATCAAATCAATATTCGCCTAGAGGACCAATATAAAACAAATTTTATCTGTCTCTAGGGCACATTCGCCTATCAGAAGCTACCTTTTGGTTTAAATAACGTTGGGGCTATATTCCAGAGGCCAATGAGTTATGATTTTCATGAAATCAAGAACATAGTTCAACTGTAACTAGATGAGTTACCTGCACATTTACAGAAATGGTTCGACCGCTCGCTATATATGAGGGTGATATTTTTATGATGTTTTCACTATAAAATAGGCCTAAATCTACACAAATGTGTGTTTGGTGTTGGTTCTGGTCATTTTCTTGGATTCATCGTGTTAAAATAGAGAATTCGGCTTGATCCATTGAAGGTCCAGGCTATTCTTGATTTTCCTGCTCCTTCCAATCTGCTTCAATTATAGAGACTCCAAGGGAAGGCTAAATTTCTAAGGAGGTTCATTCCTAACTATGCTGAAATGGCTAAAGAATTTAATCAACTCTTGAGAAAGGGGATTCCCTTCGATTTGGATGAGGTTGTGAAAGCTTCATTTGATGTTCTTAAATATTCCCTGATCCAAGCATCATTAATCTATCCCCCAAATTAACATATAGATTATTTCCTGTATATTGTCACTGCAGATACAACCTTTGCTATGGTTTTAGTCCAAGAATAATATGGGATTGAACATCTGATATATTACTTGAGTCATAATCTCAATGATATGGAATTTAAGTACACATACATTGAGAAGCTCGCTTTGGTAGTCGCTCAAGATGTACAAATATTTTTCCATTATATCGTGCTCCGAAAGACCATTGTCATTTCGGATTGCAACCCTATGACATACATTCTGTCACGTCAATCTTTTGGGGGGAAATATTCAAAATGGATCGTCATTTTTTAGGAATTTGATTTGGAATTCATCAAATCAAAGTCAAAGAAGTCTTTGGTGTTTGTTGAGCTTACTTGTGACCTTCCTTCAAGTAGCACCGATCCTACTATGAAACCATCAATTACAGACGAGTCTTTGTTTCTGATCGAATCATCTAGCGAGTGGTATGGATATTTCATCATCTATCTCTAGACCCAAACTTATCAGCCCAATACCTCTCGCTCACAACAACGACGTATTCGATACCAAGCCAAAGATTATCTAATCGCTGGCGATACACTTATCGTCATGGTGTCAATATGATATTGCGTAGGTGCGTCACACATGAGGAGGTCGGAAAAGTTTTAAATCCATTATGGTGCATGTGGTGGAAATTTTTCTGGTTATTCTACCATGCAGAATATTCTCCACGCTGGTTACTTATGGCCTACCATATTTTGCGACTGCATTATCGCGGTTAGAAGTTGTCATGCTTGCCAGATATTTTATTGTAAAACCTGATTGTCGCCAGCACCAATACTTTTTGTCATCATTTTTGTACCATTTGAAAAATGGGGCATTGAATTCATGGCATGTAACCCTCGCTCGATCGGCGGGCATGGGTATATTATTGTCTTCGTTGACTATTTTACCAAGTGGGCTGAGGCCATGCCTACATTCAACAAAAAGAGACATACAACTACATTGTTATTTTTTAACCATGTGGTTAGCTGAATTGGTGTGCCACAAGCTACAATCACAGATCATGGAAAACATTTTCGCAATCACATGATGGATGAATTTACTGCCAAGTTAGGATTGTCACATGATAATTCTAGCCCTTATTATCTACAAGCTAATGGAAAAGTTGAAGCTATCAATAATATCTTTAAGCATATGCTTCAACACATGATTTGGGTTCATAAATGAAACTATCATTTGATCCTGTACTCAGCTTTATGGGAATATTGAATCTCGGTGAGAAACGCAACCAGATTTACTCCCTTTCAGTTGGTTTATGGTCTGGAAGATATCTTACTGATACAATGTGAAATACCATCGTTGAAACTCGCGATTGACCTACTACCTGGAACTTTTGAAGAAGAAGCACATCTTTTAGATCTCATCCATCTAGATGAAACCCGTCGTGAAGCCACATTGGCCAACGAAGCACATAAGAGACGAATTAAGGTGCAATATGACCGCAATGTCAAGCCTTGCACCTTCTCAGAAGGAGTCCTGGTCTTTCTTTATGATCAGGAAGTTGATAAGATAGGAACAGGGAAATTTGAACCATTATGGCATGACCCCTACATTTTCTAGGGTATTCTGACTTAGGGTGCCTACGAGTTGGTATATTATGATGGGATTCCATTTTTGAAGGCTCGAAATGGGTTGTATCTTAAACATTACTATGCCTGATTTTGTGTAGTAAACATTGTATTATATGCTTTGATTGCGTGTGTGTAGTAGTGTGTCTTTCAGAGTTTTTCATGTGGTTAGTAATTCGCTTTGCATTTTTTGCAGATGTCAGAATCTTTGGAACTATTTGTTGGATATGCCGATGGTGCTAGTCATATTACTTAGAATCTTGTTAGCCTTTTCATAAAGGCAATTATAAATCCAAAAATACATAAATTAAATAATGTAAAGTTAGGATAAATACATTTATTAAATTAGAATATTTAATAAATATTAGAGATACTTAGAAATAGTATTTTGTTAGTAAAAATAGGACTCTAGAATAGAGTCGTTTCCTAGGCTCTAAAATAGTAGAATGGTTAGAAGGTCATTTATTGTAAATTGACACTTGTTGATTTTCCAAGTGATCCATAACTAGATTAAGTTAAAACATAGAGCTTATAAATAGGTTAGTTTCCTAATTTCATTGTGTAATGTGAGAGTGAGAGTTTACGTTTGTAAACTCTTGTAATTTGTGATGTAATATTTTTCCATGATAAATAAATAGATGTGTCTGAGGACACTTCTGAATCTACATGTGGTATCGAAGCAATTGCGTCTTGGTGTTGTTGGATAGTTTTCAGTGCAGTGGAAGAAACAAAATCTGAAGAAGACAATTGAGCGGAAGTGTGAGATGTCAACGTTTGTGAAGACTGCATGGTTACTTCCGTTACTCAAATCGTAAAATAGAGGTAACGTTTGATTCTATAGATCTATGCACTCCATTTCAAATCAAATAATTGATGAAATGCTTTAATGTATCTATACTGCAATTTTGCGGCCATAAACCTGAACATCACAGATAAATATCTGATGAATTTTTTTTGTGATTCGTTGTCTTTTTTTATAATTGAGTGGATTGATGGAAATTAAGAAAATAGTGGATCATGGAGATGGAGATTCTGTGTGTATGTGAGTTTTATTAAAAATAATGATCAGGAAATCTGCTTAGAAGAGGCCAAGCATTGACGGAACATTGGCCAAGTTCTCTGCGTATATCGCACTATGATTTAGTATGAGAATCTGCAGTCGTGAAGGTTCTAGTGCCATCATTTACACAACATGCATATTTACCAATGTAAAACTCTGCTTCTATTTTCAAAAGGGGTAGGCTAGTGACGGCTGAGGTTTCTTATCAGAAATGTCTCGAATACAATAGAAATTTGGATGAAACAACTTCTTCTTGAATATTTAGATTGTTGTGCATTTCTCTTGTGTGCTTTCTTGTGTTAACGACTCTTATTTCTTTGAAATACAATGCCTTTTCACTGGATTCAACAAGTGGAGAGAGTCAAATATCACAGTTTCAGCAGAATCTAGCTCACATTGTTTAGAAAAAGGACATTGCTGGAACTCATAATGAAGAAAACAGGGTGTTCGAAGATCAAAAAAATATTCAGGTGCCAGATGTCGAAAGGTATACAAATGGAAGAGCTTTGGACCAGGAAAATCAAATTATCTCATCAATGAACTAAGGTAGTTCTCTTGAGAATGCAAATAATGGAGATCCATCACTAGATGGCTTACTTGCTGAAGGCTTTTGCAGAGGCTATTGTCGGAGTCGACATGAATTATATCGCTATAGAAAAGTGTCAAAATATAAGCCATCAGCTTATTTGGTTGAAAAGCTTCGGAAATATGAAGATCTGCACAGAAGATGTGGTCCAAACACTGAAATATTGAATAAATGTTTAGATCAACTAAAGGCCGAGAAGATTGTAGAGATCGGAATGTATGTTGTAAAGACATAACTGTTGCGTAAAGGCCGAGAAGATTGAACTAGTTCTGTGTTCTACGTGTTAAAAATTTAATAAATGGTTGCAACGATTGCATTTCTGTGCTAATTGATGTGTTGATTGTGTGTCTCTATCTTAGAGAGAGCTGCTGTGGACGGTGTTGAAACTTTAGAAGGACGAATCAGTGAATACTGAAGATTATACTTATTCATTTTTCTCATGCATATATTTCTACAGGATAATTGGTGGTTGTGACTGAAAGGTTGAATGGGCTATTGGGCCGAGCCGAGATTGGTTCAAATATCATTTGGATGGCGCCAAAACAACGTAATTTTAACAAAATTCATGATTCATGCTTTTGAAACCAGGACTGAATCTATTATTCCAATAAGTCGCGACCCTCATTCCTACAAAAGTCGAATTAATCCTTGTCAGTGGTCGCAATTTTATGGGACGATCGAAGGGATTTTCTAGAAGAGATTAGATGGTATGCAAGACAAAACCCTCGAATTTTCTTTGCATATTGATTAAAGAGTGTCACCTAGAATATAGGAGTGATAAGTGTTTTTTTTAGTATGCATTAAAAAAAGGGAGAAGAGGAAGAAAGTGACATTTAAAAAAAAAAAAACACTTTTAATCACTTTAAAGTGACTTCATAATGTTCATTCCATTATTTTAATGGAAATTATGTAAAAGAATGATTATAATGGCTCTTTAAATATTTATTGGGGAGAGATAAGGAATGGCAAAAATATTTTTGTGAGGGGAGTCATAAGGGTGAAGATTGTCATTGATTTTGTAATAAGAGTGATGCTTTTGTTGGGAGAAATAAGGTGTGTTTTTTTTAATAAAGTGAATTTTAAAGGAGAGATAAAATGATTAATATTTTGTAATTTTGGAGTGATAAGGGAAAGCCATTATTGTAATTCAAAGTATTGTTTTACTTTGAGAAAGATTGAGTCGGTGAATATCCGGATTTTGAAGACAAATTGCTTCCAAGGGTTGTGAGCTTGGCATTTTCATTACTTGAAGGTGGAGATTTATTATGTACTCAATACTTAATAAAGATATCATTTTTTTGGTGTTGATTTGTCCTAGATCTGCCCAAAATTGAATAAGATGATCTTAGCTACACCCTGTGTGTTTGTGCTGGCGCTTGTTTTTTATGGCTTCATGTTGTTTCTTTTTTATTTGTGTCTAGTTGTGACACATCAATAATCTCATTTCTAATATGTGGTATAATTTCATTTAATATTGCATACATCAAGTTCAATATCAGCAAGCGCAACACATGTAACAAATAGCTGCAAGGAAGGAAAATCTCAACACATGCATTTGTGTAACTACAACATATCATCAAAGGTTGTATACATCAGCATTCTACATCAACAATCAAATTCACTTAGTCAAGTTAATGCATTTCAAAGAAAAGTCTACATCAGCTTTCTTGCCAATCCATTTTAGAACTTGTAATCCAATTCATTGTTTTAAGTGAATCATTAAAAATTCATTGTTAATGAATTTTTAAGAGGACAAGGGAAGTCATTGTTTTAAGTGAATCATTAAAATCATTGTAAGCTTTCTTGGGTGCATTGTCAACAGTGTTCGACACCCTTCCTTTACGCAAAATCAAGTGAGTGCATGAGTTTTTAAATCAAACAAGAAACAAGTTCACATCTCCTGCAAGCGAGTGTGATTATTCATTCAAGAAATTTGCGTAAAGACAATACAAAGATCAAACCATCAAGCGATCCAGAGTGAATTTCATCAAAGTAACCAAACAAGTTCAACTCTAACACCAATAAAGCAAGTTGAGATCGACATCAAGTGAGCGTGGCTATTCATTCAAGTGAGCGTGAAGTCATCAAGTAAGTCAAGTGAGTGCTTAAACAAACGCGATCGTCATCAAGCGAGCGTGAATTCCAGAGTTTAAGAAAGAAAGTTCTGCAACTATAGCAAGTGCAATCAGCAACAATCAAGCGAACGTGCCATTCAAGTCACATAGCAAGCGAGCCTATCCTTCAAGTACCAAAATCAAGTGAAATAGTTCAAAGTACGACATCTACAACAAGAGAGCCTGATTTCAAGTGCGCAAGTTCAGATGGCGCACGATATTCAGTTGTTAAAAATTCTTCACAGTTTGATCATCTCCAGTGATGAAGACATGGTGCACATTAGCAAAGACACTCTTGCTGATCTTTCACGACATCTACGACAAACACATGAAACCATTGAATTTCTTCAACTCGAGACACAGCTTCAAAGGATTGAATTGCAAGAAAAGAATGATACTTTGAATTATTTGAACCATCCAGATGATAAGTCATTCATTCAAACAACTTCAACTGTCGAAGTTGTTCTAGTTCAAATTTCTTCCAAGCCCATCATCAAGCCCTGGGAAGAAATTCAAAATAACAAGAATTGACGCGGCTTAGGATATGTCAATGATGACACCAACCTGCATATCCCAGATTATTCCAAGCCAATTAAGTTCGTCAGTGGAGGATTTCTTGCACCACTCACCTCAACAAGTTCTGAGATAGTTGTAGACAACCAACCATGCATGCAACCCAAAGTTGCAAACAAACAAAATTGTACGCAACCTGAAGTTGAAGTCCAACCAAAGTTTTGTCATTGTCAAAGAATCGGTCATATGGAAGATCAGGATTTTGATCTACATCCTTGTTGCCATTGTGGCAAACCAAATCATTCCTCAGAAAAATGTCGTAACCAACAAAAATCAGTCAGATTGAAGATACATTATGAATGGATCAAACCTTGGAAATGGTCATCCACAATCAAATGATTGTCTCAGTTCTACAACCGACTACAATCACACATAGTGCAACCAACAGTGAAAAGATGATGGTACTCTCATGCAGTTGAACAAGGGAGTACACCAGTGTAAAAATCCTACACCTAAAGGGGGGGAGTTCAGGAATACTTTCCAAGAGAAGTGTCTCTCCTTTCAGCTGACAAAGGGGGAAAATGTCAATGAAATTGACAATGGTTTTCAAACTGAAAGTCTCAACAAAACCAGAAAAAGAAGCTAGTGGGCATCTTCAATAGCCAATGGGCATCAACAAATTTGTCAGTGGGCAGTTGAAAACAAAGAAGCAGTGAACAGTTTTCAGCACAACAAAAGCAACAGTGAGTTGTTTTTGACATCATCAGCCAGTGGGCTTTGAAAAAAATTTTGATGCTGATTTCATGCAAAGGATAGATGGATCCTTTTGCAACTTGGCACTTGATGGAGTTGTCAAGCAACATTCAGAGATGAATTAGACATACAGTTGACTCTTGGTCTCTTGAGATTGAATATTTTTTCAGCATCAAATTGAGAACTTGGAAGATGGTTCCTCATTCTTATTTTGGATTTATCCTTGAAGGGGGGAATGTTAGCCTCTTTCATAAAGGAAATTATAAATCCAAAAATAAATAAATTAAATAAAGTAAAGTTAGGATAAATATATTTATTAAAATAGAATATTTAATAAATATTAGAGATACTTAGAAATAGTATTTTGTTAGTAAAAATAGGACTCTAGAATAGAGTCGTTTCCTAGGCTCTAAAATAGTAGAATGGTTAGAAGGTCATTTATTGTAAATGGACACTTGTTGATTTTCCAAGTGATAGATAACTAGATTAAGTTAGAACATAGAGCTTATAAATAGGTTAGTTTCCTAATTTCATTGTGTAATGTGAGAGTGAGAGTTTACGTTTGTAAACTCCTGTAATTTGTGATGTAATATTTTTTCATGATCAATAAAGTTATGTGTCTGAGGACACTTCTGAATCTACAAATCTATCCTCTGCAGCATGGGCCATATTTTCTCCAAGGGGTGAGTTAGTGAATTTCCAAGGGATTTTTATTGGTCTACCGACCAACAATATCGATAAGTATAGTGGGTTGATAAAATTATTCTCTGATGTCATTTCACTTGGAATTCACCACATCGTCATCAGGTTGGACTCACAACATGTCATAATACAGCTTACTGGCATCTATACTGTCTGAAACCCAACAATTCATCGCATGTTCCTTAGAGTTCGTCTTTTGGAAAGACATTTTGATTACATTCAATATCAGCATATTTCTAGAAAATTTAACACTCTGGTTGATTCATTGGAGAATTATGTGTTAAATATACATTTTCTACATATGTGAAAATAGATTTTCAATTCACATCATACAAATGAATAGGATTTCACATAATCATAGAAAAACACTAAAAATTAAAATAGATTTACATCAATTTTTTTACAAAATTTGTGTCCAAGACACGTTGGTCATGATCTGACCTCAAAAAGTATACAGACATAGCATAATCTAAGTAAACCTAGTGATTATCATAATAGAAAGTCATTGCATCGGCTATCATGCACAATAGCCTCATCCAATGACTAGGCACACCAATGGTATGGTGCTACAGCCTCATAGGTAACTCCTCCATCCAGACATCTAGTATCCCAAGAGTCAATCCCTCCACATGTTGTTGGAACTCATCAAGAGTCTCAGCTAAATCCAAATCTTGAAGGATTTCTCTCCCGACAGTGCTCTATGTTGGTTCTCCCGCCTGCTCTACACGTATCACTATTTGAACGATACATACATCTGCATACATAAAACATCTTTAGTTTAGTCTTGGAAACATCAAAAAACACAAAAATATGTAAAAAACCCAAAAATAAAAAACATGGTCAAACATTTTACCTATAGCACCCAATTGAGCACTGACTGGTAAAATCAAATTTGGATCTCCGCAAAAATCCATCCCTGCATATGGATGCTCCTCTATGAAGATGTTTTGTCTTCGGAGCCAACTGGAGAATGCAATGGAAAATGAGATTGATGAATGACATTAGAGAAACTTTGAGGTCTAAAATGGGCCTCCTAATAAAAATGTACAACAAAAATAAGCTTTATGGGAACCAATAGGATTCAATATGATGATGTCAACCGTGGTGGATGATTCACCATTTTTGGGGTAAAAAAGTAAAAAGATTAAAAAATAATAAAATAATGAAACCACTTTTTAAACTTGTATTTTTAACTTATCTTCCTAAGGTTTTACTCAAATTTCAAGCGGGAGTACTCATTGGATGAAAATTTTAATTCTTCACCCAAGGAGTATCCATGTTGCATACTTTCGATGACCTTGCTACACGAAAAATGAGAAATACATGAAAAACGTGATTGCAATCAAATTTTTCATGTATTTATCATTTTTCGTGTAGAAAGGTCCATTTAAAGTATGAAAAATGGGTAATTTTTGTATGAGGAATCAAATTATGCATCCAACGAGTGTTTCCGCTCGAAATTTGAGTAAAACCATAGGGAGATACGTTGAAAATACAAGTTGAAAAAGTAGTTTTTTATTTTTTTCCCTCTAAAATTTGATGATGTAATGTTATATTATTTTATTATTTCCACTATTATTTTATAATTTCCTTAGGTGGCCTATTTTAGACCTCAAAATTATCCTAATTATAGCATGGATACCCATCATCTCGACCCACCGCTGCATCCGTGGATCTCTAGGACTAGTTAATCCCAGTGCCACATGTTGTGGCTACATCAATGGAACTCACTCCAAAAAAAAGAAATCAAGATCGACCCATAGATGAAATTTTGGTCTTTCCACTTTTTAGCTTGGTCAACTATTCTTTTGAGACACTCAAGCACATACTACATGTATGATCTGTTCGTGACATGTAGTGTCACACTGCCAGCGAGTTTTGTGATAGTGAATAGGAGCGTTCACAAAGGAATATCACGTACATATTTGATATTTATCTTTCCATCTTTACTACGCTTAGTTCCTACTTGACAAAAATTTCAAATGTATTCCTTCACTGTTTTACCTCCACGGATGGAGCCCGCAAGGGAAATAGGGATACCATGTCTGGATAAACCTATCATAAATTAAATATCATCAACCAATATTGGGAGCGCTTTGTCCCTAATGTGAAATTCCTGTAGTGTCGGGTCCCATGAACAAATCAAGAACTGCAATAGTTGCATGTGTTGCCTCATCCCTGATAATCGAAAGTACTTGAGCAACCCATGATCTCTGAGGGCTCTCACAGTGCCAGGATCATTTAGGGAAACCATATCCTGTTCTTCATGTTCTCTTTCTCGCCATGTAATCAACATTTTGATCCGATCAAATTCTAAAATCAAACCATAGGCTTAGTTAGGATCTGTTCCATGCAAAAAAATGAAGAAATTTTGGGCAAAAAACAATATGCAAGTTTCTGAATTGTGGCCAATGCACTCTTGAGTGGAAGACAGTGTGTTGTAGAGGAATTGGTGTTTCTAGCCTCTTTGCAATGCACCTTTCAACATTCAAGGGTGCATTGGCCCCAGGGTGTTGTATATTTAGCCTAGAAGCCCCAAAACCCTAAATAATGTGCATGAAACTAAACAATAATGAAACCAATAGAAAGAGGTAGGTAAGATATTCTACCTGGTCCAGATGATACGAGAAATGGTCCATAGAATCTGTCACAATCAGTCACTAAATTTTGAGGGTAAAACGAGCTCAGAGCACTAAAATTTGAATGGTAAATGTGAAATGGGAAAAATGACTTGGTAATTTCTTATTTTAATGGTATCTTTGATTAATTTATGCATATTTAATGAAATGACTATGGTTTTTACTCTTTTTACTATGAAACAAGTCTTTTTAATCCATTTGATGGTTCTTTGAGCATGTTTACATCTGAATTATGGTGAGCTCATCGTGCATGATTGTGAAATGAAATTTTGACCTCAAAGCACACTTTTATCTATTTTTCAAGCTTTGTTAAACATGAAAAGGAACCCCTCAAAGCACACTTTTATCTCTTTTTCAATATTTTTTAAACATGAAAAAGGAACTCAAAGCGCACTTTTATCTCTTTGTAGAGCTTTGTTAAATACTAAAAAGGAACCCCCTGGAGTTCTCTTTCAGCTCTTTTCAGACACTCAAAATATGAAAAGATTGTCGAGCACTTGTCCTTTCGAGCCCGTAAAAGGAATTGAAACGACACCTACTCAATATAAGTTTAACCCTTTTCCAGACTAATATAGATTATGTTTATGAAAAAGTAAAACCCTAGTCGAACATGGCTAGGAGGTTCTCTCAAGAATTATTTTATGCTTTTTCGGATCTAAGGGACTATTATATGAAAAAGAACTTGTGGAGTTTTCTTTTAGTCCCTTTTTTGAACTCTCTAAACATGAAAAAGGACTGAGTTTCACTATCATTAGAATCTTTAAAGCATAAAAAATGACAAACTTTTCCATCATGACAAGATCGAGTTTCACCTTTGCTAGACTCGTTAAAGCATAAAATAGCAATGGATTCACCCAAAGGGTGGAATTATACATCAAGCATATGTTATCCTCCTCAAGCTTGTTAAAAAATAAAGAGGTACTGGTCAGTAATGACTGGGGAAAATTGGAAAGGGATAAAACACTTTATGGTAGCAAGTCGCTCTTGAACATGACACTTATTCACTTCATCTCCGTGATTTTGGGTTGGGTAATATTCTTGATGGTCTATAATACCTATGGTCTATCATGCCATCTGTTATCACTATAAAAAATCTCTGAAACTTGGTAAATTACATTTTTTCCTAAGTCTTAGTGTTAGATAGGGTTAGAGTCATATTGATATTTTTCAAGGTCTAGATCATGGTTAAAGGTCTCATACCATCATTAAACATTGTTTATTAACCTCACTTCACTCTTCACAAGTCTCATGCCACGTTTTAAAACCCATTTGTAAATTCTGTTTCGAAAATTTGATTGAATAAGCCCAGAAACAGTGTTTTCATAGCGCGTCTAGTGTAAAAATTCCATTTTACGCTACAAAAACACTGGTGAATTCGTAGCGCAAATCCAGAATTTGCACACCATGCGCTACGAAATCGGGAATTCGCATATTTGTCTCTGAGCTGTCACATCTGTCAAATACAGTTAAATTTGCCATCATTGGGTTTCCTTCATGAGTTGTCCTCCACGCAAGAAACCATTCTTTGTCATCATTAGAGGTCATTTGTCATAAATTAGAGGTAAGTCATTATTGGTCCTTTATAATTTCAAACAGTTGGCCATTTTCATTTGTCTCATGCAAGAAAACATTGCATGCATTATTAAGTGTTGAAAGAAAGAATTCGTGGTGAGATTCCTAGTTATCAAGCAAGGTTGTATTTCTTATCAAGTGAGGTTTTGTTGTCTCATTGCTAATTGAGACAGAGGTTATATTTCAAGCGAGGTAGAAATGATTCAAATTCAGGTTATATTATCCATTACTGTGAAACCTGAGTTCTTATCAAGCGAGGTTGTTCCATTCAAATATAGGTTATACCAGTGTTTTCAAAGCTTGCTAATTTAAGTGAGCTTGATATTCAATTGTGTGGAAACAAAATTTTCATCAAGCGAGGCAGAGTTCTTATCAGGTGAGGCTGAATTCAATTCCTGAGTGAAACAGTCTTTTCAACAGGAGACTCAGATTGTTAATTTTTTGAAGACATAGGGTTTTTAGAAGGGTTTATTGCATATTTCTGAAGATACAGGTTTCAAGAGGAAAATGGCTGAGGATATAAGAAGCCATAGGTCTGGTCATTGCTTAAGGACTAAACCTGAAGGTGTTGAAGCCCTTACAAAAGATAAGTCTGTCGAAGCAGCTTTTAAGAAAGTTGGATGTTGGAGGTTTTGTGAAAAACTTCAAGGAGGGCACACTCAAGTTACCAAGGAGTTTGCCATAAATTTCATAGGATCAAATTCAAATATTGGGTTCCTAAATGTACCAATTTCCCCTGAAGTAATATCAGTTGTAACAGAAATCCCAAGAGGTGAAGACAGGTGGTTTAAAAATTTCAAATTTGATATGACACCATGCAAGGTCTTTTTAAAACCAGAGTTTTCAGAGGTTGACTTGAACAAGGCTGTGCCAAGGAGTTATATCAGAGACACATTTTCCAATCTGCTCTACAATATTTAGAGATACTTCACTTGCGAGGGTAGATATCATAAGGTATACACCTACCATTTTAAACTCTTGCTTCATTTCATGGGGATGATATCATTAGATTTACCTTTTTATCTCTTCAGAATCTTGGCTAAGATGTATGATAAGGTAAAAACGAAAGTTGAATCATGTGAAACCTCTTTAATTCACCATGTCTTAGTCAAATTGATAGTCTTACATAAGCTATAGAAGGAAAATCGAGATTGGGCAGAATTCCTCTTTTTGAGTAGAATTGGAATAGAAGGAATAGCTGCCAGCCCATAAGCTAAAACCCCATCAAAGATTGTTGGTCCTGTGGAAAAAAAGTCTAAAATATTTGTTAAACTTAAACCCAGGAAACAAGTGAAAGAACCAATGACATCATTGAATATCCAAGAGACTCTTAGGTCTATACAGAAGAAGAAAATCCTAGATGAGGAAACAAATTTAGAACAATCAACTAGAAAAGCAAATCCAAAGAAATTGACTAAAATTCAGAGGTTAAAAGAAAAGGGTAAGGATGTAGTTGCAAAGGAGACAAGAGGAAATTTGAATGACATACTTCAGGCTATCGACATAGAGGAATCTCCCCTAGCGCAAGCAGAATTCATCAAATTAGATACAGGTGCCAGCAAATTGAAAAAATTGAAGACGTCTAAAAAGTTAGAATTTGAAGAAGAGGTGGCAGAGTTTATTTTTAAACCGAAAAGACCCTAAATGAGGCGATCTAAGAAGTTGAAATAGTCAGATTTTGTGATAGAGAAAATAGGGGAAGAAGGTGCTACTTTTTTTGAAGAAACTACAAATGCATCATCTGCAATGCCTGAAGAAGATAGAAACAGGGTCTTCAAGGTTCAAAAGGAAAAAAGTAGCTATGAAGAGGTAAAGAATAAAATCAGGCTTGAAAATAATGAAATTGAGAAATTGAAGAAAAGAGAAAGAATATATGCTAAAGAGAAAGTCAAGTTTGAAAGGATGGAAGGGCTGTGGGAGCTTGAGAAAAATCCAAATCTTGAACTGATTGACAGTTAAGATTAGTTTTTCATATGGACCCTACTTGCAATCATGGAAGCAGAGTTCATCAGGATGGTTAACATAAAACTGAGGGATAATAACAGAAGGCTCAAGAGGAGAATTGAATATTTATAGATACAGTTAAATCGGTTTGGAGATGAGCTACAGCCTAAACAGTAAGTTTCATCTTTGAAATAAACTTTGAAGGTTATATAGTAATGCTCCATTTTTTAAACTCCTCAAGGTTGATGGTTATTGTTATATTAATGGATCTACACCTGAATACTAAGTTTTAAAGGTTTAGGACTTGAAATTTTGAGGAAAAAACTGAGAAAGATGAAAACTCAGCAGTTTCGTAGCGCGCTACAAAATTGTTGTAGGATGCAGTTTTGTGAATTTTTGTAAATTTCAAAGAAGAAATGGTTCACTTTTGAAGCCTTGATGTTGATGGGAGATATATATTGAATATCAATGAAGATTAAAAGGGTTTTGGCACATTTAATTAGATTCTAAATCATATTTTTCAAAAGAAAGTTCTGCGCTACGAAAACACAGACAGTTTCGTAGCGCAGCATTATGGAAGTTTCCACATCATTTTTGAAAATTTGACATATACACAAATGGAAGGTTAAATATATATATGAATATTTTAAGACATTTGGCACGTGTTTTGAGTTCAAATTATGCAGCAAATGGTTTGAATTGGTATTAATGAAGTGCTCAGCTACTATGCAGGAAGCACTATCCTATTTTACAGGGACATATAAGGAAGAGATAAAGGGGGTCTAACAGCAAGAAGATAGACATGATCATGGTCGAAGACTAGAAGATGCAGCTATCAAGTGTTGTTTTAAGTATTTATATAAGGTTTTTATGTTTTAATAAATGATGTTTTAGTCCTAATTGTATTAGGAGTCTAAACAGACAGTTTAACTGTCAGTTGTAAATGCAGTTTATTTTATGAAAAGTATTAGGTGTCAAATTTTGAATTCTCCTCAAAGGATTGGAGAGAATCCTAAGATGTAATGAATACTCTATAAAAGGGGGGAAATCTAATAGCATAGAGTTGGAATTTTTTTGGAACAAGTGTACTGTTTGGTATTATCTGCAACTTTTTTTTTATCTTAATACAATGGTATCAGTTTTTACTCAAGATTCAGAAAAGGCTATGGATGATTGATGCTTTTATGTTTCTCCTTTATATTTTACTTGCAGTGGAATGAGTGTATGTTACTTAGAACTCACTATGAAGGTGCTCTAACTTCCTTCATATATTCATGGACTGTGTGACCTACTGTTTTATTGTTTTACTGATGCATCTAAGCCTTAATATGCCCTGACTTCCATATGAATTTGATATCCATGTTTAGTAAAAACATAAAGTGACCCCATAAGCCCAATGGATGCTTGTTTATTGTAGTATAACCAATTACTAAATTTAATCCATTTACTCACAGAGTTAGTCATCTGACTTTTATTTGAAAATCATAAAAACTTTGAGAGAGACCTCTCAAGCTGAGGAGGCTAAGTCTCAGCTAAAAGCCTAGTTTGAAATAGTTACTCAAGGTATCCTTGATTAGCAGCCTATCAGGGCCTGATTTTGAGATAACACCATCCTTCACTTCGGTTTTGGGTCAAATGCTTCCAATTCATTCAGTGTCGCTGATATGTTCAAGATAAGCCACTCAATTATTCTTCATCCTTTGCAATACTCATAAACCTTCATTTCATGGCCAAAATCCTTGAACATTGCTTCATCTGTTACATTCCATCTCCAAAATAATTACTCCTATTTCGTGTCATTGATGGGGGAAACATCAATACCCTCCTAAGATGAGTCACTTCCTGTCTACATCAGCTCATTATCCAGGAATTTAACTTAGAAACAACCTTTCAGTACCTTGGAGCTTGCTTACATCAATGATAGGTTTCTCGTTTTCAGTGATAGGTTGACATCAAAGTCATTCGAATGAAAGAATTTGTATGATGTTCAACATCAAATCATATATTCACACCATGCATAATGTACTATAGTACCTTAAGATCCATTATCATCAACAGTGGTTTTTCTCGTGTCCGTTAACAACTCACATCATTGGTTGGTAATCATATGGTGTCTTCCCATGTTCGACTTCAGATCACATATTCGCATGGTTAGAATTGTACTTTAAGCGATCGAGTGAACGATATAGAAGACCCCAGATCTAGTTTCATCCATCCAAGCTACGATTTCAAGAGTAGTACGAAATCATCTGTACGATGGTCATTATTCAGATGGTCATCCGATCATGGGTATATATTTGTAGACAAGTCTATATCTGTAGATGACTTTCTGATGTTATGATAGTTTATGTGTTAAGTATAGGATATGTCTCCCTCAAGAATTCATTTCCAAGATGAAGAGATATCATGATGTAATATATTTTAATTGATGTAGGTCACTATCCACTTCAGTTCCTCCTCATCATGTCATAAATAAAATCACTCAACATTATTATTTCTGACTTCATGCTTTAGGGGGAAATTGTTACAGGATAATTTGGGCATCATCCCAAAACACAGATCAATATTCATTTGGGTATATCATACCCTAAATTAGTTGCTACATGCCCTAAACAAGTCATTCCATTGATGGTCATCCTTCCATGAAAGTTTCACTACTTAGATACCAGTTGAAGTGCCCCATTGATCCATCAATGCACCGCTAGACAACTGTAACTGCTTTGCATAGCATCTACTCCCAATAAATGTTGCATTGCAGAGGATCTAGGCCCACTTTGGTGTGCGCAAGTTGACTGAGAGTGATTTTTCATTGGATTCCAGGAATCTTCCCAAACTCTAGTGACTTCTACAAGCTGTTCCAACTTTCAACTCATCTGATAGCTTCAAATTTGTAACCCATGAAGTCATTAAACCTCTTATCCTCCTATTCCCATGAAAAAGGAAACCTCTTTATCCATTTTTAGGAACATTCAATGATTCATTTATGTAAAAATACCTTCATCTACTTATAAATAGAGCACTAAGCATAGTGCACAAGAGTGCAAGAATTCGTGTTAAGTAGAGTTATGCTGCTGAGATCACAACTCTTGGAGTTTGCATGTACTGTGATGCTACTGGATTTTTGATGCTAGATGTGATGAGGATGGGACTCAAGATGGATGAGTGACAATGAATCGATCAACTGGCTGTACTCTTCCTTCTACTTCATAATAAAGACAATTTTCCCTTTCCTAATGCACGTGTCAATGATGTTATATGTGTATTTATGTATTTAATTGATTTAGTATGTATAACTTGAATAGATCATATTGCATTTATGTTGTTATTTGTCTTCTGTTTGCCATTGTAGGTATCAATCAAGCAAGTTAAGTTGGATTGAGAGCAACATAAGAGACAAAGGGAGGCGAGGAAAAGCAAACAGATTACAAGTAGGGTTTCTTCCCTTTATCTATTCATATTAAGGAAAAGGTGAGATATATTTCTTTTTGTTGTCCTAAGTGAACCACCACACTTAGGGAAATCATACGTATCCGTAGGTTTTATTTCTGTAAAACACGAGTGATTAGTTTGCGTCCTTTCACAAGGACTATATGGATATGTTGAACATTATTATACTCATGATTGTAATGAAAGATTTAGGCATATAAAAGTTCAAGAAGCGAGTTTGAGAGAGGACACATGTGATCTTCCTGCTTAGTGGATGCCACCTAAAAATTGAGACCATGGAATGGTGCTTAGGATGAGAAAAGAGAGGGCGGTCTTAGAGAGTGTGTGACTAAGTAGAAAATGTATGATTGTGAGGCATGCTTCGAAGCAATGTACAATTGAAACAACATGGTCTGTGTAAACATAACTGCATGGTGGTGGTGAAAACATGATTGCATAATAAGAGTAAAGTCGTGTGAGCCAATCAAAATGTTAAAAAATAAAAATAAAATATTAAAATTAATAAATTAAATTTCATTTACAAAGTTAACTATGTGAAATATTCTTTAATTTTTGGTCAAATCTCAATTAATAGAGGTTCAGCACACAAAACAATGTGTTATACCATTCCTTGCGGCAGACATAATACTATTGAAAGGGTAAGAGTTTGTATTTTAATGTAAAATTTTATTGTAAAAATTTGTGATGATAATACTCCCTACCTTATCCTCTTGATTGAAGCTAGTATTTCCCCCATTGAAAACATGGCTATGTTTAGGTAGCGGATGTATAAGAAGAATATTTCCAAAATAGAAGCCAAGAGGTTCCCCAAAATTTCTTCTAACTCTAGCCAAAATCCCCACCTCTGTCTCAAGCGAGGATGGCAAAAGGATGCCCAGTATTGGATTGACCATTGGGAGATAAAGGAGGAAATAATCTTGGAGAATAGAAATAATATTAAAAATAATATTACCTCCAAATTTAAGGATAAGTTGTGGGATGATAAGGACCTAGAGGGAAAAATGAAGCTAAGGTATTAAAAGGAGGTGATCAACCTCACTCTTGCTAACCATAATTATATTTCTTTCTTGACCAGTGCTAAGAAGATAATAAGCATTGCAAAGATAAGAATTGATTCTCATGAGCTTCAGAGTGAAACCGAGTGTTGGTAAATATTTTTGTCTTGAATAGTGCTAAGAAGAAAATGAATATTGCAAAGATAAGAATTGATTCTCATGAGCTTCATAGTGAAACCAGAAGTTGGTCTATTCCCAAAACACCCTCGAACAAAAATATTTTTCACCTTTGCGATACTAATAGGATTGAAAATTAAAATAACTTTCTTTTGGATTGTCTTGATCTTACTCACATCCATTCTCATTTCCAAAACAATTTCCACACTACTAACCTTCTTGACTTGTTAAGTCAACAAAACTACACGGATTTAGAAGCGCTTCTTTCCATTATTTTTTTATCATAGAAATAAAATATTAATGAGTTGCAATTAATCTCTTACTTTCTTAAGGTATATAGACCACATTGGTCTTAGTAGGAGTTAATCATCATCATTATATATCATTATAATAATATAAAAAATATATTTTAAATTGAAAAAATATATACATAAATAAATAAATTTTGTAGAGAGAAGACCATTAAAAATATTATTATTGTGTCCATTGTTTTGCATTTAGAGATATGTTGTCACATACGTAACATTATATTTAAAAAAAATTAAAAAAGAGAGAATAAAGTCAATTCCAACACAAATACATATGAACAATCCTTTTTAAAACTCCCATTTTATAATTGTAATCAAGGCTTATAATATTGGGATTTCTAACATGGATATTGCTAAAAAATAAGAAGGGAGTAGCCAATATAAATTTCAAGGCCCAAGGAGAATATGTGAGGATATTTTGAAGTTTTTTGATAGTAATTGAATTAAATGTTTTGGTTTCTAATTTGATAGTTGAACTGCCCAACTGCCAGTAGTTATGGGAAGGAATGGGGGTGATATTAATGATCCATGAGTTGGTCTACATACATATTCTAAATAATTTTGAGCTGACCATGAAAACCGAGGAGGGACCTTAGATTCTCATGTTGTGGAATGTGTGTGGGGTTGGAGGAGAGAAAATATAGTACATGTGGTTGAAGGAGAGTGATGTAGAGGAATGTGTGTTTTTTTTATGTGGGAAACCAAAGATGTATATGCATGTAAACCAAAGAATCCTATAAGTATAAAATTAAACCACATGCAGGGATGAGAGTGTGACTCTGGATTGGAGATGATAGAAAACATTTTTAAGTCACAGTAGAAATGTGTAGGACTTGAGATATTACTTAAATTGGATAAGGAAGTCAGTGTGGAAGCCTTCAGCCTAAGTGAAAGGGCCAAAAGAAACTCTTGAATAATTGGTCCTAACTAAGCACATAAGGCACTAAGAAAGGGGAAAAACTAAGGTATTTCTCAATCACTGAAGGACTTCCTTTGTGTTGTGTATCCCTATGGTGCCCATAATGTGAGTGTTAACAAGCTTGGGATCAAATTTTGTAAGGTAGCATACCAATTTCTGTGTATGAAGGAGAGTGGTGTTCATGTTATCTATCGTAAATTGAATCATAAACCCTGAGTGAAACCTTCTCTTAATGCATCGTGTATGGCCTGGGGGTGGCCAAATACAAGAAAATTGTTGTGTATATTAGCCTATGGTTCATTGGAGAGTGGCTCTCCCTTATTTAGTTTCTTGTAAGATTATGTGAATTACATATCACACACACACACACATATATATTTCCATTGTTTTATGATTATTTCTAGGCTAAGTTACTCAATATGTTTGTAATATAAGCTTAATTGATTGTGTATTGTGTTTGGATTCTAGCTATAATTTTGTATTGTTAAGGAATTCTATAAGAATAAGCAATCCTTAAAATATGTTACTTGCGTTACATATGATATGTATATGGCTTGTGAAGTAAAACACAAAAATTAATTTTATCCTATGGCTCTTACTACAATTATGTCTATGTATCTAGTGACTGATATGCCAAAAATGGGATTGGATAGCTGTATCATATCCACAAAATGAAGAAATAAGTATAGGAGGTCTTTCCCTTGATTGGAAACCTTGGAAAGAGTGGAAAATGTTCTAGTTTGGATAAGTTTGGATGATAGCTTATACTTGTGTCAAATTGTAATGATTTTGATATTGAGAAGTTATGTACCTTGATTTACTCATGTGATAAGCCAAAATACTACATTTTCTATTTCTAAGTTCTAGATTTGATGTCTTGAAGTTTTTCAACCCCAAAGAAGTGCGATAATATCATATCTTTTGGGGTGAAGTTGTGGAGTTTGTGTTCGTCCATAATTTCCTCTTTTGTGGAGATGCCTAGTTGAGGGCAGTATTTTGGATTCCCTTATCAGCTAGTGAATATTTTTTTATTATTAGAAATATTTTGGACAAGTATATACCCTATTAAGAGTCATGTGAATGGGATTATAATCCTAGCAGAAGTTTTAATTTTCAGGGATTTTCCCCTTAGCTTCAATTTTAACTTGAATTTTTGGGGATTAGGGTCTTTAGCCCCAACCCCTAGTCACATGGTCTAACAAGATAATTTACCAATATATAATCCATATAGGGGGCTTAGCCATGAGGCCCATTCACCAAATTTATCTTTAACTCTTTAGAATATTCCTTAGTTCTCCTAATGGCTCAGTGTTCAGGGACAAGGGACCAACTTTATTTGTAGTGAGGTCGAGGCCTAATGAATGACTTCATGGCTTGTTTATTCGTTATAAATCCATTAATTGATGGATTCCTTTTTGTTTCTATCAGATGATATTGGTTAATCGGACCAACTTAGTACATTTTATACCTTTATTAGTGCACACAGTGGCTTGATGTCATAGTGATTCATCAACCATAATAGAAAATAGAAATATCTTGATTCTGTTAAGTATTATAGATTGTGTTGGTGGGATATCTCAAGTGATGGTACCAAGGATCCATATTCTATCGAAATATTGATATCCAGAAAATCAAAATTTTCTTATAAATATATTTTATTGAAAAACTTGGATCTAGATGCGAGGTACCAGGTCACATGGAGGTTACATGGATCCCACATGAGTAGTGTTGGACCCTATAGGAAAGTAGGCGAGGTGGAAGGATGACATGGCATGAAAAGTAGGTTTTGGGTGACATGACATGTTAACACATTACTAACATTACATGTTGACATGGTGAGATGACATGGAATGGTAATGCAAAAGAGTTGATGTGGTGGTCAATGTGTCATTAGTCATGGAAGGTGATGTGGAATCCATAAATTTTGTAAAATGAACCTTTTTGGGTTGTTTTGGATCCAAATGGATTTGGATAAATTCCATACTCTTAAAAACCTATATTTTTAGTTAAGAATGAATTTGATTGCATGGATCCAATCTATCATTGTAATTTTTGATGAGTATTTGAGTGAAGCAATGGCACTAAGGTGAAGTCCTGGTGGAAACTAAGGTAAGGATGACACGAATGGAAAAAAAGGTCCAAATAATAGATATCAGGAGATCCATAAATTTCTTAAAAGAGAATTTTGAAATTTCTTAAATTCAAATTATCTAGAAGGTCAACTCATTGACCATAGTAGGAAAAAGGAAAATTCCAGATATGGATGGATCTATAAGTTCTAAAAATCATAGATGAATTTGAAACTTTGAAGATATAGTAAATTGTTAAAGCAGGTAATTTTTGAAAACTTGGATCTGTATGTGAGTGTTGAGATTGCATGCCCCTTTAAGGAAGGGGTCCTATGTAATGTTGACATGTGATAAAGGACTGCCACATCTCAACAACATTTACATGATGTGGCATCATATGATGTGGACACAAAGGCAAAATAACTTCCATGTTTCTACTAGGTGGTAATGGTATAGATGTTTTCATGGCACTTGGAAGGGTGAATATTCAAATGGGCATAGTGTAAAGTTTAGATTTTGACGGAACTCATATCATTGGAAAACTATCAACTAGAAGAAGATGATGGTGATCTCAAAAAGGAGTTTTGAGGTGGTTGAAGGAAGAGGAATCTTGATAATACCATTTTCATAGAGTAAACCTTGGAGGTTGGGTTTAGACACTTTGTTCCCTTAAAAATTCCTTGATAAGGTTAGTGTTATTACAAAATTGTTTCAAAGCTAAGGTTTAGAACTCGAGTTGAATGGGTTGGGGAGAGAATGAGTTGGGTCTTGTTAGTGTTGAGATTTTGTTGTAGTAAATTTTTTGGATTAAAATTTACTATATTTACCTAACCTAGATCTAAGTGTGATGTGAAATATTAGCATAACGTCAATTTCGGGCCAGTATAGGCCATTTCATGTGTAACCAAGGCAACTAGATATACTAAAAAATTTTCCTTTCCCTAACAGACATTGATGTGTTGTTTCAACACATAAAAATACATATATAAGTAAGAAAGGAATGCTTAGTATAATTGTTTAATATAGTTTTCAGAAAAACTCACGTAACAAAGAAGATGAGTTAGATGAAATAAAAGTGGGTGAGACTCCTCCCAATTGGATAGAAACAAATAGAATTTTGAGGGTTGAACTTGAAAGGATTATAAGAAAAATAATGAAAGGCTTATTAATTCTCGAGACAAGTAAGAGGAAGTAAATGCAATACAAATACAAATCATATCAATTTTATAAAGAGAGAGGCAACATGACCAATTTTCCAATGATCTGGATAAATATAAGTCAAAGAAGGTTCATAGCTGATCTAAAATTCAAAATATGGGCCAATAACCAAAAATATAGAATAATGGGTCAAGGGAGAGGCACAATAGTGATCAGTGGAATACAAGTAGTGAAGACACCTCAACGGACACCTATGAAGAAGAAAGTGACATCTCAGATAGATTTTTCAACACAAAAACTAGATCAGAGTTGCACAAGAAGAAGAAGAGAAGAGTTGCAAAGAGTTATTTTCCAAAATAGTTCAAGGAGACTAAACCACCCAAATTTGATGGAAAATTTAGGAAGAATAAGGAATATGAGGCATGCTTGTTGGGCTTGAAGAAATATTTTAGGGTACATAATTATTCTAAAAACATGAAATCCAAAGTGGCCATATTTATAATGAGAGGAAAGGTGAATATTTTGTGGGAAGATATCAAAAATGTTAAGGTAGTTTGAGATAAGATGTTGACATGGAGAAATTTTGTAAAATATTTTAGGGAAAAATACCAATATAAAAGGTATTATGATGGGAAGATCAAGGAATTTCATGAAAATGAGTTGGGGAAGTTAACTATGGATATCTATGAAAATAGATTTATAAATATATTGATATATGTGCCTTATATCAAAGATGAGAAAGTAAAAGTGTGGCACTTTCTAAATGGATTACCATTGGTGTATCAAGACAAAATCAAGTTTGAAAAACTAAAATCACTTGAGGACACTATTTACAAGGCCAAGTTTTTTTATGAACAATCAAAACATAAGAAAGATAAAGTCAGTGTTAAGAAGAAAGGATTCAAATACTCACACTACAAATATTCTGGAAAGTGTTAAATTCGGTGTACCAGCCAAAAGTGATTATGAGAAAAATTACTCTACTCAAAATGGGAATAAACCAATTAGACCAAAAACAAAAAAATAAGTAGAAGAAACCAAGAAAATGCCATTAAAGTGATGGGGGTGTAGAGAGGAGAATATGCTTCAAGGTTTCCCTTAAAAGTGGCATAATGATAGAAAATTTTCAATTTCCAAGAGGCTACCACTATTAATGGTGTAGCAAAAAATCATGTCAAATATTTATGTAGTTGTGGAAAATCATCAAGCGAACTAGTAAATCTTTGTGGTGGAAATGGAATTATAATAGTGAAATGCTCTATTTTTATTACTATTGACCCTAGATATAATCTCAGTTATACTTCTCTACAAGTTTTTGAATACTATGTGTTATATAGAAAGAAACACATTAAGACTTGGTTAGTGCAACTAGCTACAAGAAATAAGAGGAAGGTTATTAAACTAATTGAAGAGTTTCTCTTTCAAATGCATGGAATACACACTCAAGCCACCTTAAATGTGTTTCCATTAAATTCATAAGACCCATATGGGTAGGGATTGGATGGAAATTCAAAAGGAAAACTTGGATTATTTTAATAAAGTTTTATAGTGTAAATATGGAGAGGGTGGTTCAAGAAGCTTGCAAGGCAAGAAAAATCCAATTTCAGTCAAGTAGATTTTAGATTTTCATTTTAAGAAATATTATATAAAAATATGCCAATTTTACATTATTCATGTTTTAAAATATGTTAATGATAGCAAGGTATTAATTAAGGATTATCCATTGTTGCAAGAGTACAAAGATGTATTTCGTGAAGAAATATGGAGACTACCATCTAAGTGGGACATAGAATTTCAATAGAACTTATGCCTAGAGCAATGCTTGTTTGTTGAACATGCCTAAATTGGTGGAATTAAAAGTGTAGCTAAAAGAAATACTGGATAAAGGGTATATCAGACCCAGTCAATCCCCATGGGGAGGACCATTTTTTTTGTTAAAAAGAGGATGGTACTCTTAGGCTATGTATCAGCTATAAGTATCTAAATAAGATGACCATGAAGAAAAATTATCCCTTTCCTAGGATCAATGATCTCTTTGTTTAGCTAAGAGGGGTTGTGGTGTTTTCCAATATTGACTTGAGCTCATGTTACCATGAATTCTGAATAAAGTATAAGGTGAATTCATGGTGGTTCCATTTTGATTTACTAATGGACCAACCACATTTATGTGCTTAACGAACAATATTTTTTTTTCTAAATAAGAATAAAACTATTAAGAAAAAACCATATGGTACAATCAGAGCTTTTCCAGAAGGCAAAGTAAAGAAACAGGGGAGCCGGAAATGATAGATATCGACCTTGGCCCCTATAAACAACCTAGTACAAGAAGAAAGTAACAAGGAGAACTGAAAGCATAAAATGAGACAAAGGGGTCTACCCAGAGTGGGTAGGAACCTCCAAACGACATTTGTTCACTTTATTTTTCTTGACTTTAACCCAGCCATTGTGATCTGACTGTACAGGAACTAATTGTTGACAATTATGTTCTGAAGGAGGAGTCTCCTTATCTGAATCAGAGGAAGAGGGCGCATGCATGCATTTCTGCAATATCTGCGATGCTAAGGGATCCGTAGGGCCAGCCGAGGGGGATTCCTTTGCCTGCTCATCATTTTCTTCATTCGCATCGTTTCCTTCCTCATCCAAGCTGAAGGAATCTATGTCATCCATGGGTGGTGGATCACATGGTTTCCAGCTCTTCAATTTGGATTTACCTTTTTTATTCTTTGTTTTGTCGAGGAACGTGGCATATGATTTTTTGAGATGCCCCGTCTGATGGCAGTGACGACACCGGAAGGCAGTGTTCTCATAGTCCAAGGTTTGGGTCCAATGGAAGTCCCCAATTTTGAGATTTATCTTGTCTGGTAGTCCGTTACTGATGTCTATTTCTGCACAAATTCTACCAAATGTGTATAATCCTTTCTCCCCCCTTGAGGTGTCCGTGGCCAGGAAGCGGCCTAGAGTATTCCCAATTCCTTGGAAGACTGCGAAGTGCCAGAGGTGCACAGGGAGATTTGGAAGTCTGATCCATATGGGAAGTCTGGTGATGAAAGCTATGGAATGGTTGAAATTTGGAAACCATGGAGTAAGGAAGAGCCCTGCTGATCCCCAGAACCAGGGACCTTCCGTTAATGCTTTTTGATACTCTTCATTGAAGGCAAAGGCCACAATGAAGAATCCTTTCGAGCAAAAGAAGACATTGCAGTTGTTGGTCCAGTTGGAATGGATCCACTGGTAGATATCTGCAGTTCGAGGCCATAGGCCATTAAACCTGCAAATGATAGCCTTTTCTGCAAACATCTAAAATTGGTCCTCCAAAGTTGGATGGCCGATCTCAATGGAAGGGGTTTCCTCCCTTTTGTCCACCAGGAAAGGCTTGGGAGCCTCAGCTGGTGGAGCATCTCTCTTAGATGGCTGTGAATGAACCGCATCCTTGTAGGAGAAGGAGGGAGTCGTAGAGGTTTTCCCAGTGGCTCCTCCTCTCAAACGTAGGGAAAGCGTAACTGAAGCATATTTTTTGATATTGTAATAAGACAGGGGCAGAGAATCTTCGAGTTGTTTACCTCTGTAAAGCAGCCTCATGAGATCTGAGGGGATCCCCAATCTGAGTTCAAGATCTTGTAGAATATCTTGCACCAGATTCGTAGCTCAGACCCAGAGCAGCTTTGTTTCACCAGATAGAAGAGAGATCTGGATCTGATAAGCAGAGGGTGAATGATCTAAAAGCCTCGGCTCTCCATTTCTATCCAGCTTCTGACCTGTGAAAATTCCTTGATTCCCCAGATCCAAAGGGATTTTGGCATTAAGAGAAATTATATAAGGGTTGTCGGTGGCTAGGCCAAATAGGCCTGAGGGCACCAATGTGTCAGTGGCCAGACAGGGGATGTGGGCAACACGCTGCAGATCCTGGCCTTTCTTACTGAATATGGCTACGTTGCGTTGCAGAACAACGAGAGCAGCTTTTGCATCAGTGGCCAAAGTAGGGAACTGGAATTTACGATTTTGGTTGATAACATTTCAAGGAAAAATCGAGCTCTTCATGCATCTATTAAAGGATCCATATTGCAGATTTGAGGGAGGCGCGACTGCAACCACGGCTACGTCAGAGAAATCATATTGGCTCTCATACCCTTGGGATATGGCATCCCACAGTAGGAACAGGCTCTTCTGGAAATGGCAGAAGAAATCTTGATGCTGATCGTGGGGAGAAGCTGCTATAGTAGCCGCAACCGCATGAAACACAGAGACAACATCGATCTTGGAGCAAGAAACCCTAAGCGTCTCCATCGCAAGTTCTACTTTTCTCCAGTTCTTAATGAACAATATTATGAACAAGTATTTAGACAAATTTGTGTTGGTTTTCATGCATAATATTATAGTGTATTCCAATAGCAAAATTACTTTATAATAGTGTTACAGGTGTTGAGGGAGCATAAATTGTATAAAAAAAAGTAGGCGCATTTTCTAGGGCATGTGATCTCAAAGAAACAGGTCATTGTGGACCCTAAAAAGATTAAAGTGATCATGGACAAACCAATACGTAGAAATGTGATAGAGGTGAGTTCATTTGTGGGCTTGAATTGATACTATATAATATTTATCTAAGGTTCTTGAAGATTGATCACACAATTACCTCACTGCAAAAGAAATGAGTAAAATGCAAGTGGGCATCGGAGCACATAACAAGATTTAAATAGTTGAAGCACATTTTAATAAATGTCTTTATCCTCAATATTGCAGATCAAAACAAGTTTTGTTGTTTAAACAGATGCCTTCAAGGAAGGATTTGGAAGATTTATTATGTAAGAAGGTTATATAATTAGCTAGGAATCTAGGAAGCTAAACTCATAACAGACCCTCTCCTAATCCTTAATATAATACTGATTAAGAGGAGGTGGTTACTATGTTGACCCAAGATATAATATGTCATTATCGAAATGGGGCTAAACATTTTGATCTCTTCAACCCACTTTAAGCCTAATTTTGACATCAACATTACGTTCATCTCATGAAGTAGATTCAGGTGATATAAAATTTCACCTCAATCCAACCTTCAAAGTAAGAGATGTGACCATTACAATTCTAGTGAATTAGAGAGCACCACCTCAACGTCTTGGCTACATGGTATCCATGTAGTTATAATTGCCTTGATAATCTCCTAGTGCCACTTGGAAATTAATTATTAGTTTCTGACCCATTCATGGGTTTGGGTTCCATGACCCCACACTATGAAATAATTTCATATATATATATATCTATATATCTATATATATATATATATATATATATATATATAGATAGATAGATAGATAGATAGATATTAACGACCTAACTCAATGGTCATCGTATGTTTCCAACCTTCCAGTCTCCCAGGATTTTTACCTTGACCTTACATTTTATACATTCACGAGCTACTCTAGGTTTGACCCTCAAATCTAAACTATCCATGGGCCCGCACATCTCCAATGAGTGCCTTACTAGGCATGCATGTATGCCACCATAACCTAAACTCATGTCATTTTCTCCTCTTTAATGCGTGCTCCTCTCTATACTTTTGGAGAATAGCCTTCAGGCTTAAGTATAACGTGGGGCCACACATCTTAGTGCGCAAATTCTTGTGATTGGGCCATCACCGATGACAAACTGAAGGCCTTCCCAACTTAGCTCAATCCTTTTCAGCGCAAATTTTCTTCTTGTGCCACTTTTTTTGGGATTCCAAGATGTGACCCTTATAGGCTTACATCATCCGAGTCCCTTGTTTAGTCATTGATCACCTTCCCCACTTTCTCATGGCCACTCATTACGTTGGCCTTACGTTGAGATATGTTGTGTAGTCTGATGTCCACCGATCATTCCTGGAAACAAACCCTTACTAGACTTAATAAATATTGCCACAACCTTGGATAACATTTTAATATCTGCAAGGGAATGAGATAAGGTTACCTCCTAAACCATTTGCAAAGGTTCATGACCATGGCTCTGCCACAGTGGTTTTGAAAATGCTTAAAATCAAGCCAACACTTAAACGTCGCTAATTAGGCAATATGAAGCATGAATTGGTGTTATCCCTTCCAAGTTTACAACTAGTTATGCTCCTTTAGGTCCTTAATGGTAAAAAACATAGAAAAAGAGACAAGAACTTTCCCATTCAGCCCTTCAAGACTTGTTCTATCCTCGATTCCTCAATAGCTTATGGATAATAGGTCGATCTCAGTCTAGGGATTTGAAGGACCCTCTTGAAGGTCCAACAATCATGAAAATATTACAATGATGACTGAAATTCATATGATTCCTAACACTAGTACAAAATGGATAATTAGTTACTAAAAAATGATCAAAATTTGCATATAAATGACCATTTTTAGTCGGTGACTAGTAGTAGCTAATTTATAGTATCTTATAACACGACTAAATTTTAGTCATTTTTAGCTTAGTCATTAATTGGTTGTCTCAATTTTATCATATATTAGTATATTTAGTCATATTTTTTGTCATTAATTTAGTCATTAATTTCCACAATTAATGACCAAATATACAACAAACTATATTACTATATGATCACAAGAGAAAACTAATTAATGACCAAAGAAATATGACAAAAATGTTGGTCGTGTTATAAGATACTGTAAATTAGCTACTAATAGTCACATATATGAAAATTTTAGTCATTGTTTAAAACCAATTAATCACCAAAAAAATATGACGAAATATTGGTGGTGTTATATGTTGAGATTCAACAAGATGACGATCCTAGTGAAAATTAAGCACCTACACTAGGTGGGGCCCACTGGCTATTTTTAGGTGTATGTCTATTTTTAGAATGTTGAGAAAATTCTATTTATGGCGGGAGTCTATTTATAGATGGTTAAGAAAATTCTATATGTATTAGATGATTTTATATTTTTATATGCATGTGCGAAGTCTATTTATAGATTGCATGTCTAAAAATAGTATGCATGTTGATTATTATTATCTCTTAATAATAATTAGACAATAAATAATAATCTATTTTTTTGAAGCACTTGATTTCAGTTAACTGATGTGGCAAACAAGTTAAATGAAGGAATTTTGAGTTCTAAGGTTGGTTGGTGGGACATGCAAGTGGACTTAGCTATAACTGAGTCATTCGAAGTTGTAACAAAGTTGGATGTGTAGTTATGTGAGTTGTAAATTAGTTTAACTCATTTAAGTGAGTTAAACTCAGTTGCGCTAGTTGTAACTAGTTGTAACTAAAGATACACTAGTGAGAGATCAATGAATTAATTATTTAATTAATTCACAAGTAGTGGTATCACATGCAACTGAAGAAATACTACTGTTAACTACATGCATGTCAGATCTAGTGGAGACCCAGTTGAGAGGTAGGTGAAAGGGACAGTTTAACTATCTGTTGTGACATTAGTGGGTGCACAGTTGCAACCACACACGCATTGGAGATGCCAATGAGGATTACACAGTGAAGGAAAGGAAAGATTGAATTCATTTAGGGATTGTTATCAACAAGTATTGCGTAGTGGAGGCAGATTGTCAGGGGGCAGTAAATTGGTGCATGAATGTGCAAATTTCTGCATGACAGTGTGAGACAATTGTATATTGTACTGAGAGCTCTTGGATTAGATTTTTGTATGAGTTTGTTTCATGATCAATGATATATACATTATATATGATAGTGGGGTTTTTAGCTTTATGCTTTCCCTATAAAAACATCTGTGTTATGTGTGATTGATCTTTCTTCATGTGTTTGCAATTGGCAATTAAATTTCCGAAAAAAAATTAGTAGAAGGATTATGTATTTAACAGTGTCATATAATTGTTAGATCAGGAGAATCCATGCAATACATAATTTTATTAAAATTTATACATGGTATCAGACCAAGGAATATTGAAAAATCGAAGTAGTAGTTGAGTTTGTTGGTGGAAACAATTCGAATTTGCTGCAAGAATTTCTTGGTGCGACAGTTGAGTAAACGTCGAAATGACTGTCAATAGTTTTCGGCTAGAGTATGCAATTGAGGACAACTTGAACTACATTGCATGGAAGGACAAGATGGAGGCAGTGCTTGAAGATAATGGCTTGAAGGAATTCATCGACAGTGATGTTCCTAAGCCCACTTTGACGGATGCTGCATTACTTGACACATGGCAAAAGAAAGTAGAGAGTACAAGAAGAATTCTGTTGGAAGGAGTGCGAGACCATATTTTCTCAAGCCTTCATGGGAAAGCCACTCCATTTTCTATGTGGAAGCCTTTGACAGATCTTTTCGAAAGTAGCAACGACCATAGGAAATTGGCACAAAAGGATAAACTCAGAAAGATCAAAATGGAGAAGGGAGACAATATTCCTAAGTATCTCACAAAGTTTTTCCAATGTCAGGATGAGCTGGGGAGGGTGGGAATCATGGTTGTTGATGATGATTTGGTGAGCTCGGCTCTATTGGGACTTCCTAATAGTTGACATAGTTATCAATAATCTGTCAACGTAAGGGAAAAACTACCGGATTGGGAACGATTGTGGTCAGATCTAGTGTAGGAGGAGTTTAGGTGGAACACCAGAGATGGCTCTTCATCAAATATGATGATGAAGAGGATTTTTCTTTGGCTTCCAAGGAAAGGAAAGGGAAGGGGAAGACATTCCACTCAAAATCCGAGGCTAAAGGCAAGAAGTTGTATTTGTCCAAGGTGAAGTGTTTTCACTGTCACGAACATGGGCATCTCGCCACTAACTACCCATAGAAAAATAAGAACGAGAAGGCTGCTAGAGCTACAGTTGATGAGGCCCTTGCCTCAAAATTTGAACTTGATTTCTCTTTGATCGCATCTTGGTTTAAAGTGCAATGGGATCGGTGTGGTATCTTAATAGTGGTGCTTCCTTCCACATGACGGGAGATAAGGAGATTTTCAGTGACTTGGAGGAGAAAGATCTCCAAATGCATATAGAGATGGGCGACGATGGATGATACAGTTTGATTGAAATTGGTACCATTACCTTTGAGAGGGAGTCAGATATAACATTTCTTTTGAAATATTTTATGCATGTTGCAGGTCTGAAGAAAAACTTGGTCTCAATTGCAATGTTGGAGGACAGAGGATATGACGTTGTTTTCAGTGATGGAGAAGATTTCCTGCGACATAAAACAATGGGTCAAGCCAAGAGGATAGGGATTCAAGTTAAGAATATCTACAAGCTAGAGGTAGAAGGTTGCGCTACCATGATGGGCAAGGTGAAAAATGTGGTGAGCCGAGATGAGGGTGAATTATGGCATAGGCGATTAGGCCAAATTCATCATGCAGCTTTGAAATTCATGCAACAAATATCTACTGGACTTCCAATGGGAACACTTGCTCAGTTAGATCAGTGCAAGGGTTGCACCATGGGGAAGTATGCAAAATCCACCTTTCTTGAAAAGGAGAACTGTGCTTCGGTGATCTTGGCTGTGCTTCGGCGATCTTGGAGAGAGTTCACACAGACATGTGTGGACCATTCTCGGTTGCTTCAACAACAAAACACAGGTATTATGTTATTTTTGTTGATGAATTTTCTCGTAAATGTTGGATCTACTTCATGTAGAACAAGGATCAAACATTATCAAAGTTCTGTGAGTTTAAAGCATTGATGGAGAAAGAGTCGGGGAAGCAAGTGAAGGCTCTACGGAGCGATAATGGTGGAGAATATATCTTGAACGAATTCAAATAATTTTGTAGCAAAGAAGGAATTCGAAGAGAACTCATAACGCCTCATAACCCACAACAAAATGGGGTCATGGAGAGGAAGAACATAACAATCATGGGTGCTGCATGATCAGGGCCTACCAATGCATTTGTGGGTGGAAGCATGCAACACTGTGGTTTATGTACAAAACTATTGTCCTCATAGGGTACTTGGCATGAGTACACCTGAAGAAGATTTTACTCGTAAGAAACCAGATGTTTCTCATTTTAAGATTTTTGGCTCATTTTTTTATGTGCATGTGACCAAGAATGCCAGGGAGAAGCTAGAGTTGACTGCTGAAGTTGGGATATTTTTGGGGTACACAGAAACACCCCACAACTATCGTGTGTATTTTCCAAACAATCAAATGACTAAGATGTGACGGGATATAAAATTCAATGAGGAGAAAGCCATGAAGTTTTCGCTTGAGAGGGAGCTAGACTTGCATGTAGAGGAGGAACTTCTTGTTCCCAAAGATGAGTCTCTAGATGTGGATTAGCCACAGGAGGAGGTTCATGGAGTGGATGAGTCCACTCATGTAGAGCCAAACATCAGAACTGGTAGAAGGTGTACCATAGAAGCTGAGAGGTTGAAGCTTGATGCGGCACAAAATGTAGGAGTCCCTACTTCACAGCGCAGACATAAACAATCTCCTGACCGATTCACTGGATACATAGATCTCATGAGCAAATGTATTTTGATTGAGACATTTCCTTTTAGGAAGCAATGTAGGAGCCCACATGGGTAGATGCACTGGTGGAGGAGTATGACTCCATTGTTAGAAACAATGTTTGGGAAATTGTTCCAAGGTGGTTGATAAATCAGTGGTAGGTTCAAGATGTATCTACAAGGTAAAGAAAGTTGCTGATGGGAGTGTTGAGGAATACAAGGACAGATTTATTTCCCGAGGCTTCTCGCAGATCGAGGGGATTGATTATGAAGAAACCTTTGCACCTGTCGCACGATATTCTTCCATAAGGACCATCCTTTCTCTCTCAACGTAGATGTGTTGGCACATTCATCATATGGATGTGAAGACTTTGCTCCTTAATGGGATCATTGACGAGGAAGTGTACATTGAGCATCCTGAAGGATTTGAGATATTCAACAGCGAGTCACATGTGTGAAGACTCAAAAGGGCGTTGTATGGGCTGAAGCAAGCACCCCGTGCTTGGTACACTCAGATCGACAAATATTTCACTAGACTTGGCTTCACCGAGAGTGAGGTGGATGCAAACCTATACTATATTGTGGTGGAGGGTAAGATTTTAATCATTTTTCTTTATTTTGATGATTTAATATTGACTGGTGATGAGCAGCTGATACACTCAGGCAAGGAGGACCTTGCTAAGTAGTTTGAGATGAAGGATATGGGCCTCCTTCACTATTTCCTGGGATTGGAAATATGGCAGCGAGATGGTGAAATTTTTGTGTCTCAAGGAAAGTATGCAAGGGAGATACTAGGTAAGTTCCACATGGAGGGCTGCAAACCCATGGATACTCCTCTTCTAGGAAAATGGAGTAAAGAGTACGTTACATCTAGAGCGGTAGTGAATGCTACTATCTATCGAGAGTTAGTGGGTTCACTAATGTATTTAGTTAATACAAGACCGGATATATCCTATGCAGTGAACCAGCTTAGTCAAGCGATGGTTAAGCCTACCAAGCTCCTTTGGAAGGCGGGCAATAATGTCCTAAGATATCTCAACGGCACATCTAAGTACGCCTTATGGTACAGACAAACGGATGAGGTGAAGTTGCATGGCTTCACAGATGCAAATTGGGTGGGCAACCCAACGAACATAAAGAGCACATCAGGAGGGGTCTTCAGTATCAGATCTACAACTATTTCTTGGTACAGTAGGAAACAGATATCCGTGGCACTCAGTTCAGTGAAAGCATAATACATGGCAACAAGTCAAGCTGCATGTGAGGCTATATGGATGAGAAAGATCCTGGTTGGTTTGTTTGGTTCTCATTTAGGTCCTACAGTGATTCAATGTGATAATCAGAGTTGCATTAAACTCTCGATTAATCCCGTGTTTCATGATATATCTAAGCATATATATATCCGATATCATCATATCAGAGATTGTGTGTAGCGAAAGATCATGTTGCTTCAGTACATTCCTACGGAAGATTAGGATGTAGATATTCTGACGAAGGCGCTCACAAGGAGAAAATTTGAATACCATAGAGATAGGATTGGGGTAAAGGATAATCTCTTTCTTGTTGTGAGGGAATGTTGAGATTCAAAAAGATGATGATCCTAGTGAAAATTAAGCACCTACACTAGGTGGGGCCTGCAGGGTATTTTTAAGTGTATGTCTATTTTTAGAATGTTGAGAAAATTCTATTTATAGCAGGTGTCTATTTATAGATGGTTGAGAAAACTCGATATATAGATGAGTTTCTATTTTTATATGCATTTGCGAAGTCTGTTTATAGATTGCATGTCTAAAAATAGAATGCATGTCGATTACTATTATCTCTTAATAATAATTAGACAATAAATAATAATCTATTCTCTTGAAGCACTTGATTTCAGTTAACTGATGTGGAAAACCAGTTAAACGAAGGAATTTCGAGTTCTAAGGTTGGTTGGTGGGACATGCAAGTGGAATTAGTTATAACTGAGTGATTCGAAGTTGTAACAGAGTTGGATGTGTAGTTATGTGAGTTGTAAATTAGTTTATCTCAGTTAAGTGAGTTAAACTCAGTTGTGCTAGTTGTAACTAGTTGTAACTAAAGATACACTAGTAAGAGATCAATGAATTAATTATTTAATTAATTCACAAGTAGTGGTCTCACATGCAACTGAAGAAATACTACTGTTAACTACATGCATGTCAGATCCAGTGGAGACCCAGTTGAGAGGTAGGTGAAAGGGATAGTTTGACTATCTGTTGTGACATTAGTGGGTGCACAGTTGCAACCACACACACATTGGAGATGCCAATGAGGATTTTCCAATAAAGGCAAGGCAAGATCGAATTCATTCAGGGATTTTGATCACCAGGGATTGCGCAGTGGAGGCAGGTTGTCAGGAGGCAGTAAATTGGTACATGAATATGAAAATTTCTACATGAAAGTGTGAGACGATTGTATATTGTACTAAGAGCTCTTGGATTAGAGTTTTGTATGATATTTTTTCATGATCCATGATATATAAATAATATATGATAGTGGGTTTTTTAGCTTTATGCTTTCACGATAAAAACATTTGTGTTATGTATGATTGATCTTTATTCATGTGTTTGCAATTGGCGATTAAATTTCCGCAAAGATTTTAGTAGAAGGATTCTGTATTTAATAGTGGCATATAATTGTCAGATCAAGAGAATCCAAGAAATACATAATTGTATTAAAATTTCTACATTATAATATTTTGTAAATTAGTTACTAATAGTCGTATATATGCAAAATTTAGTTGTCATTTGTAATCACAAATTTATCATTTGCAGTAGTCCTTTATATTTTTTTGGTAGTTTCATATTCTCATGTAAACGAATAATTTAGTAGTTTATATTCATTTCATTTACTTTCATTAATAATCATTATAAACGACTAATTTAGTTGTATATTAATTTTATTCATTTTCATCATTAATCAGTATAAACTACTAATTTAGTAGTTTTAGATTTATTTTACGTGTTCATTATTAATCAACATAAATTAACTAGTATGATTTTGCGACTAAATTAAAAAATTTCATACAATATTCATTCTCATCTAATATGAAAACATGTGAATCATGTAGTCTCATAAGTTGATAACAACACAAAAATATCAATTACAATCATAAATAATTTGAACCACAAATTTTATTATATGAAATGCCAAGTATTACAATATGAGTTTCCAACTAAATATTGATTGGGCTACAATTTACACATTAAATATTTTTTAATCACTTCAAAACATTCCCACTATGTTGCCAATGCATTGCGCATGTCTTTCCACCTTTAAAATGATTCAATAGTTTTCCTCTAAAAATTGTGTAACCAATAACATCCACCAATTGAGATTCGTACTAAATACTAGAAGCTCCATTATTTGAATAGTTCAGGGCTGGACGATGAATCCAAGGTTTTCAATCTGCAACCAATAGATATTCATTTAAATACTAATAATGTGATCTCATCTGTTTTTTCAATTAAAATATCTATTAAAACTCTTATCGATATTTTCAATATAATGAGACTACAGAACTTCCTTTACAACACATGGAAAATTTCACAAAAACACTAAACACAATGGGCCCACATAAAAAATTCTTCCAATGATTCTCCACGACAAAAATTAGAAAACAGTGAGATCTGAAAATTCATGCTTGACGTAGGACTTCATACACTTAATAACAACTTTTTATAAAAATATTGATATTTTAGTGAAACATTCAATCAGAGTATTTCAAACAAGTAAATAAGTTCCTCTTTGACATGAGGAAAATGAAACAAAATAAAAAGAAATAAATGAGAGAACTTACCACAAAAAAATGATAAAATCTGCACCATAAAATTATTATGTAGAATTCTTGCCATGAGAAACAAAAAAGTCAAATTTCCATTGCATGGTCATGTTTGAAGCAATAATCAGACACAAATAACTAAACCAAATATTTTGAAATGCACATACACACCTAATATAAGCATGCATCTTATAACTTGTTGGTAGAAACTTAGTTTAATTTTACAAGCTATGGAGTACGATTGCCTTATGTACAACAAATGCATATTATCTTTATCTGACTGTTGAGACAGTTGAATACATAAAAACACATTTTTAATCCATTTTTATTTTTTTTTAGCTTATTTTACACATCCTTAAATTTTTTGTGTCTTAGATATTGTCCATTATGTATTTTTATAGGGTACAACATAAAATCGAGATTAACAAAAATATGCTTCAACTAAAAACAACAACGAAACCATATATTCTTCAAATGATACATGCAAAATATAGGAATTCAAGGCTGAAGGGAATTTCCAAACATTTTTTTGAAAGTTAAAGGAAACAGATAAGTACCAAATGCGAAAAATTGTAACAATTTGGTTTAAGAAATAAATAAAGGTATTTGAAACATGGGTACAAGTCATTCTGCAGAAAAAGAAAAGTATCCTCTACATGAAGGGAGGGACCTTACGAAATTCATAATATAGAAGGTGCCTCTCAAGGGGTAAGAAAAATCCTCATAAACAATTCCTTCTTCATGATCCCAAATTTCAGGGGCTTGATAGAGTGAAACAATAAGAACCACAAAGTAATCATAATGGTGAATTTATGATGTATTTCCCACATTAACATGGAAACTTACCATTACAATGTCTATACTGGAATTAAACACAATTACATACAAATATGAAATCATAGATAAATCAACACAGGTATCCATAAATATTGATCAAAATCTTCTCATGTATCTAATTTCACAACTACTTTCATTCATCCTACAATAACATCAAATAAATTTCTCTTCAATGGAAAAAAATGAGCTACACTAGAAGGAGGAAAACTATGATTTAATTATTATATTATATTATATTATATTATATATATATATATATATATATATATATATATATATATATATATATATATATATATATATATATATATATATATATATATATATATATATATATATATATATATATATAATTGAAGAAAAAGTGCATAAACCTTAAATCTATTAGGGTTGGGGCTTTTAAAAAGTCATGTTATGATGCTAAATTAATCTTAATACATAAACCATTGTTTCGAGTAACATCACCTCCAAGCCTAATATTTTTAGTAATGAAAGTTGTATTTTCAAACAAATATAGTGTAAATTATGGGTTGATCCCAAATTTGATGCATTGTTGAGGATATCAGGACCTAGCTTTTTCACCTGCTCTAAATTAATACAGCAATCATCTCTTAGTAACTCCAATCTTCCACGAGTTACACTTCCCATTCAAAATGAGAATATCTGAAAATTACCATAATCATGTAAACAAATGGAAATATTTTTTTCCATAGAGAGAGGCATGTAAGTTGCAATGCCCAACCTATGGAGAAGATGAATTTCCAAAAAATCGTAAAAGTTGTGAAAATAGATCCATAGGACCAAGAGACACTGTGAGTGGAGAGTTCTACTTTAAAATATACAGGAAGATAAAAAAATCATTGACATCAAGCAACTCCTTCCAATTATGTAGCCAAAGAGACCTTAACTGACCATCTTGATCACCCTCATGAACACTTGATACTTCACTAATAGATGTTCCCTCTGTATTCAATTGTCTATTCAAATTTGAATCATCATGGTAAGAGAGGAAAAGTAATCTAAAGGATGTTGTGAAACATAGAGATATACCTTTTCACTGAACATCTCTACCCCGGCCCCGAATAGTCAGTGTCAAAACTTGAGGATCAATCCACTTATCATGCCATTGATTGAGAAGGAGGTCAAAAAACTCTTTGATGCCAAAATCATTGTCCTAATCAGATTTTCAAATTGGCTTGAAAACTTGGTTCCAGTTAGGAAAAAGAGTGGAGAAATCATAATATGCATTGACTTCAGAAATTTGAATGAAGCTTCCTTGAAGGACAATTATTCCCTCCCAAAGATGGACCAATTTTTGAAAACTATTGTTGGTTCTCAAATAATGTCTATGCTTGATGGTTTTTCATGTTATAATCAGATCCTTGTACATCTTGATGATCAGGAAAAAATAGCCTTTACTACACCATGGGGAACTTTCATGTATGCCAAGATGCCATTTGGTCTCATGAATGTAGGAGCTACCTTTCAGAGGGCAATGGACATTGCTTTTTCTGAAGAGAAGGACAAGATGGTGGTTGTTTATCTTCACGACATAACAATCTTCTCAAGGAGGGAAGAAGATCACTTGAAACATCTAGAAAGAATTCTGTTGAAGTGTAGAAGGTTTGGCATCTCTCTAAATCCCACCAAAATTATTTTTTATTTAAATTCAGGTAAATTACTTGGACACATAATTTATAAATATGGGATTTATATTGATCCAAATAGGGTCAATGCAATTCAGAAGGTGGATTTTCCAAGAAGTAGGAAGGAGATTCAATCTTTCCTTGGAAAGGTAAATTTTGTAAGGCGATTTATTCTTAATTTTGCTGAGATTGTGAAGGACATAACAAGGATGCTGAAGAAGGCAGTTGATATCAAGTGGAAAACAGAAGCAAGACACTCATTTGAGGAAATCAAAAGGGCACTTACACAAGCACCGATATTCATCAGTCCATATTTCTCAAAGGAATTTCTGGTTTTTAGTTTTGCATCAGAGAATACTATCGCTGGAGTTCTGCTACAAAAGGGACAAAAAGGTATTGAGAAGCCAATTTATTTATTTAGTGGGACATTAGCCAACTCTAAGTTGAAGTATAATATCTTAGAGAAGCAAACCTATGCCTTGGTGAAGGCTATCAAAGATTTCATAATTTATATTCTGCATTCTCATATTGTGGCGTTTGTTCCTAATACTCTTGTGAAAGACATCCTCACTCAAGCCGACCCTGATTGTAAGAGGGGGAAATGGATTGCCAAATTGCTAGAGTATGATATAGAAATTAAGCTAACAAAATTGGTCAAAGGACAAGGCTTAGAAAAGCTGATGGCGTAGTCAAAATTTGACTGTCTTGACATAAACTTGATTGCAGAAATATCAGAAATTTTGGATGATGATGAAGAATTAGTTCCTATTGAAGAAAAATACATCGCTTCAGATTGGTAAAAGGAGGTTGTTTTTTCCCTACAGCACCATAAAGCACCTGATGACCTAACAAAGTCTAAAAAAAGTTTTGTTAAGCTAAAATCCTTGAGATATTTATTTTTGACAAAAATCTGTTTTGGAAGGATACTGGCGGAATTTTGCTAAATTGCTTGCTAGAAGAGGAGGCTGATAAAGTAATTGAGGAATTCCAAAAAGGAGATTGTGGAGGTCACCATTATTGGAAGGCAATAGTGAACAAGATTCTAAGAGCAGGGTATTATTGGCCTACAATGTTTAAGGATGTCTACAAGAGGGTTGCTACTTGCCATGAATGCCAGATTTTCGAGGGTAAGAAGAAGCTTGTACCTTTACCTTTGATGCCTATCTATGTAGAAGTGACATTTTAGAAGTGGGGATTAGATTTTATTGGGGAGATACATCCATCATCATCAGGTTAGCATCACTGGATTCTTACAGAAACTGATTACTTCACCAAATGGATTGAAGCAATCCCAACTAGGCAAGCAAATGATTCTGTGATTATTTCTTTTTTAGAAAATAAAATCTTGTCTAGATTTGGTTGCCCCATGAAGATTATAACTGATAATGCACAGGAATTTAATTCTAAGAAGTTGATAAATTTCTGTCATCAATATCATATTACTCTTGGGAATTCTACTACATACTATCTGTGAGGGAATGGTCTTCCTGAATCTTCTAAGAAGAGTCTTGTGAGGATCATTAAAAATGTGTTGCAGGAGAATAAGAAGACTTGGCATTTGAAGCTAAAGTATGCCTTATGGGCTGATAGGATATGCACAAAAAGGTCAATTGGAACATCACCATATGAGTTGGTATATGTAGCTGAGGCTATTTTTCGTACATCTCTAGGGGTACCTGTCATGAAGCTGATTCAAGGGCTAGAAGAGGAACCAAATGCAGTCCAAAGGAGAATCAATCAGCTGATAGCTGTTGGGTATGTGTTATATTATTTCCATAACTAATCACGCATGGGGGGGTCACAGGGGGGACGAAAGCCCCCCCTGTACATTGCGCTAGGTGAAGCGCCCCGAGAAAAAAAATTGGTCCTTATTTTCTAGTGAGCGGACCCACCCATGGTTTTGTGCATGGGTTTGCACATGGTTTTGGGGTACGATGGTTTTCGGCCCATAGTATTTTATAGATCCGTTCAAGAGAACTACGGTTATGTTCTAATATAGGGTTAATGGATTGGGGTTTATGTATGCTTCGGCATGTATATATATGTGTTGTAACACTAAAAGGAATATAATGAAAAATCAAGTTGGTCGTCTCGATTTGGGAGCCAGGGGAAAATCTCCGTGTATATCTGTTTTATGTTTTATGCTCTCACTATTGTTCATTTTCTGTTTTTAAGATTCATTTGCAGATAATTTCTGTACAAGGTTAAAACCTACATTTGGTATCAAAGCTATTTTGGCTTCAATGGGGCACCTTTGCTGCTGAGGGTTTTTTTCTCGGGCCTGTGATAGACCCTGTTCAGTGGGAGATCTGCGGGATCGATTCTTGTGGTGAAAGAAGATGGCGAGCAGTGGGAAGATAGAGATCGATAAATTTAATGGTCATAGTTTTGAGTTGTGGAAGCTCAAGATGGAGGATTTTCTGGTGGATAAGGATTAGTGTATTGCGGTAGATCTGGGTACTAAACCAACGACAATGTCAAAAGAAGACTGGAAGAAGCTGGATTGGAAGGAAAATAGCACAATATGGTTATGTGTCTCAGATTTAGTATTGTTGAATGTATCTGGGGAAGCTACGATGAAGACCTTGTGGTACAAACTTGGGACTTTGTACCAATCTAATTCTCTGGTGAATAAATTGTTCCTACGGAAAAAGCTGTATAACCTGAGGATGAAGGATGGAGACTCGGTAACAGAGCATCTGAATGCCTTCAATACTGTGGTAAGTCAACTGTCATCTATTGATATTAAAATCTCATATGAAGATAAGTGCATTAATTTGTTGTGTTCTCTACCAGACTCGTGGGACAATCTGGTTATTGCAATAGGTAGCAATACAACTACCTTGAATTTTGATGACATTGTCTCAGCCTTGCTGTCAGAGGAAATGAGACAGAGAAATATGGAGGGTCAGAATGGAGATGCGTTATATGTACGAGGAAGGTCCCAGAATAGAAGCAAGATTAAGGTTTCGAGTGGGAGATCTAAATCTAGAGGGAGATCTAAATCTCCTGGAAATTTTGTAAAGGTGTGCTGAAAATGCGGAAAGGAAGGGCACTACAAAAAGGACTGCAGATCTAAAGCTCTTGATAAAGGAAAGGGATCTGATGAATCTCCTTCTGCAGGGGAAAAAATCACCTCAGATGAAGGTGGGGATGTGTATTTGGCTTCTTCTTCAAATACACATATAGATCATGAGTCATGGTTGATTGACTCAGGTGCATCCTTTCACTTCACTCCCCATAGGGAGTGGTTCTGTGAGTATGAGAAATATGATGGTGGTGATGTCTTCCTAGGGGATGATAGGAAGGCCAGAATTGGTGGACATGGAAACGTCAAGCTGAAGCTACAAGGTGGAAGTATTAGAACACTTCTTGGTGTTCTGTATATTCCTGCATTGGCCAGAAATCTAATTTTTGTAAGCAATATGGATGATGCAAGTGTAAAAACAGTGTTCAAGAAAGATACTTGTATGATGGTTCGGGGAGCACTGGTATTAATGCGGGGAGTTCGGATTGTAACTCTGTACAAACTTCAAGGTGGCATTGTTATTGATGGGTGCAACAGTTCTGTTGTTCCCGAAAGTGGAGCGGAAAGCCTAGCGGTCTCTGGAGAAATGACCATGCTATGGCATCAAAGGCTTGGACATATTGGAGAGAAGGGCCTTCGGATATTTCATGGAAATGGTATGGTATAAGGTATGTCTAATATCTCTCTAGATTTTGATTTCTATGAACATTATGTATATGGGAAACAGAATCGGGTGAGTTTTCCTTTTGGTGCTAAGAGGGCGAACAAGATATTAGAGCTTGTGCACCGTGATGTGTTTGGACTTGTATCAGTTCCATCACTGGGTAAGTCTGTGTACTATGTTTCATTCATAGATGACTTCTCAAGGAATACATGGATATATTTCTTGAGGAAGAAATCTGAAGTCTTTGAAAAATTTAAAGAATTTAAGGCTCTGGTGAAAAACCAGACAGAGAAGAAGATAAAGGTGTTGAGGACAGATAATGGTGGGGAGTTCTGCAAGAAGGAATTTGAAGAGTTCTATAAGAATTTTGGTATAGCATGGCATAATACTACTCCATACACACCTCAGAAAAATGGAGTTGTAGAAAGAATGAATATAACGTTGATGGAAAAGGAAAGAAGCATGCTCAGTGGTACCGGGTTAGGACAAGAATTCTGGGTAGAGGTCATGGAGACTGCATGTTACTTGTGCTAGTGTCAGCCTTCGCAACCTTCCTCCAGTGATCAAACATGCTCTTACAAAGTGATTTTAAGGTGTCAAAGTCAAATTTTGTCATTTCAGTGAGTCTTCAAGTAAAATTTGGTCACTAGGTATTAGGTCTAGGGTTTGTTTTCACTCTTTTCAAAATTGTTCAAATGTCGGTCCATGTCACCATTCAGCTAAGTGTACCATAATTCATAGGTTTTAATCATCATGTTAGGTTCCAATGGGTCATTTTACACCTTGTTCATGCTTCAGTTGTGCCTAGGTAAGGTTCATTTCCCTCTCCTAGGGTTGTGGAGGTAATTTCTCTTGGATGGTCAAATCATCAGCAAAACTTGTATCCTGATGTCCATACACCTTCCCCTATCCTTAATGTACCTTATTAAATACTTCCCATCACTAATATCCCTCAAATTCCTCATTTTCGCACAAACCCTAGTTTCTTGCTACAACTTGGAAATTTTCTAGGCTAGGCCTGTGTTTTGCCCTTTTGGACCCCTTCCCCTCACTCAATCTCTAAAATTACACTTTCCCCTAATTCCTAACATCCCTCCCTACTTCCCAAAATTTTCTCAAGAATTTAGAAGCCCCTTATCCCCTTCATTTCGCTTCATTTCAACAAATCCCTTGTTCCACACATCGGGATAGGTTTTACTCCAATGATGTTTCTGAGAAATAAAAGATTATTTTGGGAACACTGAGAAAGTGTTTTGTCCAAAATAGGCCAAGGAATAAAACCCTCCTTCAATTTTTACACATGTTTCATTATTTTAGAGAAATGTCAAAAATACAGTCGCCTTGGGAGAATTGATGCACCTCTGAAGTGACCTTGGGAAAATCAAGATTTCTCCTAGCTTGGTTAGCCAAATGACTTGCTTGATGATTCCAATGATATATAGACACAAATATATTTCCAATGAGCTATTATTAGCTCAATTTTGAGTTGAGGAAAACCTTCCAAAGTTGACTGCAACAGCACTCTGCCTTGAGGCAGCCTCATTTTGCACATTTTGACCAGTCTTGGGAGATTTGATTTGACAGGGAAAATGAACTCCAAAGTGAAAAATTCCAGTTGGGTTCGAAATTAGACTTAATAATATTTTAAACGAGCTATCCCGTGCCAAATTTTGACACCATGAAGGTCTCCAAAAGTCTCCTGCAAAAGGGCATGACGTGTTGGGCTTGTGGCGCGACGCATAGAGCTACAAGCCCAATCTCACCATAAACTTCTCCAAAATTTCCAAATGTGCTCAAATATGTGGTGTGCAAGTAATTTAAGATTTTTTCCATTGCAAAGCATGTTTTTTGAAAATAAGAATCAAAATCCTTGGCATATAAAACATTTTCATCTTTCATAAGCTCATTTGAATGCCAAGAGACAACAGTGAGAAACAGAGAATTTGGAGGGTAGACAGTGTTGAATTTCTGAGCGCGATGCATTTGGTGACTGTCGCAGCGCATTGGGTAGGAGAGGTGCATTGGTCTGGCCTCCGCAGTGTAAAAAATACACTGGCGCGACGCATGAGGGAGGCACGGCACATTGGGTTGGTTGCGCGATGCACATGGCAGAAAGCTAATTTATTGCCATTTCTTCCAAATTTTCAAACCGGTTCGGTCCATATTTGTCCAAGTAAGTCCATGAAACTTCCCCATTTCCCATGACATGTGTTTGGTGATGCTTATGAGGATTTAAATACAAAAAAAAAATCAAACCCTATTTGTTTGTGCAAGGATTGTTTCCTTAGGGTTTCAAAATTGGTTTTGTGTTTATCATTCCAATTTCCCCACCTTGTTATTCCCTCATCATTGTTAATCTTGTTACATCAATCCCATTTCCTTATTCCCTATCCCATTCCCATTACCCCACATCCCAATTATGAATTTCCCAAACCCCAATGTTATTCCAAGAAACCAAGTAATTGCTCCAAAAATCTTCGATTGACAAATTTCAGTTGTCAATAGTCTATAATTTCCACTACCCTATCCCTCCACAGTCCCTCAATTGTTATCACATATTTGGAAACAAAACCAAAGACACCAAATTTCTCATTTTCATCCAAGACGAGATAGACTTTGGAAATCATGGAGACAAATACCTCTTATGACAGAGATGAAGAAGGCATCGAGGAGGCGTAAAAAGTATGACAAACTTCAAATATTGACCGAGGCTTCCTTGGCCTAGAATAGTGCATGATGGAGGACATTTAGCCCAAATTTCGAGAAATTTGGGACACATTTTTTCAATTTTGATTTTTTTGGCTTAAACACAGATTTTCCTGCCCGACGCGTCGCGCCACTTGGCGCGCGCTTATGATTGGGAGCTCCTATTGGGTAAAAATTTGTATTTTTGGATTTTTGATGAAAATTTATGCATTCCTACCCATTACCCATATATTTTGACAAGTTTTGGGTTGCCAGAAGGGTAAAAAACACCCTAAAAATGACCTTTCTGCCCCTTTTTGGACACATAGGAAGCAGTGTTGGGAAAACTCATTTTTGTAGGAGTAAATGGCAACAAAATTCAGAAATTCGACTTGAGTTGGAAAGTAGATAGGCATAGCTTTCAAACGCGCTATCCTGCGCTCAATTTGGACACTAGGAAGGCCTTCAAAATCGGCTCCAAAGTAGCACGACGCATAGAGATTTCAGGCGCGACGTATTGGGGATTTTGGCTCAGTTTTGACTCAGTAACTCTGTTTTTCGACTAGTTTTGGCCAGTTTGACTTTTTTATATCCAAATGTAAAGATCTTGATGTAATTTCATGTAATTTCATGACTTTTTTATGTAATTTTGACAAATTTTAACTCATGTAAGTAGATTCATTCATCAAAAGGTGAATTATAACTGAATGAATCAATTTCCTATATTATAGAGGCAAGTTGTTCCACTACCTATTTTCCAGTTCTTAGTTTAGATCTTGTTGAAAAATCTCCTAAACTAGTGAGCTCGACCCCTAGAGGCATGGGGATGAGTTATTCTTGTCTAAATCATGTAGTTTCTCTGTCATTTTCAGGGTTGGACACTTGGGATTGCTTTGAGCTTCATTGTACATTTCATCTCTGCATTTTGGCAAAGGAATAGACCAGGGTTTGCAGCACTCTTTGGGATCCATGTGTGCCTATGTTTTAATGGTGTGTTTCTCTCTATGATTGTAAGTTTACTGATGTTTCATGTGTATCATCTTCCTTCTCATTTCTTCTTAAGTTAAACAAACAAGTTATAAAGGTGGAATTCATTAGATTTGCAGTGCTCTACCTTGAGTTTTGTTTAATTTTTCATGTTTTCAACTGTCTGAAGAGGATTCCTGAAATAATATTGCCCTCTTCAACTCCTCACTAGTCTTAGCTATTCATTTCATTCAATTTGAAGCATCAAAACAATTTCCTTTCTTGCCCCATTCAGCTCTCTGCAAAACTGATCATTTCCCAGACCCAAAATTTGCCCTTCCCTTTGACCCAACAAACACCTTCAAAATCAAATAAAACTTTTATACATATATACCTAGCCTAAAATCAGCCTTTATTAAAGTCATCTCAAGCCTCACTGATCATTTTTTTTGCGATATTGACAAGGAGAGAGCCCTCTCCCGATCTGGTAGGGCTAGCTACCAGATTAAGCGTGGTTTGATGTTACCCTAGACTCTGCCTTCCTTCAACCTGAGGTAGATTTAGGCCATAACATAGTGGTGACCATAATAGGGAAGAGAAAGTTTGTTGTTTGCTTTATAAACTACAAACAGAGCCTAAAGTTAGCCAGGTAGCCTTCGAAACACTCTTGCTTTGCATTAGCAAAAGTAGATGAATGTTGCTTCAGTCAATCTCCGGTCTAGTTTATCAACTGAACATCTGGTTTCCTCAGTAAGATCTAATCAAGTTCAGATCTGATTGTTGATGGTGGACAACGATCAGACACCACAAGGCCGAAATCATTCACCTGGCGACTCTAAATCTGTTTCGAGATCAGATCCAAGGACTCCACTAGAGGATGAACCTGACCAGCAGAAACATGAAAGGACAATATGGAAATATCAGGTATTCCAGTTGGAATTTCATCCAAGACACTTTGTTTTTTGTCGTAAATTATTTCTTCTCTTTTCCTGAGAATTTCAAGAAGGCTTTGCAAAGTATATTGTATTTGAGAAAAGATCCCCGACCTGCATTTGCTTTCTTCCCTTTGAAGATTGTGAATACCAAATATTTGCATGCTTTTGAGATTGAACAAGACCTTTCTTCGGAATCTTGTGATGACCATCTTCAAACTGATGAACCTCAAGAGACCAAGATTGATTCTAAAACATTTGTACATACCCCTATACCTTGTAAAATTCCAGATCGATACAAGCCTCTAATTTTACCTCCTATACTCCATGCTTTCCCTACAAATTATTATCTTTACTTGTCGAGGTTTGATGGTGAATGTGACAATATCATTGCTGAGAGACATGTTTTGAATTTTGAGTCTTTTCTTGACCTTTTTGAAGTTGATGAAGAGGATGTCAGTATTAGGCTTTTTCTCTTTCTTTTCAAGGCAAAGTCAAGAGTTGGTTCAAAGCCCTGCCTGATGTGAGCATCTCAGATTTCCAGCAGTTCGTCAAAGTTTTCCTCGACAGGTGGGTGGTCAGACAGAACCCTTTCTTGATTATAGAAGAGTATAACTAGCTGAAAAGACAGCCAGGGGAGATAGTACAACAGTTTTCTGCCAGATTTAACCAAGTTTATTATTTGATGCCAATTGATATAAGGCCTCCTCCTGGATCTGCTCTCTTGCACTACCCTGGTGCCTTTGATCCAGAAATGGAGTTTCAGCTGAGAGAAAGGAATCTTGCAACACTTGAAGAGATGCAGAACAGTGCAGTAGATGTAGAGGCTCATTTGCGGATCCGAAGGGAAAAGTTGAAGGAAGAAGAGATGAAAAACATAGATCCGGAGAAATCAACATCTCTAGAGGTAAAGCTTGACATTTTGGTAAGTGTAGTGGAAGATTTGATGCAAAATATCACCACAAGGAATGAGTATAATGTTCAAGCCCATGGCTCGCAGATTTAAGAAGAACGAGTTGCTGATCCAAAACATTTTGTTTCTTATTCCAGTTGTCATAGTGATTGTTTTGTAGATCATCTTGGAGAAGAGAGAGATGTTGATATGACATGTATTCTTGATGATGTGTTTTATATGGATGATTTTCCTCAGTTTGATTAGTATGATGATGATTATGTTCTCCAAACAAAAGTTAATCTTGCAGACAAATCAACAGCTAGTTTGTTGAAGGAGGAAGTTCACTTTCAGCAGCTTGAGTACAGTGATCAACCGATGCATATCAGCTATGACAGTGATGAGGAAAGTGCAACAAATTTTGAAGTAAGTGAAGGATATTTACCTTCTTTTTTTTATTCGTTTCAGTTCATCAGAGACAACATTCATGCAATCCGAAATCAACTGTCGACAAGTCTTGATCTGGACCATCTTGAAGGCAATGAAAACCTTGTTCAAGAATTCTCATATCCAGATTTGTAGCCCCCGAATGCCATTGATTTTCAAGTTGCAGATGAGGACTTGGAAGCTGGCACATATGATCAAATGATACAAGATGATTCCGTACCATTTTGTTTTGAATCATTTCAGTTTTTGAAGGGTAAATTGCATATTAAATCTTCAAATGAGCAGCTTGTAGAAAATCATGTAATCTCATCGGAACCAATATAAAATGGGTTGTAGCAGTATTTTCAAGTTTTTCACGATCCAATAGCTCATGTGTTAGATGATGTCTATAGTCAAAGTCTTTCTCCATTGACTACATGTGAGCTTGAAACGTCTGCTGATATAAACTTGATTCGGCAACCGGTTTCTTTGTCATTTTTAGTAGGAGTCTTGTCACAAAGCTTAGATCAAAGTTTGCATTCATGGTATTAGGAGAAGAGAAGTAATCCATTGTATGAGCTAAGTCCTAGTGTGCATGAACTTCAAGATCCTTATGCAGTGTTTTTGGAGGCGGATAGAAAATCCATATCATTCAACGGATCTGTTCACAATTTTTCATGGGAGTTGCCTTTCAGTAGTTCTCTCTTGTCGTTCATAAGCAAGCACTTGCGGAGAATTCAAACAATAGCCGGAATACTTACTTGGTTGCATTGGTTTTTTCATTTCACTTGATCAGGTGATGAATGGAACAACTAGAGTAGGTTGTATTGAATAAGCTTCATATTGAGCATATTTTCCAGTTTTTCAGTTGTGTTTAAGTATCGAGTCAGTTTTTAGTTGAGTGAGAGTCAATTTGTGTCGTCAAGTCATCAATTTTCAGTCATGCGTTTGAGCTTGAGTTTTTGATTCCATTGCCCAATGGACAAAGGCACTGTCTGCTTTCCAAAGATCTGTAGTTCTTGGCACCTCCAAGGAGCTACCATCCCCATTGGAGCCAATGTTAGTGTCATCCTTTGCAACCTTCCTCCAGTGATCAAACATGCTCTTACAAAGTGATTTTAAGATGTCAAAGTAAAAAATTTTCATTTCAGTGAGTCTTCAAGTAAAATTTGGTCACTAGGTATTAGGTCTAGGGTTTGTTTTCACTCTTTTCAAAGTTGTTCAAATTTCGGTCCATGTCACCATTCAGCTGAGTGTACCATCATTCAGAGGTTTTCATCATCATGTCAGGTTCCAATGGGTCATTTTACATCTTGTTCATGCTTCAGTTGTGCCTAGGTAAGGTTCATTTCCATCTCCTAGGGTTGTGGAGGTAATTTCTCTTGGATGGTCAAATCATCAAAAAAAAATTTATCCTGATGTCCATACACCTTCCTCTATCCTTAATGTACCTTATTAAACACTTCCCATCACTGATATCCCTCAAACTCCTCATTTTCGCACAAACCCTAGTTTCTTGCTACAGCTTGGCAATTTTCTAGGCTAGGCCTATGTTTTTCCCTTTTGGACCCCTTCCCCTCACTCAATCTCTGAAATTACACTTTCCCCTACTTCCTAACATCCCTCCCTACTTCCAAAAATTTTCTCAAGAATTTAGAAGCCCCTTATCCCCTTCATTTCACTTCATTTCGACAAATCCCTTGTTCTACACATCGGGATAGGTTTTACTCCAATGCTGTTTCTGAGAAATAAAAGATGAATTTTGGAAGAATGAGAGAGTTTTTTGTCCAAAATATTCCAAGGAAGAAAAACCTCCTTCAATTTTTACACAGGTGTCATTATTTTAGAGAAATTTCAAAAATACAGTCACCTTAGGAGAATTGATGCACTTCTGAAGTGACCTTGGGAAAATCAATATTTCTCCTAGCGTGGTTAGCCAAATTACTTTCTTGATGATTCCAATGATAGCTAGACACAAAGAGATTTCCCATGAGATATCATGAGCTCAATTTGGAGTTGAGAAAGACCTTCAAAAGTTGACTACAACAGCACTTTGCCTTGAGGCAGCCTCATTTTTCACATTTTGACCAATATTGGAAGATTTGATTTTTGACATGGAAAATGAACTCCAAATTCAAAAATTCTAGTTGGGGTGGAAATTATACTCAATAATATTTCCAACAAGCTATCTCGTGCCCAATTTGGACACCAGGAAGGTCTCCAAAAGTCTCCTGCAAAAGGGCACGACGCGTTGGGCTTGTGGCACGACGCATAGAGTTGCAAGCCCAATTTCACCATAAACTTCTCCAAAATTTCCAAATGTGCTCAAATATGTGGTGTGCAAGTAAGTTAAGATTTTTTCCATTGCAAAGTGGGTTTTTTGAAAAGAATAATCAAAATCCTTGGCATATAAAAAATTTTCATCTTTCATAAGCTCATTTGAATGCCAAGAGACAATAGTGAGCAAAGAAGAGGTTGTGAGGAGCGAAACAGAGAATTTGGAGGGCAGAAAGTGTTGAATTTTTGAGTGTGACACGTTGGGTGACTATCGCGACGCATTGGGCTGGCCTCCGCAGTGTAAAAAATACACTGGCGGGACGCATCAGGGAGGCGTGGCGCATTGGGTTGGTTGCGCGACGCACATGGCAGAAAGCTAATTTATTGCCATTTCTTCCAAATTTTCAAACCGGTTTGGTCCATATTTGTCCAAGTAAGTCCATGCAACTTTCCCATTGCCCATGACATGTGTTTGGTGATGCTTATGAGGATTTAAATACAAAAAAAATCAAACCCTATTTGTTTGTGCAAGGATTGTTTCCTTAGGGTTTCAAAATTGGTTTTGTGTTTATCATTCCCATTTCCCCACCTTTTTATTCCCTAATCATTGTTAATATTGTTACATCAACCCTATTTCCTTATTCCATATCCCATTCCCATTACCCCACATCCCAATTATGAATTTCTCAAACCCCAATGTTATTCCAAGAAACCAAGTAATTGCTCCAAAAATCTTCAATTGAAAATTTTCACTTGGAAATAGTCTATCATTTCCACTACCCTATCCCTCCATAGTCCCTCACTTGTTATCACATATTTTGAAAAAAAAATAAAGACACCAAATTTCTCATTTTCATCCAAGACAAGATAGACTTTGGAAATCATGGAGACAGATACCTCTTATGACAAAGATGAAGAAGGCATCGAGGAGGCGTAAAAAGTATGAAAAACTTAAAATCTTGACCTAGGCTTCCTTGGCCCAGCATAGTGCATGATGGAGGACATTCAGCCCAAATTTCAAGAAATTTGGGACACATTTTGTCAATTTTGATTTTTTTGGCTTAAACACAGATTTTCCTGCCTGACGCGTCGCGCCACTTGGCGCACGCTTATGATTGGGAGCTCCTCTTGGGTAAAAATTTGTATTTTTGTATTTTTGATAAAAATTTATGTATGCCTACCCATTACCCAGATATTTTGACAAGTTTTGGGTTGCCGGAAGGGTCAAAAAAACCCTACAAATGACCTTTCCACCCCTTTTTGGACACACAGGAAGTAGTGTTAGGAAAACTCATTTTTGTAGAAGTAAATGAAAACCAAATTCAGAAATTCCTCTTGGGTTGGAAATTATATAGGAAGGGATTTCCAACGAGCTATCCTTTGCTCAATTTGGACACAGGGAAGGCCTTCAAAATTGGCTCCAAAGTAGCGCGACACAGAGAGATTTCAGGCGCGACGCATTGGGGATTTTGGCTCAGTTTTGACTCAGTAACTCTGTTTTTCGCCTATTTTTGGCCAGTTTGACTTTTATATCTCCAAATTTAAATCTATTGATGTAATTTGATTTAATTTCATGACTTTTGATGTAATTTTGAAAAATTTTAACTCATGTAAGTAGATTCATTCATCAAAAGGTGAATTATAACTGAATGAATTAGTTTCCTATCTTATAGAGGAAAGTTGTTCCAATGCCTATTTTCCAGTTCTTAGTTTAGATCTTGTTGAAACAACTCCTAAAATATTGATATCGACCCCTATAGGCATGGGGATGAGTTATGCTTATCTATATCATGTAGTTTCTCAGTCATTTTTCAGGGTTGGACACTTGGGATTGCTTTGAGCTTCATTGTACATTTCATCTCTGCATTTTGGCAAAGGAATAGACCAGGGTTTGCAACACTCTTTGGGATCCATGTGGCCCTATGTTTTGATAATGTGTTTCTCTCTATGATTGTAAGTTTACTGATGTTTCATGTGTCTCATATTTCTTCTCATTTCTTCTTAAGTTAAACAAACAAGTTATAAAGGTGGAACTCGTTAGATTTGCAGTGCTCTACCTTGAGTTTTGTTTAATTTTTCATGTTTTCAACTGTCTGAAGAGGATTCCTGAAAGCCTCTTGCCCTCTTCAACTCCTCACCAGTCTGAGCTATCCATTTCATTCAATTCGAAGCATCAAAACAATTGCCTTTCTTGCCCCAGTCAGCTCTCTGCAAAACTGATCATTTCCCAGACCCAAAATCTGCCCTTCCCTTTGATCCAAAAAACACCTTCAAAATCAAATCAAACTTTTATACATATATACCTAGCCTAAAATCAGCCTTTATTAAAGTCATCTCAAGCCTCACTGATCATTTTTTTTGCGAGATTGACAAGGAGAGATCCCTCTCTCGATCTGGTAGGGCTAGCTACCAGATTAAGCATGGTTTGATGTTATCCTAGACTCTGCCTTCCTTCAGCCTGAGGTAGATTTAGGCCATAAAAAATTGGTTAATATATCACCTTCATCAGCATTGGAGGATAAGACTCCACATGAGGTATGGATTGGTAAGAAACCCTCTGTTTGACATCTAATGGTATTTGGATGTGATGCATATGTACATGTTCCAAAGGAGAAAAGGAGAAAGTTAGATAATAAATCTGAAAGGTGCATCTTTATTGGGTATAAGGATGGTTTAAAGGGTTACAAGCTTTGGAACCCAGAAACAAGGAAGGTTGTGTACAGTTGAGATGTGGTGTTTAGAGAGGTGAAAGATGTTGTTAAACATCAATTCCTACCAAAGGAACCTGAAAAGATAGAGTTTTAGCTAAAGGAGGATGAATCAGACTCTACAACAGAAGAAGACTCAGAAGAGGAAGAGCCACAAACTCCAGCTGTGAGAAGATAAGTTCAGGAAAGAAGAAAAACATAAAGGTATAGTCCATCCGCTTTCTATTCAAATTTTTCTTTAACTATAGCTGATGATGATTCTAGAACTGTTAGGGAGACCATAGATTCAGAGGATGGAAAACTATGGAAGGAGGCCATGGTTGATGAAATGGAATCCTTGCATAAAAATGAGCCATGGGATCTGGTGGAGTTTTTGGCTGGAACGAAGCCCATCAGGAGCAAATGGGTGTTTAAGAAGAATATGAATGTAAAATTCAAGGAGGAGAAACACAAAGCTTGGTTGGTAAAAAAAGGTTATTCCCAGGTGCCGGAAATTGATTTTGGTGATATTTTTTCTCCTGTTTCCAAAGTTACTTCTATTATATTACTTTTATCTGTTGTTGTTGCATTTGATTTTGAGGTAGAACAGATGGATGTGAAGACATCATTTCTTCATGGGGACCTTTAAGAGGAGATCTAAATGAAACAACCTGTAGGATTTATGGTGAAGGGGAAGAAAGAACTGATATGCATGTTGAAGTATCTGTATGGGTTAAAATAGTCACCAAGGATGTGGTATCAGAAATTTGACACATATATATGGGGACTTGGTTTCACCAGAACCAAGGAGGATCACTGTGTTTATTTTAAATTAATTAGTGACCGTGTTATTTATTTGGTCTTGTATGTGGATGATATGTTGTTGATTGGAAATGAAAAAGAAATTATCTAAGATTTGAAGACCCAACTATTCTCCAAATTCAACATAAAGGATCTTGGTGCTGCAAACTATATTTTGGGCATGGAAATTAAGAGAGAATGTGCAAAGAGGAAGCTCTGGTTAAACCAAAGGAAGTATGTCGAAACTATATTTCAGAGGTTCAATATGTAGTATAGTAAACCAGTAAATGTTCCAATCCTTGTAGGTACAAAGCTATCTGCTGAACAGTGTCCCAAGACACAAGAATAAGAGGAGGATATGTCCCATGTTCCATATGCAAGTGTGGTGGGTAGCCTGATGTATGCAATGGTCTATACTAGACCAGACATTGCACATGCAGTGGGAGTATTGAGTAGGTTTATTTCAAACCCGAGGAAGGAGCATTGGACAACAGTGAAGTGGGTTTTCAGATATTTGCGTGGCACTAGTGATTATGGCTTGTGCTATAAGGGAAGACCAGGATTGGAAAGAGTGTTGGAAATTCATGGTTTTGTTGATGCAGACTGGGCTGGAGATCTGGACCAAAGAAGATATCCAAGTGGGTATGTGTTTAGCCTATTTGGAGGTGCAATCAGTTGGATGAGTAAAAGACAGTCTGTAGTGGCTCTTTCAGCTACAGAGGCAGAATACATGGCAACCATTCATGTAAGCAAGGACACAGTTTGGTTGCAGAGATGTGTTCAAGTATGGGGTTGGTGCAACAAGATATTAGGATATATTATGATAGCCAAAGTGCAATTTTCTTGGCTAAGAACTCTACTTATCATTCAAAGACAAAGCACATTGATGTTCAATATCACTTTTTGAGATATATGGTTTAGGTTAAAAGGGTGTTTCTGGTAAAGGTGGACACTTTGAAGAATGTTGCAGATGCATTGACGAAGTCTATGAGCACTCAGAAGTTCTCTTGGTGTAGAGAAACAATGGGTGTTGCAAAGTTGGGCTAACGACTCATCTCTCCTGTGGCCCCCTGCGGAAAGAAAACAACAAGTGGGAGAATGTTGGGTATGTGTTATATTATTTCCACGACTAGTCACGTGTGGGGGGCAATAGTCTCTCCTGTACGTTGCGTTGGGTGCACTGGGGGGGCAGCGCCCCGGGAAACTTTTTTTGGTCCTTATTTTCCGGTGGGCGGACCCACCCATGGTTTTGTGCATGGGTTTGCACATGGTTTTGGGGTACGATGGTTTTTGGCCCCTGGTATTTTGTAGATCCGGTCAAGGGAACTACGATTATGTTCTAATCCAGGGTTAATGGATTAGGGTTTATGTATGGGAGACATATATATATATATATATATATATATATATATATATATATATATATATATATATATATATATATATATATATATATATAAGGAACACTTTAAATAATATAAATGAAAACTGAGCTGGTCATATCGATTAGATCCAGGAAACTTTTATATATTCCACGTGATAGTTTTATGCTCTTGCTATTGTTCATTTTCTATTTTTAAGATTCGTTTGCAGATAATTTTTGTACAAGGTTAAAACCTACAATAGCTCTGCAAGAGAAGAGGAATGAGGTTTATAACAACAATCAACAATCTCAAAACAAAATCAAGAGGACATTTGATAAAAAGATCAAGGAAGAAAGTTTTCAAATTCAGGACGAAGTGCTGAAATGGGAGGCCAAAATTGAAGAGAAAGGAAAACATGGTAAGTTTGAGAACTATGGAAAGGTCCTTTCAATATAGATGCTTTCCATGGAAATAATACTTACATATTGCAGGAGATGGATGGAAAACCATATGCTGGAGGACCTGTCAATGGTAGGTTTTTAAAGCATTATTCTTCCTAAAATCTGAATGATCGTTCATGTCATTGTACATATTCCATTTTATGAGTTTTTCTGCTAATAATGACAAGCTAAATCAGAAAGCTTGAGCTTGAGGTGTAGGCCATTAGAGCTTGAGGAGGAAGCTTGGTAATTTCAAAGTTTTTCTTTTTTGGTAAAGAAAATGGATAGCAGCACTGGAACTACTGATTCTTAGTGTACCACAGGGGCACACTATCCCAAGTGGAGCCACTGTTATCACCCAAAAATTTTCAAAACATTATTGGGTTAACTATGTTTTTTTATCGTGATTTCAAAATAGGTTTAAAATTCATTTTATGATTTGGTTAAGGGTAGGTTAGATTTTCACAAGTCCAAAGTTCATCATTAAGCACAAATAAAGTCTTTAAAGGGTAAAGTCATGGTCAAATATTCATATTTTCCATTTGTGAGTCATTCCATAAGGTTTTAGGTTAAAACTATGCAATTAGGCAAGAATCCACATTTTTGTGCCACCATTAGTTCAAACAAATAGATTTTCACTACGAAAGCGCTAATAGTTTCGTAGCGCAAATTGGGAAAAATACACTGTGGGTGCTATGAAAGTTCGGTTTCTTAACTGTCTTGTCAATTAAGCTGAAATCTGTCAGAATCCATTGGGAAATGATAGGTTTGTGGTATGATGAGTCAGTTAGTGATGAGATTCAATGTACTTACCCATCCTACAGTCATCATTTTCATGATAGGGTATGAATGAGGCATCATTCAGTTATGAGATGACATTTCAAATTCAAAATCTTGCCTAATTTTTCCATTCTCATTTTATTTGCCTCCATACGAGTGTCTGAGCTTTGAAGTGGTCAAGCTAAACCTATGGTTTTTCTATACAAAGGTTATCTTCATCCTAATCAAGCGAGGTTGTTCATATCCTAATCAAGCAAGGTTGTTTCATAGATTCAAGTGAAGCTGACAGGTTTTTCTAAGAAGCATGGCAGAAGAAAAGAAAGTCCATAAAGGGGGACATTGCTTAAGATATGAGCCTGAAAATATGAAGGCCATAATTGAAGACCAAACAGTGATGGAGGATTTTAGCAAAGCAAGTTGTCTCCGGTTTTGTGAAAAGCTGCAGGGTTGTCACACACAGGTATCTAAAGAAATTTCCTTGCACTTCAATGGAACAACTACCAAAGTTGGGATGTTAAATGTGCCAATTACACCTGAGATAATTGCTTCTGTGACAAAAATACCAAGGGGGCAAGAAACTTGGTTTAAAGGTCTTAAATTTGATATGAAACCATGCAAGGAATTCATGAAACCCGAGTATGTAGACATGCACCTCAATAATGCAATACCTAGAAGCTGCATTAAAGACACCTATGCAAAGCTGTTATTCAACATTCAGAGATACTTTACATGTGAAGGAAAATAGCATAAGGTTTACACATATCATTTAAAACTGCTTCTACATTTCACAGGTATGATTTCACTCGATTTTCCCTTTTATTTACATAGGAGCCTTGCCAAAATGGCTGATAAAGTACAAGCCAAATTTGATGGTTGTGAAACATGTTTGTTTCACCATGGTTTAATGAAGTTATTGGTCTTTAATGAGCTTCATAAAATAAGAAGGGATTGGTATTCCTTTTTGTTTATGAATTTTTTTGAGCTGGAAACCCTAATCCCAGCTAGAAACCATAAAACTAAAGGAACTCCTTCACCACCAATAGCAGAGTCTATTCAGAGTCTATTCAGCAAAATCAAAGAGGTTTGTAAAATTGAAACCAACGAAACAAGTTGAGAAAAGGATAGAGTAGACACAAGTGCTTATTGCACCAACTCCATTACCTCCAAAACTAAGGACAAAGAGTGTCAAAGAGGAAAAACAGAAACAATTTGCCAGCAAGCAGGAAATAAAAAGAGTGACAAGAAGCCAAGCAGTGGCATTAGAGGGAAAGACAATTGTTTCAGTTTCAGAAGATAGCCCAATAATTAAGGGAAATTTAGATGAAATCCATAATAAATTTGATATATAAGAGACACCCATCATGCAAGATGATTTCATTGGAGTAGATTAACACAAACAGAAAAAGGCTAAGTCATCAAAGAAACTTGAATTTGAGTGTGAAAATGTAGCCTTTATCTTTCAAGCAAGGAAACCTTTAACTAGGCATAAGAAGCTCAAGGAAGGAAGCAAGGAGGTCCAAGAAACTATTGAAATAGATAAAGTCCCTGAAGAAGTGGCTGATCTCTCATCACCAACAGTGGAGCATGTAGCCAGCAGAACAATGAAAGGAAAAGAAGAAATGATAGAGTGTCAAAATCTTGAAGAGAAATTGAAGTTAGAAAACCAAGAGATTTCTAGGATGAGAAAGAGGGCCAGAAAGCACAGTATTGAGAAAAAAGAGTTCAAAATAATGAAGGCACTATGGGAAGGTCAAACTGGTTCTAGTTCTGAAATTCCAAGAAATGTAGAACAGTTTTTCACATGGACAGTTCCAGCCATCAAGGACGCTAAAGTTGTCAGAGTAATCAATAATCACTTGATAGATAGTAATAGAATACTTAGAGATCAAGTGGAGGACGTGGATTAGCAGCTAAAATTGACTCAGGATGAGTTAAAAACCAAAGGTGCAAAATGACAATCATTAAAAAGTCAAAAGCTAAATCAAGTAAAAATTAAGAAGGAACCTCATGAAAACTGTGTTTTTCAGTTCATATGACTTTTTGATTTGATGAAACCAGTGGTATTTTGAGTTTTGGCACATTTTTGGTTTTCATTTTGAAAAAATATGGATAAAACTGCTCACTCAGCAATTTCGTAGCGCAAACAGTGTAAAAAGAGTGAAAAGCACTACGAAACTATTGTAGCAACTTTTTTCACTCTTTCTCATAAAGTTTTGAAGGGAAAAAGTGTGGATTATGACCTGAAAATTCTATGGGAGTTGTGTTAAATGATAATGAAGATAATATCGGAGGAAAGAAACCAAAATTTTGAAGGTAAAAGGGTAAAAAGGCTGCGCTACAAAAAGCGCTACGAAACTGTGTTGTTTTCGTAGCACAGGTCTGTTTCAACTAATTTGAACAACTTGATGATGGTTTTGGATAGTTGGGACTTAGGGAGGATTTTGGGCGGGTGTTAATTTAGTTTCTAACAGAAAATAACCTCGAAATGATGGCTTCATGATGGTCAGAGTGTCTCAAGCATACCAAGGATCCTATGCCTAGAAAAAGGGTGCAATTTCCTACTTTGATGGAGATCAGTGTTATGGTCATAAAGTGTTGAAGCTTATCATCTGGATTTGACCATATGTAAATACACTTGGAAATTGGTGTAATTTAGTTTAGATAATGTTGTTATGAGTAGAGATAAGGAGTTTGAATCTTATTTGTAATAGGATTGTTTATTAGATTTGCAGCTGTCTTTTTGTAATAAATACCTTGTCATATGGTTAGGTAAGGTGTCAAAGGTCAAGAGTTTGATATATCTAGCTGTAGATAAGGTTATATTATGTTTTAAATGATATATAAAAGATCAAGAAGTCAAATATGCATGGGTTGGAAATTTTTAGCAAAAGACTGTGTTTATTGTAAGTGACTGGTTTTCAGCTTAATACAAAGATTTCTACTTAGCCAACTTGAGATTTAGAAGGAGTTCTAGTGTGTTCTTGTTCTAATTGCATATTTTATTATCGTATTGCAGTGGTGTTTGTCTATGTTACTCAGAATTCATCTTTGATGCTCTGACTTCCTACATAAACAAACTGACTGTGTGTTTTACAGTTTCATATGTATATCTCTTGACTAGAACTCTAATATGCCTTGAATTCCATGCTAATTAGATTTCTTGGTTTTACTGAAGCTATTTTGACTCCGTAAGCCGAATGTGCACTTTATAATGTGATATACAACCAATATCTATCATTTATCTGCTTATTACCCCACATAGAGTTAGCCATATATATTTCTATCAAAAATCATTAACCCTTGAGAGAGCCCTCTCAGGTTGAGGAGGATAAGCCTCAATCAAAATATTGGTTTGAAATAGTTACATGAGATTTATTTGATTGGTAGCCTATCAGGTCTTATTTAGTGAGAAAATTTTGGTGCGTCTGAACTTCTGAAGGTAGCAGGAGCTCATGAAGTTTTTCCAAGCTACATCTACCTTGGTGACTCCATTCAGAATTTATATTATTGAAGGTGGCTTCGAGAAGGAGATATATGAGGATTAATCCTAACCTAGATCCATCTACCATCGTGGAAAATCCAAACACCATTTCTAGAGGCAGTGAAGGCATTTTTGAAATATTAGGTATTCCATCACATTCGAAATCCTTGTCCTCTGAAATTTTAAGAAGTCCTGAAGATAAAAGAGTTGATGATAAAATTTAGGAGGTTTTTTTTAGATAAGAAAGTGAAAAATAACTAATTAAAATTATCTTATACTTGCATAAGAGAGGTATTGATACCTCAGCTCTAGTAACACAAGAAGACAAAGAGGAGTTTTGGGAAGCTATTACTTCTGAGTTGTTGTTGGAAAAAGAGTCTTTAGATAAATTCAAAGAGCTTGACCCTTTTGAATTATTGTTGAAAAGTAAAGTTGGTTTTCCCCTTCCAAATTGGATTTCAATTATTAGTGAACCACAAAGACCAAATAGTCCTCCTCATAGCAGTTTTTCATCCTCTATTTTTTCCATCCCTAAAGCTACTACAATCCCTTTAACCATGGATAGAAATGTACCTCCTCCACCTACTGCACCTGCTAGATATGCTCCTCTTGTTCTTCCAGCTGTCTTACATGATCTCCCTAGAAAATATGCTGCTAGAATCAAAACTTGGGGAAGTGATGAAGACATTACAACAGAGGAACATGTGGATCAATTTAATGATTTTATAGATAGGGAGGAGGTTGATGATGAAGATGTTAAGTTGAGGTTGTTTGCTCAGATTTTTACTAGTGAGGTTAGAAAGTGGTATAAATCCCTTACTCCTAGAAGTATTCATAATTGGAATGAGTTTGAAGGTGTTTTTCTGAGAAAAAGGGGAAATAGAACTAATCGAGTACAAGCCCTCACCGAGTATAGCACTTTGAAGATAGTTGTTGATGAATCTGTTCAAAACTTTTCAAAAATGTTTAATAAGGTGTTAGACTCTATTCCTACTCATTTGAAACCATCAAAAGCCTTAGCTCAAATGAGGTATGATGAAGCTTTTGACTATGAGTTTTCCATACTGTTGAGAGAAAGAGAATCCCCTTCACTTGCTGAAATTCAAAGTGATGCAGTGAAGGTGGAGGTTAACTTGATAGCAGCTAAAAATTCAAAAATGGGTAAGACTAAGTTGAAAGAAGAAGAGAATCCTTTCTCCTCTACCTCTCAGGATAAGCTGGATTCAATGATGAAAACAATGGAAAAGTTGACGGATAGATTAGCCCTTGGGAATACCTCTGCTCCTCCTGCACAACATGAACCTCAATTTAGAAACCCTTAGTTCAGGAGATCTTAGCATCAGCAAAGGCCAAGGGAAAATAGAAATCAGTAGCCTAATCCTCCAGTGAGACCTCCTTCCCAATAGAACTTGGTTGATGAAGAAGATGATCTTGAAATTCCTGAAGAGTCTATTCACTGTTTTGATAAGGAAATTTCTGGAATTTTCTTGAAAAAAGAAGAACATGATCAATCATACCAAAGTAATCATGAAGAGGAAACATCAGATTATCTAAATGGGTATCAACATGCTATTTTCGAGATGCAAAAACAATACAATCTCAGAAATAGAAATGTGCCTATCATTGCAAACAAAAAACAGCCTAAGAAAGATATACCTAAGTTTGTTGATGGAAAGAAGGATGCTCCTAAGGTCGCTAAAGGTAAGAAATATACACCAATTGTTCCTCCTATAAAATAAGTTGAAAAATATGTTTATGTTTTCAACCTTGAGAATGAAATTTCTAAGATTAAAATATCAGTCCCTTTTGGTGAGATTCTCAAGGTAGATGAATATAGAAGCAAGATTGTTAAAATGTTAAATTCACAACTAGTAGCTACTGATATCTTGAATGTATTAGAATATCATCCAACCATATATTTGGGTCCAAGACTAGAAGATGAACAGAATGAGGAGGTCCCTCCTTTTTATGTGAGCCTTAGCATTCACGATGTTATCACTATAAAAATTTTCTGAAACTTGGTCAGTTACACTTGTTCCTAAGTCATAGTGCTAGATAGGGTTAGAGTCATTTTTATATTTTTAAAGGTCTATATCATGGGTTAAAAGTCTCATTCCATCACCAAACAATGTTCATTAACCTTGTTTCATTCTTCAAAGATCTTATGCCATGTTTTGAAACCCATTTTTAAAGTTTTTTTTTCGAAAATTTGATGAATAAGCCATGAAACCAAGTTTTCGTACCATGCTCAGTGTAAAAATTTGATTTTGCGCTACAAAAACACTATTGATTTCGTAGCGCAAAAACCCGAATTTGCAAATCATGCACTACGAAATCTGGGATTCTCAGTTTTGTGTTTGAGCTGTCACATCTGTCAAATACAGTTAAATTCCTCATCATTAGGTGGCATCCACGAGTTCCCCTTCACACATGCAACCATTCATTGTAATTATTAAGGGTCATTTGTCATTGATTAGGGGTCAGTTGTCATTGGTCCTTTCAAATTTGAAAACAGTTGGCCATTTTCGACTTCATTTGTCTCATGCAAGACAATAGTGCATGCATGCTTATGTTTTGAAGAAGAAATTAGTGGTGAAAGACCTAAGTTTACTGAAACAAATTCAAGCGAGGTTGTAAAGTTTTTAAGTGAGGATGTGAAACTATATTTCAAGCGAGGCAGAACTTAAACAAATTCAAGCGAGGCCGCTCATTCAAATTCAGGTTATATCAGTATTTTCAAAACTTGCTATCAAGTGAGTTTGAAATTCATTGCTGGTGGAAGCAGAATTGTTATCAAGCAAGGCAAAATTTTTATCAAGTGAGGCTGAACTTATTTACCAAGCGAGCCAGTTCATTCAATAGGAAGCTTTGATTGCTAATTTGCTAATTTGCTGAAGACACAGGGTTTTCAGAGGGATTATCAGATATTTCTGAAGATACAAGGTTTTCAAGAATAAAATGGCTAAAGAAAGAAGGAGTCATAGGTTTGGTCATTGCCTAAGAACAGAACCTGAAGGTGTAGAAGCCCTTACAAAAGACAAGTCTGTTGAAGAAGCCTTTAAGAAATTAGGGTTCTGGAGGTTTTGTGAAAAACTTCAAGGAGGGTACACTCAAGTCACCAAAGAATTTTCCATAAACTTCACAGGATCAAACTCAAATATTGGATTCCTCAATTTACCAATTTCCCCTGAAGTGATATCAACACTTACAGAAATTCCAAGAGGAGAAGACAGGCAGTTTAAAAACTTCAAGTTTGACATGGTACCCTGCAAATTCTTTCTAAAACCAGAGTTTACAGAGGTTGACTTAAACAAAGCCATGCCAAGAAGTTATGTCAAAGATACATTTTCCAATATGCTCTACAATATTCAGAGGTACTTCACCTACGATGGGAGATACCACAAGGTGTATACCTATCACTTTAAACTCTTGCTTCATTTCACAGGGAAGATATCTCTAGATTTACCTTTTTATCTTTTCAGAAGTTTGGCTAAGATGTCTGATAAGGTAAAAATGAAATTTGAGTCATGTGAAACCTCATTATTTCACCATGGCTTAGTCAAGTTAATTGTCTTACATGAGCTGCAGAAAGAAAATAGAGATTGGGCTGAATTCCTCTTTTTGAGTAGAATTAGGATTGAAGGAACACGTGTTAGTCCTTAAGCTAAAGAAAAAAACTCCATAAAATATTACTGCCCCTGTAGAAACAAAGTCAAGAAGAATTGTTAAGCTCAAGCCTCAAAAAAAATTTAAAGAACCAATGATAAGAACAAAATTATATATCTAAGATACTCCTAAATCCGCACACAAGAAGAAAAATCTGGTTAAGGAGACAATTCTAGAACAGTCAACTAGTAAAATAGATCAAAAGAAGTTGACTAGGAGTCAAAGGTTAAAGGAAAAGGGTAAGGCTATATTTATAGAGGGGTCAAGAGGTAATTTGAATGATATAATTCAAGCTATTGACATTGAAGAGTCTCCCCTAGTACAAGCAGACTTCATCAAACTGGATACAGGTGGCAGCAAATCAAAGAAATTGAAGACATCCAAAAGGTTAGATTTTCAGGATGAAGTGGCAGAGTTTATCTTTAAGCCCAGAAAACCCTCAACTAGGCACTCCAAGAATTTGAAACAGTCAAACATGGAGATAGATCAAATCGGAGGTGAAAGTGCTAATGTTTTTTAAGAAACCACAAATACATCATTTTCAATGCCTAAAGAAGACAAAAACAGGGTTTTCAATATTCAGAAGGAAAAGAGAAGCTATGAAGCTGTCAAATAAAAACTAAGATTTGAAAATAATGAGATTGATAAGTTGAAGAAAAAGGTGAGAGTGCATGCAGAAGAAAGGGAAAACTTTGAAAGGATGAAAGGACTATGGGAGATGGAGAAAAATCCAAACCCTGAATTAATTGATAGTCAAGCTCAATTCTTCATATGGACCCTACCTGTAATCAAAGAAGAAAAATTCATTAGGATGGTCAATACCAAGCTAAGGGAAAACAATAGAAGGCTTAAGAGGATAGTAGAAGACCTGGAAATATAGCTAGCACAGTTTGAAGATCAGCCACAGCTAAAATAAGTGCAAACAGTAAGTGTCATCCTTTAACAATTTTTTGAGGTTATGTGGTAATATCTCATTTTTGGAGCTGTTTAAAGTTGATGTTTATGGGTTATGAAAGCTGATATACACCTAGAAATATAGTATTAAAGGGTTGAAAACTTAAATTTTGGAAGGAAGCTGTGAAAAGTGAAGACTCAGCAGTTTCGTAGAGCGCTACGAAACTGCTGTAGGATGCAGTTTGAAATTTTTTTGCAATTTTCAAAGGTGAAAAGGGTTTGGTTTTGAGATTTGATGCTGGTGGGAGGTATATGTAGAATATCAATGAAGATATATGAGGTTTGGGACAAAAAAATGGAGGTTTGAAGCATGATTTTAAAAGAAAATTCTACGCTACGAAAAGAACAGACTCAACAGTTTCATAGCGCAGCAGTATTGATAGTTTTTGCACCATTTTGGAGGTTTGAGATTTTCACAATTGGAAGGTCGAATTAAAATGAAGGTTATAAGACATTTGCCACATGTTTTGAGCACCAATTCTTCAGCAGTTGGTTCGAATGGATAGAAATGAGGCATTCAGCTATTATACAGGGAACATGCTCCTATTTTGCAGGAATGGCTAAGAAGCAAGTTGATGGGGTCTAACAGCAAGAAGATAAAAAACATCATGGTTGAAGTCTAGAATAAATAGCTGTAAAGCATATTTTTTAATGATTATATAAGGTTGTTAAAGGTTTTTAAGATATAATAAATAGTGTTTTAGTCCTAGTTGTATTAGGAATATAAGACAGACAGTTTAAATGTGAGTTTGTAAATGAAGTTTTTTTTAGAAGTTGATAGGTGTAAAATTCGAATTTCTTCTCAAATTTTTGGAAGGAATCCAAGGATGTAATTACCACTCTATAAGAGGGAAGAAATCGAATTGCATAGGGTTGGAATTTTCATTGAACAAGCATACTTTTTGTGATATCAGAGAACTATGTTTTTATCTTAATACAGAGAGTTTTGTTTCATCACTCAGGATTTAGAAAGGGTTATGGATGTTTGATTGTCTCATGATGTTTCTCTTTAAATTACTTGAAGTGGAATGAATGTATGTTACTTATAATTCACTGAAGGTGCTCTAACTTCCTTCATATGCTCATGAACTGTGTTTATTCTGTGTCCTACTATTCTATTGATGCATCTAAACCCTGGAATGCCCTGACTTCCATATGAAACTGATCTTTATGTTTTGTGAAAGAAAATTTGACTCCATTTACCTAATATATGTTTGTCGATTAGTAGTGCAAAAAATTATTCACTTTATTCAGTTTATTCACAGATTTAGCCATCTGATCTTTATTTGCAAATCATTAACTTATTGAGAGAGCCCTCTTAGGTTGAGGAGGCTAAGCCTCAACTAAAAGTTTGGTTTGAAATAGTTACTCAGGGTCTCCTTAACTAGCAGCCTATCAGGGTCTGATTTTGAGATAACACACGACATGAAATTTCATAATGCTATGTTGGATTCAGGGGCCTCTCACAATATTATGCCTAAAGTAATCATGGAAAGAATGGGGTTAGAAATAACTAGGCCATATAAAGACTTGTTTTCTTTCGATTCGAAAAGAGTTCAATTCATTGGTTTAATCAAGGATGTTGTTGTTAGTCTAACACAAGTTCCTGCTAATACTGTAGTCATGGACATCGTGGTAGTAGAAATTCCGGCGAAGTTTGGTATGTTGTTGTCAAGGTCATGGGCAGCGACAATTAAAGGTACAATGCGGATGGATCTTACTTATGCTACAATTTCTATTTTTGGTGAGCAAAGAATATTATATCGAGAGACAAGAATGGTACATGGTGAGTAGTAAAGACAAACCCCAAAATTTTCCAATTTATGCTCTTGATACTGAACCTGGTTCTACTATTCTTTTCAATGAGTTGACTAGTGAAGCAGAATAGGAGAGGAAAGCAGAAAATTAGAGTTCTGAAATTCAGCATTCTGAAAATCAGCGAACAGAAGATCAACAAGTCAACGATAAGGAGGTGGAAGGTTGGTGGTCATTACATTTTGATGGATCAGCAAGCAGAGAAGGAGCTGGAGCAGGGATTTGGATTAAAAATCCAAGTGATGAGAGTAAGTTATTTTCCTATAAATTTAACTTTGATTGCACGAACAACATGGCTAAGTATGAATCCTTGATTTTGGGTCTAGAAGTTTTGAAAAGAATGAATGCTCAAAACATTTCTGTTTTTGGAGACTCGGAATTAGTCATTAAATAGGTTAAAGGTGTTTATCAAACAAAAGATATAAGGATGAGAGCATATAGGAACTTGGTTTTGGACATGTTAGAAAAAGTTCAAGCCTATTCATTCATGGTCAAAACTAGAGAACAAAACTCCATTGATGATTCTCTTGTTGTCACTGCAAGTATTTTCATTATTCCTATGCATTCCTTAGAAAAATATGAGGTTGAGACTCGCCATAGATCATCTATCCCTGATAATATTACTCATTGGAAAGTTTTTTAGGATGATCAACAAGTGAAGAAATTTATTGAGCTGAAAGAAGAGTTTGAAAATATACAAGTAGATCAGAAAAACATGCTAGCTGAATCTGAAGGGAATTCTAAAGTTTTGCAACTAAAGAAAAATTCCATACCAAAGGGACTCATACCTCTAGAATTTTTTTTGATCAGAATGATGTTTTTAAATCCCCTAAGATACAAGATGATGATGACGAAGTTGAGAGTTGTAACCTTGTTGCAATAGCTATGCCCAAAATGATTAAAATTTCAAATTTTCTTTCAGCTGATATGAAGTTTAAGTATGTTTAAATGATGAAGAGATTCATACATGTATTTTCTTGGAACTATGCTGATTTGAAAGAATATGATCCCACCATTATTCAGCATACTATTCCCATAAAATAAAATGAAAATCCTTTCAAGCAGAAGTTGAGGAGGATCAATCCACTTCTCATGCCATTGATTGAGAAGGAGGTCAAAAAAATCTTTGATGCCAAAATAATTGTCCCAATCATATTTTCAAATTGGCATGCGAACTTGGTTCTAGTTAGGAAAAAGATTGGAGAAATCATAATATGCATTGACTTCATAAATTTGAATAAATCTTCCTTGAAGGACAATTATCCCCTCCCAATGATGGACCAAATTTTGCAAACTATTTTTGGTTCTCAGAGAACGTCTATGCTTGATGTTTTTTTAGGTTATAATTAGATCCTTGTACATCCTGATGATCAGGAAAAAGCAACCTTTACTACACCATGGGGCACTTTCATGTATGCCAAGATGCCATTTGGTCTCATGAATGCAAGAGCTACCTTTCAGAGGGAAATGGACATTGATTTTTCTGAAGAGAAGGACAAGATGGTGGTTGTTTATCTTGATGACATAACAGTCTTCTCAAGGAGGGAAGAAGATCACTTGAAACACCTAGAAAGAATTCTGTTGAAGTGTAGAAGGTTTAGCATCTCTCTAATTCCCACCAAAAGTATTTTTTCTTTAACTTCAGGTAAATTACTTGGACACATAATTTCTAAAGATGGGATTAATATTGATCCAAATAGGGTCAATGCAATTCAGAAGGTGGATTTGCCAAGAAGTAGGAAGGAGATTCAATCTTTCCTTGGAAACGTAAATTTTGTAAGGCGATTTATTCCTAATTTTGTTGAGATTGTGAAGGACATAACAAGGATGCTGAAGAAGGGAGTTGATATTAAGTGGACATAAGAAGCAAGACACTCATTTGAGGAAATAAAAAGGGCACTCACACAAGCACCAATATTCATCAGTCCAGATTTCTCAAAGGAATTTTTGGTTTTTAGTTTTGCATCAAAGAATACTATCACTGGCGTTCTGCTACAAAAGGGACATCAAGGTATTGAGAAACCGATTTATTTCTTTAGTAGGACATTAGCCATCTCTGAGCTGAAGTATAATATCTTAGAGAAGCAAGCCTATGCCTTGGTGAAGGCTATCAAGGATTTTAGAGTTTATATTATGCATTCTCATATTATGGCGTTTGTTCCTAATAATGTTGTGAAAGACATCCTCACTCAAGCCGACCCTGATAGTAAGAGGGGGAAATGGATTGCCAAATTTCTAGAGTATGATATAGAAATTAAGCCAACAAAATTGGTCAAAGGGCAAGGCTTATTAAAGCAGATGGCGCAGTCAAACTTTGATTGTCTTGATGTAAACTTGATTGCAGAAATATCGGAAATTTCAGATGATGAAGAAGAATTAGTTCCTATTGAAGAAAAACACATCACTTCAAAGTGGTACAAGGAGGTTGTTTTTGTCCTATAGCACCATAAAGCACCTGCTGATCTAACAAAGTCTAAAGCAAGGTTTGTTAAGCTAAAATCCTTGAGATATTTTATTTTTGACAGAAATTTGTTTTGGAAGGATACTGACAGAATTTGGCTGAATTGTTCGTTGGAAGAGGATGCTAATAAAGTAATTGAGGAATTCCACAAAGGATATTGTGGATATCACCATTATTGGAGGTGATAATGAACAAGATTCTAAGAGCAGGGTATTATTGGCCTACAATGTTTAAGGATGTCTACAAGAGGGTTGTTTCCTGCCATGAATGCCAGATTTTCAAGGGTAAGAAGAAGCCTATACCTTTACATTTGATGCCTATCTATGTAGAAGTGCCATTTCAGCAGTGGGGATTAGATTTTATTGGGGAGATTCATCCATCATCATCAGGTCAACATCACTGGATTCTTACAACAACCGATTAATTCACAAAATGGATTGAAGCAATCCACACTAGGCAAGCAAATGATTATGTGATTATTTCATTTTTAGAAAATAATATCTTGTCTAGATTTGGTTGCCCCGTGAAGGTTATAACTGATAATGCACAGGCATTTAAGTCTAAGAAGCTAACAAATTTCTGTTGTCAATATCATATTACTCTTGGGAATTCTACTGCATACTATCCACAAGGGAATGGTCTTGCTGAATGTTCTAACAAGAGTCTTGTGAGGATCATTAAAAAGGTGTTGCAGGAGAATAAGAAGGCTTGGTATTTGAAGCTGAAGTATGCCTTATGGGCTGATAGGATATGCACAAAAATTTCAATAGGAACATCACCATATGAGTTGGTATATGGAGCTGAGGCTATTTTTCCTACATCTCTAGGGGTACCTGTCATGAAGCTGATTCAAGGGCTAGAAGAGGAAGCAAATGCAGTCCAAAGGAGAATCAATCAGTTGATAGCTCTGCAAGAGAAGAGGAATGAGGTTTATAACAACAATCAACAATCTCAAAAAAGAATCAAGAGGACATTTGATAAAAAGATCAAGGAAGAAAGTTTTCAAATTCAGGATGAAGTGCTGAAATGGGAGGCTAGAATTGAAGAGAAAGGAAAACATGGTAAGTTTGAGAATGTATGGAAAGGTCCTTTCAAGATAGCTTCTTTCCATGGAAGCAATACTTACATACTACAGGAGATGGATGGAAAACCATATGCTGGAGGACTTGTCAATGGTAGGTTTTTAAAGCATTATTCTTCCTAAAATCTGATTGATCATTCATGTCATTGTACATATTCCATTTTATGAGTTTTTCTGCTAATAATGACAAGCTAAATCAGCAAGCTTGAGCTTAAGGTGAAGGCCATTAGAGCTTGAGGAGGAATCTTGGAAATTTCAAAGTTTTTTCTTTTTTGGTCATGAAAATGGATAGCAGCACTGGAACTATTGGTTCTTAGTGTACCATAGGGGCACACTATCCCTAGTGGAGCCACTGTTATCACCCAAAAAATTTCAAAATATTATTGGGTTAACACTGTTTTCGATCATGATTTAAAAATAGGTTTAAAAGTCATTTTAGGATTTGGTTAAGGGTAGGTTAGATTTTCACAAGTCCAAAGGTCATCAGTAAGAACAAATAAAGTCTTTAAAGGGTCCAGCCATGGTCAAATATTCATATTTTCCATTTAGGAGTCATTCCATAAGGTTTCGGATTAAAAATGTGTAATTAGCCAAGAATCCAAGTTTGTGTAGCGCCATTAGTTCAAAAAAATAGATTTGTGCTACGAAAGCGCTAATAGTTTCGTAGCGCAAACTGGAAAAAATACACTGTGGGTGCTACGAAAGCGCATTTTCTTAACCGTCTTGTCAATTAACCTGAAATTTGTTAGAATCCATTGGGAAATGATAGTTTAGTGGTATGATGAGTCAGTTAGTGATGATATTCAATGTACTTACCCATCCTACAGTCATCATTGTCATGATAGGGTATGAATGAAGCATCATTCAGTTATGAGATGACATTTCAAATTAAAAATATTGTCCAATTTGGTCATTCTCGTTTAATTTTCCTCCATATGAGTGTCTGAGCTCTGAAGTGGTCAAGCTAAACATGTGGTTGTTCTATACAAAGTTTATCTTCATCATAATCAAGCGAGGTTGTTCCATATACTCAAGCGAGGCTGTTCATATCCTAATCAAGCGAAGTTGTTTCATAGATTCAAGTGAAGCTGACAGGTTTTTCTAAGAAGCATGGCAGAAGAAAAGAAAGTCCACAGAGGAGGACATTGCTTAAGATATGAGCCTGAAAATATGAAGGCCATAATTGAATACCAAACAGTGATGGAGGCTTTTAGCAAAGCAGGTTGTCTCCGATTTTGTGAAAAGCTGCAGGGTTGCCACACACAGGTGTCTAAAGAAATTGCCTTGCACTTCAATAAAACAACTACCAAAGTTGGGATGTTAAGTGTGCCAATTACACCTGAGATAATTTCTTCTGTGATAGAAATAAAAAGGGGGCAATAAACTTGGTTTAAAAGTTTTTAATTTGATATCGAACCATGCAAGGAATTCATGAAACCTGAGTATGCAAACATGGACCTCAATAATTTAATACCTAGAAGCTGCATTAAAGACACCTATGCAAAGCTGTTATTCAACATTCAGAGATACTTTACATGTGAAGGAATATACCATAAGGTTTACAAATATCATTTCAAATTGATTCTACATTTCACTGGTATGATTTCACTCGATTTGCCCTTTTATTTACATAGGAGCCTTGCCAAAATGGCTGATAAACTACAAGCCAAATCTGATGGTTGTGAAACATCTTTGTTTCACCATGGGTTGATGAAGTTATTGGTTTTGAATGAGCTTCAAAAAATAAGCAGGGATTGGTCTTCCTTTTTTTTTATGAATGGTTTTGAGCTGGAAACCCTAACCCCAGCTAGAAACCCTAAAACTAAAGGCACTCCTTCACCACCAGTAGCAGATTCTAGTCAGCCCGTGGTTTCAAAATAAAAGAGGTTTGTAAAATTGAAACCAATGAAACAAGTTGAGAAAAGGACAGAGCAGATACAATTTCTTGTTGCACCAACTATATTACCTGCAAAACAAAGGAAAAAGAGTGTCAAAGAGGCAAAACATAAACAAGTTGCCAACAAGCATGAAATCAAAAGAGTGACAAGAAGCCAAGCAGTCGCATTAAAGGGAAATACAATTGTTTCAATTTTAGAAGATAGCCCTGTAATTAAGGAAAATTTAGATGACATCCTTCATGCAATTGATATAGAAGAGACACCCACCATGCAATATGATTTCATTGGAGTAGATGAACACAAACAGAAAATGCTAAGTCAACAAAGAAACTTTAATTTGAGGGTGAAAATGCAACCTTTATCTTTCAAGAAAGGAAACCTGTAACTAGGCATGCTAAGAAGCTCAAGGAAGGTAGCAAGGAGGTCCAAGAAACTATTGAAACAGCTAAAGTCCTTGAAGAAGTGGTTGATCTCTCATCACCAACAATGGAGCATGTAGCCAGCAGAATAATGAAAGGAAAAGAAGAAATGACAGAGTGTGAACATCTTGAGGAGAAATTGAAGTTAGCAAACCAAGAGATTGATATGATGAGAAAGAGGACCAAAAAGCACAGTATTGAGAAAACTAAGTTCAAAATAATGAAGGCACTATGGGAAGGTCAAACTGGTTCTACGTCTGAAATTCCAAGCAGTGAAGAATAGTTTTTCACATGGACAGTTCTAGCCATCAAGGAAGCTAAATTTTTCAGAGTAATTAATACTCACTTGAGAGATAGTAATAGAAGACTTAGAGATCAAGTGGAGGACTTGTAGCAGTAGCTGAAATTGACTCAGGATGAATTAGAAAACAAAGGTGCAGAATGAAGATCATTAAAAAGTCAAAAGCTAAATCAAGTAAAAATTAAGAAGGAACCTCATGAAAAATGTGTTTTTCAGTTCATTTGAATTTTTGATTTGATGATACTAGTGGTATTTTGAGTTTTGGCACATTTTTGGTTTTAATTTTGAAAAAATCTAGATAAAAATGCTCACTCAGCAGTTTCGTAGCGCAAACAGTGTAAAAAGAGTGAAAAGCTGTACGAAACTATTGTAGCAGCTTTTTTCACTCTTTCTCATAAATATTTGAAGGGAAAAATTGTGGATTATGACCTTAAATTGCTAGGGGAGTTGTGTTAAATGATAATGAAGATAATACTTGAGGAAAGAAACCAAAATTTTGAAGGTAAAAAGGTACAAAGGCTGCGCTACGAAAAGTGCTCCGAAACTGTGTTGTTTTCGTAGCGCATGTCTGTTTCAGCTAATTTGAATAGCTTGACGATGGTTTTGGACAAATGGGACTAAGGGAGGCTTTTGGGCAGGTGTTTCTTCAGTTTCTAATAGAAAATAATCTTGAAGTGATGGCTTCATGATGGTCAGAGTGTCTCAAGCATACCAAGGATCCTATGCCTAGAAAACAGGGGACAGTTTCCTACTTTGATGGAGATCAGTGTTATGGTCATAAAGTGTTGAAGCTTATCATCTGGATTCGACCATATGTAAATACACTTGGAAATTTATGTAATTTAGTTTAGATAATGTTTTTATGAGTAGATATGAGGAGTTTTAATCCTATTTGTAATAGGATTGTTTATTAGATTTGCAGCTGTCTTTTTGTAATAAATACATTGTCATATGGTTAGGAAAGGTGTAAAGGGTCATGAGTTTAATATATCTAGATGTAGATAAGGTTATCTTATGTTTTAAATGATCTATAAAAGATCAAGAAGTTGAATATGCATGGGTTGGACATTTTTAGTATAAGACTAAGTTTATTGTAAGTGACTGGTTTTCATCTTAATACAGAGATTTCTACTTAGCCAACTTGAGATTCAGAAGGAGTTATAGTGTGTTATTTTTCTAAGTGCATATTTTATTATCCTATTGCAGTGTTGTTTGTCTATGTTACTCAGAATTCATCTTTGATGCTCTGACTTCCTACATAAACAAACTGTCTGTGTGTTTTATAGTTTCATATGTATATCTCTTGACTAGAACTCTAATATGCCTTGACTTCCATGCTAAGTATATTGCTTGGTTTTACTAAAGCTATTTTAACTCCATAAGCCCAATGTGCACTTGCTAATGTGATTTACAACCAATATTTATCATTTATCTGCTTATTAACCCACATAGAGTTAGCCATCTATATTTCTATCAAAAATCATTAACCCTTGAGAGAGCCCTCTCAGGTTGAAGAGGCTAAGCCTCAATCAAAATATTGGTTTGAAACAGTTACATGAGATTGATTTGATTAGCAGCCTATCAGGTCTGGTTTTGTGATAACAGAAGGTTCAAAAGCTAAAATTTTTAGAGCGTGAAGAAGAAATCTTGAGGAACGCCGTGGAAAAATTTCAGATCTTAGTTCACAATATTTTCTAAGATATGATCGGTGGAAGTTTTGGCTTTTTGCAGGCTCCTGAATTTAACCTAAACAGGTCATCGTGGAATTTTTGCTATAAAATTTTTTCTACGAGGGTTCAAAAGATGAAATATTTACAGAATGAAGCCGAAATCCCACAGAATGTTGTGGAAAAAGTTCAGAGCTTGATTGGAAATATTTTCTGACATATCATCTATGGAAGTTAGAGTTGTTTCAGGCTCCCAAATTTCATCTCAAAGAGGTGACCGTGGGAAAATCGTCATAACTCTCTCTCTGAGCATCGGATTAGAATTCTATAATGAGTGGCTGCAAGTAGATGGATTGAAGTTTTCTTTGTATCAATTTTAGAGCCAAAGGAGGAAACAACGACACGTGGAATGTCATACAAGTTCACTATGCTGAACTAGTCCATAATTAGGTCATTGTGGGAGATTGGGTATAACTTTTCTTTGAGGAATCCAAATTAAGTCAGATCTGTGGCATCTGAAAGAAGCTTCAGAGGGCTACTATAGGGCCAAATTTCAGATATTGAAGATCCTAAATCACATAGATGATTAAGTTTTAATCTTTAGCTACTCAAAAGTAAGAAAAATGTGTGTACTTTTTCTCGAATTGCATAAGTCTTATGTGAAAAATCAGTTTGAATTGATTTCAACGGCATATTTTAGCATAGATATTAGTATTGGGTTCTAAAATGCCATCTAAAAAGAATTCAACACCCATTAAGCCTTCAAAAGTATCTACTATGACTCATGAAGATTAAGAAATGTGACATAACATAACAAAATTACAAGAGCAAGTGCACCAAATTTCACTCTCGCAAAGAGAAACAAAAAATAATATGGATGGAATGGAAGCTGGCATGGAAGCTAATATGGATTCCATGGAAGCTAAGATGGATCACATTGAAGCTAAGATCGATGAAAAAATTAAAGACAACATGGAAAACATGAAGAATGATATAAAAGCAGATATGGAAGGTTTGAAAAAGTTGATACAAGAAACGTTTCCTAACGACAAAAAGATAGTAGAGGAAACTCATGATGAGAAAAAAATAAATGTTAATCACAGTTTCATAAAATATAATGTTGGATGGAAGAACCACAATATTCCAAATATGGATATGAGGAGGTTTTATGCCAAGGATCCCATAACATGGATACTACAGATGGAGCAATATTTTGATCTCAATAATGTGCAAAACACAGAAAAGGTATGCATTTCAACTTTACATTTAGAAAAAAATACATTTGTATAGTATCGATGGCATTTCTCCCGTGAAAAAATTGTCACTTGGTCAATTTTTACGGAGGAAATGATAGCACATTATAAGGATAAAAAAAGAAACACCTTCTTTAGCCAACTGATAAATCTCAAACAAAAGGGTTCAGTGGTGGAGAACATTGAGGACTTCCAAAAATTAAATATAAGGGTGACTGATATTCCAGAGTTACACATGATTGATGTCTTCATAGGGACTTTAAAGGATAACATACAACATGAAGTTCGCGTTTGGGAACCTGATTCACTGGAAAAGGCATTCAGGTTGGAAAGAAAAATTGAATGTAAAATTATGGTGACAAGGAAGCCTACCACTCACATATATAAAGATGGAAGTGTTGCTACTCCTAGAATTCCACAACCTACAAGGTTGAGACCACAAAAATTGGAAGAAAAGAAGAGCAAAAGGGCTTTTCTAAAGTTGTGATACAAAATACACTAAAGGTCATAAGTTTGATGAGAAGAAATTATTTTACATAGATTGTGAAGAGGAAGAAGAAAATGAACAAGAATCTTCAAAAGAAGAGGATATACTCTAGTAACCTAGCCTAGAAGAGGAAGAAATGAGTCTGACCATATTGTGTAATGCATTGGCAGGAAATACCACTCCTAAAAATATCAAGATAGAAGGAAATATCAAGAAGAAAAAGGTAATAGTGTTGATTGATTCGGGTAGTACCCATAATTTTATTCATTGTAAGGTAGCCAAGGAATTAAATTGTTTCCTATACCCAGCACCAGAATTTCAAGTAATGGTTGCAAATGGAGGAACAATAAATTTCTTTGGAAAATACCATAATATCAATCTAACGATGGGGGAATATGTATTGAATAGTCCAATTCTTTCCATTCCAATGGTAGGCACTGATGTTATACTAGGAGTACAATGGTTACAATATTTGGGGACGGTTGCTTTTAATTTTCAAGAACTTTTCTTGAAATCTCTTTCAAAAGGAAAGGAAGTCGAATTACGAGGTATCACAGGGAAGTCAAGAAAGATAATAAGCTCTAATGTCATAACAAAGCTTCTGAAGAAAGAACAATGAGGCGTAATTTCACAATTATGTTCACTAGAAGTTCCAACATCAAAATCATGTATTTCTACAAATCTCCAAAAAGTCTTGGACAATCATTCCAAGTTGTTTGAAATTCCCAAAGGACTCCCACCTATTTGTGATCATGATCATGCTATTCAGTTGATTCCAGGAATTTTTCCTCGAAACATCAGGCCTTATAGATATCCTTACGTCCAAAAGAGAGAAACTGAGCATATGATTGCAGAAATGTTAGAGGTTGGTATAATTCAACCTAGTCAAAGTTCTTTCTCTGCTCTAGTAGTATTGGTGCACGAGAAGGATGGATCATGGTGCATGTGTCCAGATTATAGGGAGCTCAATAAGCTCACTATTAAGGATAAATTTCCCATTCCTGTGATTGATGAATTATTGGATGAATTACATGGAGCAATTTGTTTTACCAAGTTGGATCTTCATCGAGGATATCATCAAATTAGAATGCAGACTGAATATATTCCAAAAACAACATTTCGAACTCATGAGTGTCATTATGAATTTTTGGTCATGCCTTTTGGCCTTACCAATGCACCTTATACATTTCCAGGGTTGATGAATTCCATTTTCAAACCCTTCCTTAGAAAATTTGTGCTAGTGTTTTTTGATGATATACTAATCTACAACAGGTCTTTGAAGGATCATGTTCAACATGTTAAAATGGTGCTCAAACTAGTGCAGGAGAAACACTTATATGCAATAACGTCCAAATTTTTCTTTGGAGTACAAGAGGTGGAATATCTGGGACATATTGTATCTCACGAGGGTGTTAAGGTAGACCCTAACAAAATTAAAGCCATTAAGGAATGGAAATTCCCCACAACCATAAAGAAGTTTCAAGGATTTCCCTAGTTAACAAGGTATTATCACAAGTTTGTTAAGAATTATGGGATAATATAAGCACCTCTAACAACATTATTGAAGAAAGATGCATTTTCATGGACTCCTGAAGCAACTAAGGCCTTTGAACATTGTTACACAGCAATTTTTCACCGTCCCTGCAATTCCCCATCCCACACATTGGAGGGCTTATTCCGTGACCTGTGAGCAGTGACATAACCTGAAAATAATTTCATGGAATTCCCCTAGACATGGACTTTAATTTCCCTGAAGACATCTCCTTATGAAAAACCCTAAAAATAGACTTTTCATCCTTGGCATGACTAGCCTGTGTTATACCCGCACCAATGGGGGAAATTATTCAAAGAGGGTGCACCAATTGGTGCTCTGTCTCAGAGTTGCACTCGCACCAGGTTTAATAAAGGGTGTTTTTTAAAAATAAATGGTGGAAGATTGACTTTAACCAACTCCTGAACTGGTCTCTAAATTCAGTTGGGGCATTTGGCTCTGGATTTCCATGTAGAGGAAGTAGTTTGCCACCTCTCATGGAAGCTCCCTTGAGGATAGGGCCAATCCCATGATTGTAGGGATCCCAACTCCCCTTCCACCATCTATATAAGCTTGCCATTTCCCTTTGCAAGCTAATCTCCAAGAGCCTTCATAGCCTAAAGAATGATGCAAGAGCTTTGATAGTCCTCATAGTGCCAAATCCATAGCAAGGAGATTGACGATTGAAGAGAGAGGCTTGTCCCTATTCCCGACAAGCTTTACCGAGATGTATTCCATTGATGACCCGCCGAAGGAGGATTTCAGCGTTAGAGCCAGGTTGTATCATCCTTTTTTTCATTAATATAAGCAACTACGATTATAGTTCCACTCGTATTGTTCATGCTTGTTTATGATTTGTGTCCTCTCTAACTGACACATAATTGCAATTATATGGTTTTACGCCCATATGTTCGTCGTTTTTCTTGTATGTGCAGGTGTTCGATCACGTCAAGTGGTGAAATTGTGACCTGTCAGAGCAAGGGATTGAGAGCACTATCCTCTCCGCAATGACAACAGCGTTGGACCTGAGGTAGGCCTTCTATCACGCCTTGATTTTTGCAATTAGGAGCTTGCGTTGTAGCGTGTTTGATTGTTGCTAGACCCGATCTGGGCTAGTAGGGATCGCCTCTGTCCACAGAGGGGATTTACCTCCACAACAAATTGGTGACTCCACTGGGGAATTAGCTTGTTGTTTGCTTTATCAACTATAGACAGAGCCTAAATTTGGCTAGATAGCCTTCGAAACGCTCTTGCTCTGCATTAGCGAATTAGATCAATGCTACTTCAGTCCATCTCTAGTTTAGTTTATGAATTGGATGCTTGGAGTATTTTCTTGTCTTTCAGTCAATTTTTTACTTTGCTTGCTTGATCAGCTCTTTTGGCTGGCTCTTTTCGTGAGTTTGGTTTTTGGTTTAAGCTCCACCATCACTAGTCTGCTTCTTGGATTGCTTATTTTTTATTTTTTCTTAGTAAACTCGGCTGGCGCGCTTTTCAGTGTGACAGTCGCGCCGAATGGTGCATGTTGTCAGTGTATTACTCGTGCCAATTCCATTCTGGCGCTAGTTTCAACCTTACAGTCGTGCCAATCCTGTAAGGTGCTAGGGTTTACTAGCTTTTAAGCCTTCTGAGACTGATCTGGGTGTTTGGTCTTGTTTTTTCGACTGCTTGAGTGTTTTGGGGCCTTGTTTGACTGACTGTGACCTTCTTCCTTTGGTTTTTTGCCCATTTCTATCGATTTTACGTTTTAGCCCTAGGGCATCTAGGTGCTATTGTGCGTCGAGCCTCCCTTGGGATTTTTTGGTTTCTGTCTGTTTAGTCAGCTTTGTGATAGCTTCTTTGCACTCGTTTGGTGGTTGTCTATCGTCTTATTGCGTTATTTGAGTGTTTGGCTTCTTCTTCATTCGAATTCCGCTTTGTCTCATTTTGGGCCTAGATTACATGGTTCAATTGAGTCTTTGGGTGTCTTTTGATTTGAGGAACTTTTTATCGATTTGAGATCTGATTGTAGACTTGCATTGAGTGAAATTTGATTGTTTTTCTCTTTTGCTTTTGCTTCTCAATTTCTTGTCTCATTAGTTTTCATCTTGTTTAGTGCTTTTCCTCTTAAACACTGAAAATAAAAATAAAAATCTCTTTTGCATTGAATTAGTTGGTGTGAATTAGATCTTTTCGGTGGTATTAGCGATTAGTAACTTTGAACGAAAAGTTTTTAGTTTCCATTAGCTACATTGGAGATATCATTGGTTGTTGTCTAATCATTTTGTTGTTGTGTGAGAAGCTCTTTACTCTTCTGTAACTAGCTTTCATCGAACGAAATGATATACTGTGGCATGTAGTGTGCATTTAGGAGATTTTGAGACATTACATTCGCTAGGGCCTGAAAAGTGAAACATAATTGAAGATAAACATTAAAATTTATCCAATTTACACTAAGGCAACATTGAAACATTAACAAAATATTTAGAGGTCTAGGCTAGAGACGTGTTCCGGCGTCTTTAAACCTAGTAGCTGTCGTTCGCCTCTTGGCTTTAGACAGCGCTAGTACGGACTTGTGCTCCCCGTACCGTCGCGTATATAAAGTGACACCCCACTAGGTTTCTATCCTTTATCCATAGGAAGCTGAGTCTGCCACCCTATACCCGTGATACACCGGACACAGCATTCGGGGAGATTGCCTGCACATACGTCAAGTCCTTGGTTGATTTCTCTTTCATTTTGAAACCAAGGTGTATATTGCAGTTCACGGTTATTTGGTACACCCCTTGCCTAGTATTCCTGAGCAGTCATTTTGATATTATCTGACTCTTTAAATTTGAAAAGATCACCAAGCGTTTGCCCTTTCACGCTTGCGTCAAAACTGAAAGAGATAGAGTCATCTTTCATCCGTTTCTCGACTCTTAAAACATGAAATGGTGAAGTTTCTAAGTTTCAATGTCGTAAAATAAATCACCCGCGATCACACTCCCTGTTAGATTTTGCTTGTCGGCCGTTTGATTGTGTGCCTTGGTTCTTTTTCAGCTCGTGTGTGTGTTTGATATTTTTCTCTTGTCATTACTACCACAGTGGCGGAACCCTCAGTTTCGTCTACTGATAGTCCATATACGGACAATTCATCAGAGGTTTCTCAATCCTCTGCTGAACCTCAGCAGCCCATTGTTTCCGAGTTTCCCGACGGGGGACCGGTTCTGTCTGAGCTTCCCTTTGGAGGACCAGTTGAATTCAATTGGCCCTTATCTGACCCTTGGTCCGGATTTGGAGTAGGAGAACATTTCCCTCCTCTTACATCGGGTTCACATTTTTTGGCTGCTGTTATTCCTCCTAGTCCTCGCCGTCTATTACGAGATCTAGCGGCAGGTTCAAATATGAGTGAATCCAGTCATTCTACTAGCAAGGAAATCCCCACGTCTGGTGAAGATTACCAGCTATTCCCAGAAGTAACTCGGAAGTTATTCCCAGAAGACAACGCCGAATCATCTGTTATGTCTTCGCCTGGTCCCTCACTACCAGCAGGGTATAGATCCTTAGGTCAGATTATTGTCGCCGCTGCCTCTATGGGGGTATCAGCTCCTTCTACGAGGTCGGTTGTTCCTTCATTGGGGATGTCTCCATGGACACCTGTCACGTCATCCCCTCAGGTCACGTCTGTACCCGTCAGGCCCACTGTGTGTGTGGCTGCATCTACACCTGTTGTTACCACTCAGTATGTAAGGACCACATCGCTTCCCAAAGACGTCTACATAGCTTCTGCTATGCCGGAGAACATCTCTCCTGAGGAGTATCGATTGTCCTTTCAACAAACGAACCCCGAGGTCGGACAACCCTCTCAAGATCTCAACCGCTCGTATTTTTCACATTATGCACAGGATGGTACACCCGTGTACGTTTTTCCATATCAATACGATGAGCACGGGAACCCTTTACGTTTACCCACTCCTGAGGCTCAACTTCATGCTCAGGGTTTACCATATAACCAGGCTGGGCAGCCTTATAACCCGCAAGGACAACCTTTTCAAGGCCAACCTTCGGGCCAGCCTGGCTATCCTTACGACCTACAAGGTTACCCTGCAGTCCAACAAGGGCCGCTATACGGTCCGCAAGGATAGTATTACAACCCTTCAGGTCAACTCGTGCAGCCTCTTCCTGGAGTCCAACCGGGGCAACCTCAAGGACTCACAGGTCAACCAGGGTACCAACCCGGGCCGGTATACGGTCCTGGGGGGCAAGTCCAACCATCGCAACCCATGCAACCTCAGTATCCTGTTGCTACAAATGTTGCACATCAGCCAGGACCATCTTATGGTCCTGCTGCAGGTCAAACCGGTTACCAGCCACCACCTGGCTCCATTCCTCCACCAGGCCAACCGGTTCATCCGGCACAACCCGGTGTTCCACCACCAGGCCAACCGGCCCATCTGGTACAACCTGGTGCTCCTCAATAGCCAGGTCAACCTGTGCAACTGGCACAACTTGTTTATCCGGGTCAACCTGTTCAAACAGGGCAGTTCGTTCAGCCAGGTCAGCCTGTCCAACCATGCCAGCCTGCACACTCTATCAACCCTGCCCAACAGCCGATTTATTCGATGCCACAACCGAATCAACCAGTGCACCCTAATTATCAGGCTCAGCAGGGTCCCACCTATTAGCAGCTCGCTCAACCTCAAGGCAGTTATTACCATCACGGTCAATCTCGACCGACTTATAACCCGCCCCAAGGTTCCCATTATTACACTCAACAACCCGGCTACACCTATACTCAGCAGCCAAATCCACAGGCTGCCCAAACGGGGCCAACACACAATCAGGCTCCGTACTCTGGTTATCAAGCCCCGTACACTGGTTACCAGCAACCGAATCAGACTGGTTATACGACCTATACCCCCTACGGTCAGAATCCTGCCGGACAGAACCCATGGGGGCAAGGATATTCTCAACCAGCGTGGAGTACAGGTACCGATCCTTATCGAGGACCTGGCATGCCGTTCAATCCGCAATTTCCATTCTTGGCTACCTTGGAATTACCGGACGTTTCTAAATTAACCAATTATCCGATTCTTCATAATCCTTATTGGCCTCCGGCTCCAACCAAGGTACCCGGAAACTGCCAAAAGTTTGAAGGTAAAGCTGGTGAAGACCCCCAAGCTCATGTAATGACTTACCATTTGTGGTGTTCGTCTAATTCTTGGGTCGATGATTCAATTCATCTACATCTCTTCTAGCGCACTCTTACTGGTGTTGCTGCTAAGTGGTATATTTAACTACCCCGTGGCATCCTTCAAGATTTCAATACTTTAGCAATGGCTTTTCTGACTCACTTTCAGTTACCGGTTCGCTATGAAGCTGGGACACATCTCCTGACTTCGTTGAAGCAGGATAAAGCCACCCACATATCAGATCACATACATGAGTGGCAACGTCGTCGTAGACTGATCAAGTTTGATATACCTGATCAACTACTAACTCATTGGTTCACCATGTCCTTCGTTAACAAAATCGCGCAAGATAGTGCTATGGGGGCATGTGTGACTGAAGAACAGGCTATTGTGTGTGCCCAGTATCTCGATCTGGTATACTCACATTCCGGCACACTATATGATATTTTGACTGATGCTCCACGCCCAGGAACCTCTAAAGCCCCACCTACCCCAGCGGTGGATGGTGTTATTGGTTCTGTGTCTCAAAATTCTCGAAAATCTTCGAATGGGAAGCAAAAGTCTAATTCGTCCAATAATTATGCTCTTCCCGCCCCTCCAGATTCTGGCAAAACTGCGGAGGTTAATGCCGTTCAGGCTAATCCTACGGAAAAAGCCTCCAAAGGGAAAAACAAGGGCAAAGGAAAATCCAAACCCGATGCCCCAAAGCCAGACTCTTCTAAACCTCGTACTGAGGACGGTTCTCAACATAAACCGAAGTACCCCTGCCTTATTTGTGAAGGAGATCATTATACCAAGGATTTTCCACGACGATCCGAAATTAGTCAACTTCTCAAAGGCTCCAAAGGGACTCCGGCAGTTCTTAAAGAACCGTTCTCGTCTCAGTAGACCCAGATGGTTGAACAGCCTTCACCATCTGTACCATTTGGGTCCCAGGTCTTTATGATGAATGGTACTTCACCTGTCTCCGTCGCTACGCGTTCGAAGGATTATACTGGATCGCGTCAGGCAGCTGGAAAGGAAGTTGTGGATGGCCCACCTCCTCCACCTGTCTCCAATTCTTTAGAAATTGAGAAGCCTACGGCTGAACCTGTTGTGAGGCCGCCTTCTAAAGGTGTTCTACGAAGGTCTTCCTACAATCCAAATGCCCGTGCCGCTCAACATTACAGTATTGTTGAGGATTTGGCTCAGGTGCCTTCTGCTATGTCCGCATTGGAAGTCCTTCAAAGTTTCCCTTCGCAACGGAAAGCTTTGTTATCTGCAATCGGTGGAATTGATCCCACTGATTCTAATCTTCTCACCTTCGACTTAGAAAATTTTACCCCCTGGCTTCCACATCAAATCTCTCTTGTTATTCAAGTCGGGATCAACGGTCTTAACATCCATAGGGCCGTGGTGGATGAGGGTGCTTCTACCTGTGTCATGCCATTCGCCTGCTGGAAGGCCATTGGCTCTCTGGCCCTGTCATCATCTCCCAATGCCTTAGAGGCATTCGATGGTCGGGAATCCAAACCCCTAGGTGTTCTCGAGAGTTTTCCAATTACATTACAGGGGAAGACAGTCAACGTAGAAGTGGAAGTGGTTGACGCCAAGCTTAACTACAACCTGCTTCTCGACCGTAGTTGGACTCACGCTATGCTATGCGTGACATCCACCCTCTTTCAACTTCTTAAGTTCCCTCATGAGGGAAAAATTGTTACTGTGGATCAGTTGTCTTTCTTCACCTCCACCTCTGAGAACAACGTTCCTTACGTGGATAAGATCCCCAATCCCCCTGACAGTGTAGGACTCGGTCTCTTCAAGGACCCTATCCTCATGGGTATTTTTCCCGCACCACCACCGCACACCGTTCAAGTTAATATGATCTCTAGGTCTAACGACCCATGGATTATCCCTTCGCCTGAATAGGTGACTGATTTTGGAGAATCGATGCCCTTAACTCTAGTAGAGATTAATTACTGTGAAATCGTTGCCGCATCCGATCCTCCCCCTCCTCAACATGCTCCCTCGAGCATGGCTTTAGATATCTATTCTCAATCCCCCTGGCTCGGCGAGGCCAACTAGCCTGGTCCTCTTAAAGAGACTTTTCCTTCTGACAAAGCCATTGTTGAAACCATGTCTCTTGAGGAGCTGCCTTGGAGCGATACGCATCATCGTTCCTCCTTTATGCCTAGCCTGGGGGCAATGTCAGATTGTCTAGAGCGTTTTGCATCTCAGGTTCCCACTCCACCTCTCCAGACGCCCATATTGACACATGAGGTCTTTTCAGAGGGAAACCTGAGTAACATTACTCAAACCACTCCAATCGACATCTCCGTTAAACTGGGGATAGTTGAAAACATACATGTGGGAGTAACTTGTTCTCCTGATGAGATACAAGTTTATACCGATCTTTCCGAGAATTCAGAGACGTGTTCGCCTGGTCCTATGAGGAAATCCCTGGGATCGATCCCATCATAGTAGTGCACGAGATTCCTACCTATCCCGGTGCGAAACCTGTGCGCCAACGCTTATGCCCAGTGCATCCTCGCAAAGCCGCTGCCATTAAAGTAGAAGTTGAAAAACTTCTTAACGCGGGCTTCATTTACCCGATCCCCCTCACAGAATGGGTCTCAAATATTGTCCCTGTAGATAAAAAACAGGGTACTATAAGGGTTTGCGTTGATTACCGTGATATTAATCGCGCCTGTCCTAAGGACAACTATCCTACTCCCTTCATAGATCAAATCATTGACGAATGTTCTGGGAGCGAAATTTATTCCCTAATGGACGGATTTTCCGGGTATAATCAGAAAAATATTGCACCTGCCGATCAACACAAGACTGTATTCATCTGTCCGTGGGGTACCTTTGCTTATAAAAAGCTCCCGTTCGGCTTGAAGAACGCTGGAGCTACTTTCCAGCGTGCGATGTCTTACGCATTCCACGACATATGCCATATCGTTCAGCCTTATCTGGACGATCTGCCAGCTCACTCAGCTCGGCGAGAGGACCACCCAGAACACCTCCGCCAGATTTTCCTTCGCTATCGACGCTATAATATCCAGCTTAACCCTCATAAATGCGTCTTTTGCGTGGATTCTGGCCGTCTTTTGGGGTTCATAGTCTCCAAGGATGGAATCCGCCTTGACCCTCTAAAAGTTGAGGCTATTTTCAATCTCCCATCACCCTCCTCGTTATATCAATTACAGAGTCTGCAAGGAAAAGCTAACTTCCTTCGATGCTTCATCCTGAACTACGCGGAAGTTGCCAAAGGTTTCATGCGTATTTTAAAGAAAAACGTTCCCTTTCGTTGGGACGAGATTGCTCAACAATATTTTGAGAAGCTTAAGACGTTACTTGTTAATGCTCCGTTGCTTCGTCCCCCAAACTATCACCGTGATTTCACTTTATATTTGGCCGCCACGTTTAGCACCATTTCTATGGTCCTGGTGCAGGATGACGATGATGGCAATGAACATGTTGTCTATTATCTATCACGGAACCTTCTTGACATAGAGACACGTTACGCTCATGTTGAGAAGCTAGCATTAGCCGCAGTGCAAGCTGTGCAGCGTTTCCGCCACTACATCCTGCTGTGTACAACAATCGTGGTTTCGGATTGCAACCCCATGACATATATCCTATCTTGACAATTACTGGGGGGAAAATACTCCAAATGGATCGTTATCCTTTAGGAGTTCGACTTAGAGTTTACCACTGCTAATTCGACCAAATCACTGGTTTTTGCGGATCTCATTTGCTCCCTCCTGACAGACTCCACCCCATCTCATTCCGAGGATCATATCCCGGATGAAACACTCTTCCTTATCAGCACTCACGACCCATGGTACGGCGACATTATTGTCTATCTTCAAACATCAACGTTTCGGTCTGAGTTGACCAAAGATGCCCGACGTCAGATTCGGCATCAGTCTCAACCCTACCGCATTGTAGGAGATACGTTATACCGGGTTGGGGTAGATTCGGTGCTCCGCCAGTGCTTGACCCTGGAAGAGGCTGAAAGAGTCTTGAATGACTGTCACAGTGGTGCATGTGGCGGTCACATGTCCGGATATGCCACTTCCCAGAAGATTCTGCGTGCAGGTTACTTCTGGTTGTCGATATTCAAAGACTGTATTGTTGCAGTCCGAAAATGTCATGCGTGCCAGGTTTTTCAGCGCAAGATGTGCGCGCCACCTCTCCCTCTGCATCCTGTCATTACTGTCGGCCCTTTTGCAAAATGGGGCATATATTTTATGACGTGTAACCCTCATTCGGCCGGGGGGCATGCATATATAATCGTCGTTGTCAACTACTTTACTAAGTGGGCCGAAGCGATGCCTACACTAACCGCCAATGGTAAGACAGCTGCCCAATTTATTTTCAACCACATTATCGCACGTTTCGGGGTCCCTTAGGCCATTGTAACCAATCATGGCACTCACTTTCGAGATTACATGATGGCTGAGTTGACATCAAGATTGGGCTTACGACACGATAGCTCAACGCCATATTACCCCCAGGCAAATGGCCAGGTTAAGGCTGTGAACAAATTTTTGGTCACAATGCTTCAACAAACAGTTGGTATTCATAAGTCCAATTGGCACCTCCAATTTTTCTCAGCTCTATGGGCCTACCGGACGTCAGCAAAGAGTGCAATTGGATTCACACCATTCCAATTGGTGTATGGTCTGGAAGCAACTCTTTCGGTTGAGTGCGAAATTCCTTCCTTAAAGTTGGTTGTGGAAATTTTGCCCGATACTTCTCCTGAAGAAGAGCGTCTCTTGTATTTGGAACGGTTGGATGAAACCCGCCACTTGGCTGCTTTCGTCATTGAGGCACAAAAGAAGTGGGTCAAAGCTCACTTTGATCAATCAGTCTCTCCACGTTCCTTTTTCGAACGGGATCTTGTCCTCCTATACGACCAAGCGCACGAAAAACTTAGAGCAGGAAAGTTCCAACCCATGTGGCATGGGCCCTACATAGTTAAACGAATATTGAAAAATGGGGCTTATGAGCTCATTGATTATGAAGGAGTTCCATTGGTGCAGCCTAGAAATGGGTTGTACCTTAAAAAATACTACGCTTGAAGTTATTTTTGGTGTGGTGTGTGTACATAGGTGTGTATATTCATTTGTGTGTATGTGTGGTGTGGTGTGTGATGTAAGCATCTTTTTGTTGATCGGGTCTTCCTGATTGTGCAGATGTCTATTACTCTGTTTGTGGGTTTCGCGGATGGTGCCTCCTGCAGTACCAGGAATCTGTCCTCGGCAGCCTGGGTAATCTATGATCCTGCTGGTGAGTTGGTTGACCTGCAAGGTGTGTGTCTGGGTCCTGCTACAAATAATATCGTGGAATATAGTGCCGTGTTGGAATTATTAACCGAGGTTGTGGACCTCGGCATTTGTGAATTACTTGTGTATCTAGACTCACAACTTGTAGTATTACAGCTTAATGGTCACTATTCAGTTAGAAACCCATCCATTTTACGTTTGTATCTACGTATTCGTCTACTGAAGAGAAATTTTGACTATATCACATATCAACATATACCCAGGCACATGAATACTTTAACAGATGCAATAGCTAATTTGGTTTTAGATAGACATTTGCGTAATTTATAAAACAAAAACATCATCACATGTAAAGAGATCCATCCAGAAATAGGTATATATATATATATGTGTGTGTGTGTGTGTGTGTGTGTGTGTGTGTGTCAAAATGTTTACATAGTGTGCATCACATAAAATCAAAAAATATACATGTTCGTCTTAAATACAGCCGAAGACGACATGTCTCTCAAAAAATATACAGGAAAAGCCCTAATGTCTAATCTGCATGGTGCTCGTGGTAACAAGCCACTGCACGCACTAAGCGTCTCAGTAGTCGGTGGAGGCGACTGGGCACGCCCACAGTGTGTCGTTGGTATGCTAGCGGAACATCTGCTAGCCGTGCATAGTCCGGGATTCCCCGGGCGATGCCCTCCAGGTTTTGAATCAGTTCACCTCCCTCGCCACCCTCAACCTGAGGGTCGTGTTTGGCATGGGTTCTCCTTGCAATGGGCGACATGCCCGCGGGCCTCTCTGGGCCGACATCTGCATACACATAAAATTGTTATAGAATGAACATGTATTACCAAAAAAAATCATAAATACATAAAAATCAAAAAGAGAGTATCATACCCAACTCCTCATCCCAATCCTCCCCCTCTGGGAGCGGAAGGTCGGGATCTCTGGTGAAATCGGTCTCAGCATAGGGCCAATCTTTGAGCACGATCAGCTGTCGCCGCAACCACCCAAAAACCTCAGGCCTCCAAGACATCTGTTGGCCTCCTCCTGACCTGGGCATAAGTGCTACCCAGCGAGCCATCCTCGGATCCCTTGGTACCGGCTCAGCAACTATGGCCCCTTGGCCCTGGAAAATAGGTAGTCGTTCTAGGATGAACGACACCAAAATGGAACCGTAGCCAAACTGCTTTAGTTTGACTTGCTTGCATCTTGTCAATTGCCTCTTGATGTTGACTGTCACTGCAGTAGCCCAATCAAACAATGTGGGGCTCATACACTCGGAGGCTAATATGAGTTGGGCTTTGGTCGCCTCATGCGGTGCCTGCGATCCCGCAGCCCGCGTAATGGTGTGTAGCACCACTCTGAGTGTTAGATCGTGGACTGTGTGTATGTCCACCTTCCCGCTTCCCAATCCGGTTTGTGCCCCTGGGCACACCCTCGCCATTACTTGTTCCATATTTTCTCCGGAAGGTCTGCTGCCCGTCAGAATGGGTACTAGGCCTCTCCGCGACAGCCCGGTGATGAAATATACGTCAAAAACCTCAAGTTCTAACACTTGGTCCCGAAGTTTAAATACTTCTTCATTTTCATCCCATATGTTGACCAAGTATTGTAGCAGCTCAGGTTGAGCTCGCAAACATGGAGTAAGAAATAATTTTTTTGAGTCCATAGTTCTTTAGTGCATTCATACAGGCTTCATTCTCCATAGCCATTTCATCTTCCTCCCCATGTTCCCTCTCCTTCCATTCAATAACCATTGTGTTTGGTTACCTACATCAACATGATCAAAAACCCTTGTTAGATCTCTGTCATGATTAAAAATCCATATGGATGGCTCACTGTTTAAAAACTTAAAGTGGAAAATTATGTCACGCCATTGGTGCGACTGTTTTACTCACAGTCGCGCCAGTTGGCGCGACCCCTTTGTGAGCAAAAGTGCATTGGCGCGAGCCTGTGCCCGATACTCGCGCCAATGGTGGAGCCCTAAAATTTTAAAATATCTCCTCCAGAGATTGAATGTGCAATAGAAACTCATAAAAAATGGATTAAAATGGAGCTTATGGGAACGCCTTTTACCTCGAACAAACGAAGAGTTGAATGACGTCCCGGATCAGTCGCAATCACCGCTGCAAGTTTGCACACAAACGGACCACTGTTGCTCTCCAAGTAAGGTAAAAAGTAAAAGTAAATTTGTTTTACCATTTGAAGCCTATTTATAAATTTTTAAATCAAAATTAGGTTTTAAATGTCATTTTTCCCAATATTTCAATATATTTTGTTGAAAATGCATTTTACACTTGCTTCCATGTGCAGCAACAGGTTTTTGCGCGACTTGGACAGTGATACGAGTTGTATTTTATACTTTTTCGGACTCATTAAAAACACGAAAAAGTCATTTTGGAGTCATCTTTCAGCTCTTTTCTGACTCTCTAAATATGAAAAGATTGCCGAGTCCCTTGTCGTTTTCGATCTCGTTAAAGTGGACACGAAACGACATCTACCCAGTATACGTTTACCCCTTTTTCGAGCTGGGATAGATTATTTACGAAAAAGGAATACCCTAGCCTATCGCGACTATGAGGTTTTCTCAGATATTGTTTTCTACCTTTTCGGGTCTGAGGAACTATTTACGAAAAGGGACCGGTGGAGTTTACTTTTCCGCTGTCTTTTCAAACTCTCTAAACATGAAAATACGTTGAGTTCTTCCTTTTTCAACCTCGTTAAAACCCTGATAACATTGGATTCAGTCAAAATGACGATATTCGAGTTCCTCCTTCCTAGGGCTCGTAAAATGTACTAGGATGGACTCATATAGCAAGCATATGGTACCCTCTTCAAGCTTGTGTAAAAATAAAGAGGTACTCGCCAGAAATGGTGGGGAAAATGGAACTAGCATCATTGTCGTGTCGGCAGTATGTCACTCTTGAACATGGCACTTGTCTGCATTCGTGTCGGGTTGGGGACATCTCACCTCGTTTTTTCCACTTGCCTCCGTGGGTTTGGGTGATCCCTTTGACCTATCATCTGCTCTTTTTCCTGTCATCATGACCCCTGATCTGTTGATGTCAAATGCTGCCAAACTCACTGTTGTGCCGCCATATGTTCAAGAGAAGTTGACCTCTGCAAATTTCAACCTTCCTCTGATTCTCATCTGATCTTGATTCACAAAGACATTATGTTCCTTTGTCTCGCATCGATGATGTGGAAAACACTATGGCCCACCTTCGATCAAGGTCACTTCTTGTCGACTTCAGCTCATTATCCAGGAAGTTGATCTAGAGGCTCCCTTCTGGTACCTTGGTGCCTGCATGCCTCAATGGCAGGTTCTTCGCATTCGGCGTGAGGTTTTCATCATTGGCCTCTGATCGAGTGATTCTACGGGTGTTCAATGCCAGCTCATTGATTCACATGCCGTAGATTGTACCTGTAGTACCTTGAGGGCCATTGTCATTATTGGTGGTACCTCTCGTGTCTGTTAACAGCTTTCATCATTGGCTGGTAATCAGGCGATGTTCTCGCATGTTCGACTTCAGCTCACATATTCGCATGTTTGAACTTGTACTTTGTTCAGGTCGAGATGGAGCGCAAGACCCTGGATTTGGTCTGTTGGAATCTAGGCTGCGATTTTGTGGATTATTATGATTAGTTACATGACTCATTCATTGGATGGTTGCGACCATACCTGAGTCTATTTATTGATCCTTACTGGATGGCTGCATCCATACCTTGGATCTGGATTATTGTATACTCTATTATGGATGGTTGCGCCCATACCACATATATATCATGTATCTGAGATATCAGTTGTATTTCTCTACGCAGGTTTTCCAACGGCGATGTTTTCAGTTGGACACGTTCTCGTAAAGCATTTCACCCCTCTCTCTCTTTCGGGCCTCATGCTTTAGGGGGCATCTGTTACACAGCAATTTGTCACCGTCCCTGCAATTCCCCATCCCGCACATTGGAGGGCTCATTCCGTGACCTGTGAGCAGTGACATAACTTGAAAACACTTTCATGGCATTCCCCTAGACATGTACTTTCATTGCCCTGAAGACATCTCCTTGTGAAAAACCCTAAAAATAGCCTTTTCATCCTTGGCGCGACTAGCCTGTGTTATACCCGCGCCAATGGGGGAAATTCTTCAAAGAGGGCGCGCCAATTAGCGCTCTGTCTTAGAGTCACACTCGCTCCAGGCTTAATAAAGGGAGTTTTTTTTTTTTAAATGGCGAAAGATTGACTTTAACCAACTCCTGAACTGGTCTCTAAATTGAGTTGGGACGTTTGGCTCCAGATTTCCATGTAGAGGAAGTGGTTTGCCACCTCTCATGGAAGCTTCCTTGAGGATAGGGCCAATCCCATGATTTTAGGGATCCCAACTCCCCTTCCACCATCTATATAAGCTTGCCATTTCCCTTTGCAAGCTAGTCTCCAAGAATCTCCAAGAGCCTTCATAGCCTAAAGAATGTTGCAAGAGCTTTGATAGTCCTCATAGTGCCAAATCCATAGCAAGGAGATTGACGATCGAAGAGAGAGGCTTGTCCCTATTCCCGACAAGCTTTACCGAGACATATTCCGCTGACGACCCGCCGAAGGAGGATTTCAGCGTCAGAGCCAGGTTGTATCATCCTTTGTTTCATTAATATAAGCGACTACGATTATAGTTCCACTCGTATTGTTCATGCATTTTTATGAGTTGTTTCCTCTTTGACTGACACATAATTGCAAATATTTGGTTTTACGCTCGTATGTTCGTTGTGTTTCTTGTACGTGCAGGTGTTCGATCGCGTCAAGTGGTGGAATTGTGACCTGTCGGAGCAAGGGATCGAGAGAACTATCCTCTCCGCAACGACAACAGCGTTGGACCTGAGGTAGGCCTTCTATCGCGCTTTGATTTTTGCAATTAGGAGCTTGCGTTGTAGCGTGTTTGATTGTTTCTAGACCCAATCTGGGCTAGTAGGGATCGCCTCTGTCCGCAGAGGGGATTTACCTCCACAAAAAATATTGTCTTCATTTTTATGCTGTGTGTTTGATTGTTTTTAGTTTTCCGCTGTGTATACTTTATCATATTTTATTTTTAGTTCTAGTTCCATCTCATATTTCAACAACATTTTATTTTATTTTTAATTTTATCAGGCTACTAATAATATCACTACTTAATCATCTCATATTACAATGGCTTTATTTTTTATTTATCTAATTTTCAAATATTAAAAATGAGATATATTTATTTCAAAAATAATTTTAATTAAACATAAAACACTAAAAATAAATTTCTCTAAAATTAAGGAAAAAATGGAGTATCAATTTAAATTTATTAAATTTATGTTTACATACATTTAAAGTCTATTAAACTTCAAGTTAGTGCATGTAATTGGAAGTTATTGGAAAGTAACACTTCATATCCCTTACAATTACATTTATAATTACATGGTTCACAAATTTCTACTATCTCTTTTAAATTTGTCATAAAATTTTATTATTTCTTTTCGGACTTTATCTCTAATAAAACATGACATCCTCCTAGTATTTAAAAATAATAATAATTTGATATAATATTTAAAAATGACAATTATTATTATTATTTAAATAATAATAAAATAAATATTTTAAATTGATTTATTTTTATAAAAAACAAAAAATAAAATATGATTTAAATACTTATTTAAAATATAATATTTATAAATAATTATTAAATTTAATATATATATATATATATATATATATAGATAATCATTTTTTAATTTCATTTAATATTATGGTATTGGTATGGATAATATGATTTAAATATTTATTTGAAATAATATATATATATATATATATATATATATATATATATACATATATATACATATATATATATATATATCTATATCTACACACACACACACATATATATATATATATATATATATATATATATATATATATATATATATATATATATATATATATATATATATATATATATATATATATCTACACACACACACACACACACACACACATGAGATATATATATATATATATATATATATATATATATATATATATATATATATATATATCGTTTTTTAATTTTATTTAATATTATAGTATTGGTATGGATAATATTGTTCTCTGGCTTAAAAAAATATATAAAAATAAAATGTGTAAATTTAGCTTACACTGAACTATTTAAACTTCAACAATATTTAATTTTTATTTTTAATTCCATCTCATGCTACAATGGTTATGGCTATTAATAATATCTCTACTTAATCATCTCATATTTCAATGGTTTTGTTTTTTATTTATCTATTTTTCAAATATTAAAAGTAAGTTATATTTATTTTAAAAACTAATTTTAATTCAACATAAAACACTAAAAATAAATTTCACTAAAATTAACTTAAAATTATGGAGTGAGTGTCAATTTAAATTTATTAAACTTATGTTTAATTGCATTTAAAGTCCATGTTCAACTTCAAGTTAGTAGCTATGGGAAAGTAACACTTCATATCCCCTAAAATAGGAGCAAGCAATATCCAGCGGGGCTCCAACTCTGCTCGAACCTTCTAGCCTATGTTGATTCTACTTCTTATTTTGTTCCTAGGCATTGACAGCAGATGCCTTGGGTTATAGATTATACACGTTGGAAGTTGCTCGGCTACATGGTATTTCTCTGTTCAGCTTCATCTAAGATCCTTATTGGAACATAACCTTAATCTAAGCTTGATTTTATGCGAGAACTGAGAGGGAATAAATCCTTAGTGTCGTATCAGCAGAAGTACCTAGATATCTAATAAACGAGTCTGTGGGTATCTAATAAACAAGATGGATACATTCCCCAAATATCTGTGGGACTTGAGAAGATAAGTTAATGTTGGGACATGATATGTTAGTAAAGATGGATCTCACTGTGAAAAAGGTCCGACAAAATTTGAAGGTTACCCAAGATAGGTAGAAATCATACAGAGATAAGAAAAGGAATTATAAGGATTTTATAACAGGGGATCATGTATATGTTTGAGTGAAACCAAAGAAAAGAACCTCGCAATGGAAGGGATGTAAAAAAAATTCCCCTCGATATTATGGACCCTTCACAATTCTAGAAAGAGTTGGACCTGTTGCATACCAACTTGCATCACACACCTACATGTTAGTCTAGACATATTATTAACTGGAAAGAGGCACAGGTAAAGAATTAATAAATAATATTTCCTTGATAATTAATGATATTTACAAAAGGTCCATAAGCTAATGATAATTTTCGATGTGGAATAAATTGAACCAGAAGGAGAGTTCTTGGTAGAGCCTCTATGTATTCTCATTCGAAGAGAAACAATGATAGAGAGGCGAGCTATCACCTGGGTTAAAGTGCAGTGGAGTCACTTTAGCCTTGAAGAGGTCAGTGAGGAGGATGAAATCTTGATGTGAGAATCATACCTTGACATGTTATAAGGGCACAAACAAACATCGAGGACAATGTTTTTCTCAAGGGGGGGAAGATGTAATACCCTTACTCATGTAAATAATCTTCATTTACCTTTTGCTATGCAAGAATTGGTAATTCAAATTTTGAAGAGTTTGGTAAAATAACGTTGAATATAAAATTGTATTTATTATTTTTATTAGTTTTAAAGTTATGCCGAGTTTCTAGATAGTTAGACAATTACTCCCTCCCCCTTCAGAGATTGAATATAAAACATCTCATTTGGGGGAAAGCCATGAATGGCTAGAGAGTGAAGTAAGAGGAAAAAAGGAAAAGAGAAAACCTATGATAGGACATTATGAAGTGAGCAAGTGTACTACTGAAGGGTGTTCTTGAGTTTTGGGTGTGGAGCGTGATTATCTTGTTTATTTTGTATCACAGTGTTGGACCCCTGTACCTTAATGGGGGTGGCAACGCCGCCCGTAATTAAACACTA